>JAHRHZ010000098.1:19775325-19833308 GCA_024137785.1 Ginglymostoma cirratum
CACACACACACACACACACACACACACACACACACACACACACACACCAGACGCACCGCACAAACCGTCAACCGTTGTTATGCCTGATTGGACTACCCTGGAGCAAATTGACCTGAAGAAACAACGTTCTGCAGCCTTGACCACTTTCCAACCCAGCTGCCCTATATTTTTCATTTCATCCTCTCCAGCTTGCAGGCTATTGGCTTTATATACTGTACAATCTGTCAGATGTACTGGCGGCTGTAGAACCAATGCATGGTAAAGGATGAGAATTTCTGACGTACTAGTAAATGATGCATCTTAGTCCACAGTGTACTTGAAGCACTCTGTAGACTTTAGAAGAGGTAAACAACAAAGTTGAATGAATCACAAAAAATAACCTTTGAGAGGCATGCTGGGCAAATATTGGACAAGCAGGAGAAAAGACAAATAGCAAAGAGTTAAAAATCCTTATTTTTCTAGTTGAAGGCATTCTGCTATGAAGTAATTTAGTTAAATGAAATGAATGTCAAGAACAGTGCTGAAGAAGTAAGAGGACCTATTGTGCAGAGTCTTTGAAATTTTAAAATATATATTGTAAACGCTTTTGCAATACATTCACTGAATGTTAGAATTACACATAATCCAGCAAAGTTCATTGCCAAGTATGTTAGGAAAATTTCATTGTTCAAGTTGTTGGTTGATTGTTTTACTGTCTGTTTAGAGACAACAAAGGTGCATCAGTTAAAACAGTGTCAGATTAACATGCTGGGAAGTCCAATAAAGAGGGGTTTTTTTTTGCGTATTGAAACGAATAATTTACTGTTTTAGCAGCTTAATGTCCTGCAAAGTATATTTAAACGTAATTTGTTTTTGGGTCTCAGTTTCTATTGATTCTCAGACTCAACCTTAAATGATGACATGAAATAGGAGCAAGAGTAGACCATTTGGCCCATTGAGCCTGACCTGCCATTGCATAAGATTGTAGCTGACCTGATTGTGGTCTTAATTCTATCTTCTTTCCTGACCTTCCATAAACACTTTTTGGTAGATCAAAAATCTGTCTAACTCAGTCTTGAATGGCCTAGACACAACTGCTTTCTAGGGAGGGAATTCTAAAGAATAACAATGCTGTGAGCGAAGAAATTCCTCCTCTGTTTTTAGTGGGTAATCCCTTTCTTTTAAACTATACCCTAGTGCTAGATTTCCCTGTGAGGGAAAACATCCTTTCAGTGTCCACCCTGTCAGCCCCCTTCAGATTTGTGTGAATTTCAAAAAGATAACTACTCATTCTTTTAAACTCCTTAACATTCTCAACCTTCATATTATTGCCCCATTTGAAGTTTCAAGCACAGGTATAGTACGTAGCTTTAGGAGGATAAAGTCAACCAAGATTTAATTGTAACTTATTCTTCTCCCATGTCCAAACAGTGCAGCGCATCTGGGAAGGGGAGAAGTATCTGGATTCTTTATTTCAGGAGACTGTCACACCTGGCAGATTAAGTACTTCAAATTCAGTCAATGATTGCAAGCAGCAGGGTGCGATTAGTAAGCGAGGCAGGTAGGGGGATCCTGAATTCAGGAACAGAGGAGTCTCAGTTCTTGACCTTGTCCAACAGGTATGAGGTACTTGCTGCCTGTGTGGATGAGGAACAGGGCTGTAGGGAGGATGAGTCAGCTGACCACTGCACCATGGTACGGGAGGCCATTCAAGAGGGGGGAGCAAAAAGACAAGTTGTAGGGGACACTATAATTAGGGGGATTGATAGCATCTTTTGTAGGCAGGACAGAGGATCCTGCATAGTATGTTGCTGCCCAGTGCCAGGGTGAGGAACATCTCTGACCAGCTTGAAAGGATATTGGAGCGGGCGGGCGAGGATCCAGTTGTTGTGGCCCACGTTGGGACAAACAACATAGGTAAGGTGAGGAAGGAGGACCTGTTTGGGGATTATAGGAACAGGTCCTCGAGGGTTATAATCTCTGGATTACTACCCGAGCCACGTGCAAATTGGTTTAGGGATAAGAAAATTAGGGAAGTAAACACATGGCTAAAGGAATGGTGTGGGAAAGAGGGGGGCATTTCATGGGGCATTGGTATCTGTTTTGCAACAGGAGGGATCTGTACCATTGGGATGACCAGTTCTGTACCTGAACTGATCTGGAACCAGTGTTCTAGTGAAAAGGGTTAATAGGTGGTCACTAGGACTTTAAACCAGTGAATTGGAGGGAAGGGAAGGGGCAAACAACAGGAAGTGTAATGGTTAGTCGAAAAGAAAGCAGCAGTCAACGTGTGCCGGAGGGTTTAACTACCTTGAAGACTATGAAAGAAGTTAAAAGAAAGGAAAACTCAGAAGATATTATTAATGGAGATGTTAGAATTCAAAAAGAAGGTATTAAAAACTAGCATAAAAGCACTTTACCTGAATGCTTGTAGCAGTTGAAACAAGGTAGATGAGTCCATGGCACAAATCATCGCGAATGAGTATGATTTCGTGGCCATTATGGAGACATGGTTTCGGATGGCCATAACTGGGAATTAAATATCTAGTGGTGTCGGACTATTTGGAAGGACAGACAGGAAGGTAAAGGGGGGCGGTGTAGCTCAATATTTAAGGATGAGATCAGGGCAGTAGTGACAGATGATATAGGTTCTATGGAGAATAGGGTTGAATCCATTTGGGTGGAAATTAGAAATTCTAAGAAGAAAAAGTCACTGGTAGGCATGGTCTATATGCTACTAAATAATAATATCACATTGGAGTGGGCAATAAACAAAGAAATAACTAATGCGTGTAAAAAATGGTATGGCAGCTATCATGGGGGATTTTAATTTACGTGTTGATTCGTTGAACCAGGTCGGTCAACTCCTCCCTTGAGGAGGAGTTCATTGAATGTATCCATGATAGTTTTCTTGAACAGTGTGCAATGGAACTGACGAAGGAGCAAGCTGTCCTAGATCTGGTCCTGTGTAATGAGACAGGAATAATTAATGATCTCATAGTTAGGGATCTTCTTGGAAGGAGTGATCACGTATGATTGAATTTAGAATACAGATGGAAAGTGAAAAGATAAAATCTAGTACCAGGGTCCTGTGCTTAAACAAGGGAGACTACAATAGGATGAGAGAGGAGTTGGCTAAAGTAGACTAGAAACAAAGAATCTATGGTGGGATAGTTGAGGAACAGTGGAGGACTTTCAAAGCAATTTTTCAAAGTGCTGAGCAAAAGTGTATACCAGTGAAAAGGAAAGACTGTAGAAAAATCAACCGTGGATGTCTAAGGAAATAAGGAAGGCTATCAAATTGAAAGATAAGGCATACAAAGTGGCAAAGACTAGTGGAAAGCTAGAAGATTGAGAAAACTTAAAAGGCCAACAGAAAGCCCCAAAAAAAAACTCTAAAGAAAACTAAGATAGATTATGAGAATAAACAAGCTCAGAATATAAAGACATAGCAAAAGTTTCTACAAATATATAAAATGAAGAACAGTGGCTAAGGTAAACAGTGGTCCTTTAGAGGATGAGCAGGTGGATTTAAAATGGGAAATGAGGAAATAGTTGAAGCATATTTAACAGGTATTTTGTGTTGGTCTTCGCAGTGGAGGATACAAATAATATGCCAGTAACTAATGATAAGGAGACTAAGGTGGATGAGGACCTAGAAAGTATCATTATTCCCAAAGAGGTAGTGCGAGGCAAGGTAATGGGGCTAAAGCTGGACAAGTCTCCTGGCTCTGATGGAATGCATCCCAGGGTATTGAAAGAGATGGCGGAAGAAATAGCAAATGCGCTTGTAATTTACCAAATTCGTTGGACTCTGAGGCAGTTCCAGCAGAGTGGAAAGCAGCAAATGTGACGCCACTGTTTTAAAAAGGAGGTGGACAAAAGATGGGAAATTATAGGCTGGCTAGCTTAACTTCTGTAGTGGGGAAAATGCTTGAAACTATTATCGAGGAAAAAATAGCAAGACATCTAGATAGAAAATGTCCCATTGGGCAGGTGCAGCATGGGTTCAGGAAAGACAGGACATGTTTAACTAATTCACTGGAATTTTATGAAGTCATTTCAAGCGTGGTGGACAACAGGGACCCAGTAGATGTGGCATATCTTAGTTTCCAAAAGACATTTGGCAAGGTGCTGCGCAAAAGGCTGCTGCATAAGATAAAGGTGCATGGCATTACGGGCAATGTATTAACATGAATCGAGGATTGGTTAACTAACAGGAAGCAAAGAGTGGGGATAAATGAGTGCTCCTCTAGTTGGTGGTCAGTAGCTTGTGCTGTGCCTCAGGGATCAGTGTTGGGACCGCAATTGTTTACAATTTACATAGAAGATTTGGAGTTGGGGACTACATGTAGTATGTCAAAGTTTGCAGATGACACGAAGATGCGTGGTAGAGCAAAGTGTGCGGAGAACTCTGAAAGTTTGCAGAGGGTTAGTTTGAGTGGGCACAGGTCTGGCAGATGGAGTACAATGTTCATAGATGTGAGGTCATCCATTTTGGTAGGAATATCAGTAAAAAGGACTATTATTTGAACAATAAAAAACTGTCGCATGCTGCTCTGCAGAGGGACCTGGGTACATGATTCGCAGAAGGTTGGTTTGCAGGTGCAACAGGTAGTCAAGGATGCAATGGAATTCTGTCCTTCGTTGATAGTGGAATTGAGTTTAAAAGCAGGGATGTTATATTACAGCTGTATAGGGTGCTGGTGAGGCCACACCTGGAGTACTGCATGCAGTTCTGGTCTCCTTACGTGAGAAAGGATGTACAGGCACAAGAGGGAGTGCAACGGAGATTCACTAGTTTGATCCCAGAAATGAGAGGGTTGGCTTATGAGGAGAGACTCAGTAGACTGGAATTATATTCATTGGAATTTAAAGGAATGAGGGGAGATCTTATAGAAACATTTAAAATTATGAAGGGAATAAATAAGATAGATTCAGGGAGGATGTTTCCACACGCAGGTGAAACTGGAACAAAAGGGCATAGCCTCAAAATTTGGGGGGGAGCAGATTTAGGACTGAGTTGAGTAGGAACATCTTCACCTAAAGGGTTGTGAATCTGTGGAATTCCCCGCCCAGTGAAGTAGTTGAAGCTCCCTCATGGAATGTCTTTAAAGCTAAGATAGGTAACTTTTTGAACAGTAAAGGAATTAAGGGTTATGGTAAGAAGGTAAGTAAGTGGAGTTGAGGCTATGGAAAGATCAGCCATGATCTTATTGAATGGCAGAACAGACTTGAAGGGCCAGATGGCCTACTCCTGCTCCTGGTTTTTACATTCTTTTGCTGTTCCATTGAAAAGCTATGGATTGACATGAGTAGAAGATGGTAATTACTATCTGCGCACCTTAATTAAACTCAAGAACACTCTGGTGTCCTAAGCATTGAAATAAGGTTTGATTCTGGGACTTAGCTTTCAAGCTGCTACAATTGGCTGTAAATTTGGGAGCAGAAACAAGGACAGAAGTTTCTACTCTCGACCATTATTCAGTGACCTTTGTCACAAAACTGTGGAGCAAAATGAAGACAGGATTTAGCTTTCATGCAATGGTTAAACAATGGACTCAAACTCTGAAATCAAACATTAATAATGATCACTTGGGTGATAGTCACAACAAGTAAAACCACAACCTATTAGTCAATACCTTCAGAAGAAATGGGGGTGGGGTTGGTGAGCAGGGATATTTTTCATTTTTTAACATCATAAAATATAAATTCAGTGTCAGGTTAAAGTTATCTAAATTATCTACTCAATGGATAATTATATGCAGTTTTATGTATTCTTAACAAAGGTCTCTTTATCATTGACTTAGAGCATAAAATCTGTGTGCCATTATTTGGATAGGTGAACTGTTGCAAACTTGCGTTGTTCTCAAGAAATGTTAACCACTGGCACTTCTTCCAAAATAAGCATCATCGTAAAAGTGAGAGGTCCTTTTTTTCCTCAGAAATGACACAGTTCATACATTGCTTTCACTAAACTAATATTTCATGTTTATGCTGTTATTTGTGAAAGATCTATTCTGTGCAGTTTATTCTGTATGCAGTGTGTTTATTTGTGTCCTGCTTTTAGTCTTGGTAAGAAGAGTATTTGTACATGACTAAAACTGGATTTTTTTTTTTTAAAAACATTTTTTGCCTCACTGCTTTGGGGCTGCCGTAATACCTGCCATAGAGGGGAATGGTATGTCTGATTGCGATGTAGGGTGACTGTCAGCTGTGCGAGGACTGCACCAGGGATCATAGGGTAGTTGTATTCAACTGACTGTACTTTTTAAAAAAAGTTTTAGTACAAGTCCAATCCTGTAAGGATGCTCACATTTGTACATCCCCCTGGGCCATACACTTCCTCTGCTCAGGCGAGAACAATGATTCACTGTCTCCTTGTGTCCCTGATGTTTGGGTATTGAAAATAGACGGAAAGTAGTTTCATGGTGGGGTCAATTATATGCTTTGGCATGATTTTTGAGATCACACTGAGAAAATCTGTTGATTGTTTGCCATTAAGAATAGTTGAGGCAGAGACCACTGCATATTTTATGGGTATTTTAATATATATTTGAAGCTTGGCCATCCAAGGCCATGAAGAGAGAGTTGAAATCTAAAATAATTTTGGATTGTTTGCGTAAAGAACTAGTAGAGATGTCTTTGGCCAGATGAACTCCTTTTCTGCTGTAACTCTGTAGGGTTTTCTTTTTCAAAATGATGTGTCAAAATCCTGAGAAGTCCCAGTTATCGAGGTCTTTTAGCTTAGAAATCTAGAATTTTCCATTTGACAAGTAAGGCAGAAGTGTGCAGTAACCACATGGGATGAGGTTATAACAATACTTGAATATCTCTTCCTTTAACAACTCAATTTTAATGCTGCCTGTGCCAGAATACACTGGAGCTGGGAAATACATTTGTCACCTTCAATTTCTAAGGTGTTTGAGAAAACAAAGCCTGGCAATAATAATAAAAATGGAATAGGAATAGACTAGTTAAAGATAAAAATCTACAAGCCTGATATTCTGAATTATTCGGTTGTATTGGAGAGCATTTGGTGATAGCTTTCATTATAGATGTAACGTAATTTTTAAATTGCTGATCCCTCAAAGTTGACTTATGCAAGAGAGCAAAATCCCCAGTTGTTCATTGACCTCTTGTGGTCACTTGTAAAACTACAATATATCCTTTCTGTCACTTGCAGTTGTAACTGGTGTGTCACTGATTACAGTTTCCATTTTAAAATAAGTTTGAAATTTGAGCCCCAATTACAAAAGAGAACCACATTAGATGAGCTCTTAAGTAACTGAATTAGCATAAACAGAATACCACTATTATTAAAATGGAACATTCTTTGGTGTGGAGCGCAACTGGCAGATTATTGAATTAGAATGTTATTCCCTTGCTAACCACCACACGTGAACAGACCCAACTATTTTATTTGTTCTTCAAGCTATAGCGGTGCTTTCTTGTGTAATTTTTAAATACTTGGCTTTAAGTACAGCAGATGTAATTAACCTTCCATTCTCCATTTTGAAATCAAATTAATTGTAAACAAAATGACTGTAATCCTGCAAAGAAAGTAAAAGAAAACTTGTGTAGTAAATGGCAATAGTTTAATTCCAGTACAGCTGGACAGAAAGCTGCTTTCTCACTGATATGTTTTTCCACAACTTGAAATTATGGACCACAGTTTTTTTCATGTTGTAAAGTGCTGTCTTGACACGTGCTTAGAGTCATACAGCTCAGCAACAGATCCTCCAGTCCAACTTGTCCATGCTGACCAAGTTTCCCAATCTGACCTAGTCCCATTTACCTGTGTTTGGCCCATATCCTCTATACCTGTCTTATTCATGTACCTGTCGAAAGGTCTTTTAAATGTTGTAGTTGTACCTGCATCTGCCTCTTCCTTTGGCAGTTCGTGGGCGGCACTGTGGCTCAGTGGTTAGCACAGCTGCCTCACAGCATTAGGGACCCAGGTTTAACCCCAGTCCGTGTGGAGTTTGCACATTCTCCCCCTGTCTCCTCATGGGTTTCCTCCTGGGTGCTTTGGTTTTCTCCCACAGTCCAAAGATGTGTAGATTAGGTGGATTGGCCATACTGATAGTGTCCAGGGAAGTTCAGGTTATATGGATTAGCCATAATAAATGTCGGGTTGAGGGGATAGGGCTGAGTCAGGGTGGGATGCTCTTCAGACGTTCGGTGCAGACTTGATGGGTCGAATAGCCTCTTTCTATGCTGTCAGGGTACTGTGATTCGTTGCACATATGAACAATCCAATGTGTAAAGAAGTTGTCCCTTTTTAAATCTTTTTCCTCTTACCTTAAAAGTACGTCTCCGAGTGTTGAACTTCCCTACCGTAGAGAAAAGACCTTTGTTATTCGCCTTATCTATGCTCCTCATGATTTTATAAACCTCTATAAGGTCACCCTTCAACCTCCTATGGTCCACTGAAAATAATCCCAGCCTCTCCAAACTCTCCTTACAGCTGAAACCTTCCAATCCTGGCAAAATCCTGGTAAATCTTTTTTGAACCCATTCCAGTTTAATAATATCCTTGCTATGCTAGAACTGTACACAGTATTCCAAAGTGGTCTCACCAACGTCTTGTGTAACCTCAATGTGACATCCTGACTCCTATACCCAATGGTCTGAGAAATGAAGTCAAGCGTGCTAAACACTGCCTTAGCTACCCTTGTCTACCTGTGATGCAATGTTCAATGAATTATGTACCTGAACCCTGAGGTCTCTCTGATTGAATACACTCCCCAGGGCCCTACCATTAATTGTATAAGTCCTGCCCTTGTTTGTTTTTACCAAAACGCAGGACCTCACATTTATCCAAATTAAACTCCATCTGTCACTCCTCTGCCCATTGACCGAATTGATCAAGATCCCTTTGTAATCTTGGATAACCCTGTGTCTCCTACCATCAAGCCAATTTTGTTTACTGTTTGGCTGCATACGTCTTTGTCCCACACTGTACGTTTTATACTGTCTCGCTTTGTATTTTCCTGACTCTGTCTCTGTCTCTGTATCCAAGTTTGAAGGGCATATCACCTATTCAGTTGGCATTCCAAGAGCTTCTCTCCTGAACTGTAACAGATGTCTGTTTCATCTCAGGACAGTCATAACGAATTCAAGTTATTTACAGTTATGAATGAAAAACAATAATCTATCCATGATCAAAATCAAAGTATAAAATGCTGCAAATACAAAGCAGACCAGTTAATATTTTGATCAAGAATCTACACCATAGGCGATAAATTACCTCCTTCCTCTGTAGATACTGCTTTAAACATTTTATTTTAAACTTTCATTTGTAGCTGCAGTTTTGCCCATCCTGTGCAGTCTGAATTTTTTGTATCACAGGAGTAATTATTTCGTAGCTGGAGAGAATAACATCAGGCTGTTTAATTGGGTGAATTGCATTGACCTTGGCAATAGCTATTCTCTCCTGAAAAGTCAAGGTCACAGTTGTAATTCTGTAAGGCTGTATGAAAAAAAAAGTTACATGAATGTTTCTGCAATTTTATCAACTACAGGGAGGGAATGCCTTGTTCGTAAAATTGTCTTTAAATGGATAATTAAAGGGCTGAGAAGAATTGTTGTAACTAGAATTCCTTATAAAACCAAACTGATTCATTTTTAAAATTTGATTTTATAAGGTGTGGTAGTTGTACCCTATGGATTTCTGCTTTTCCCAAGATTTGGCAATTTCAAGATAAATGCTTTCTTTATTGTTGAACCCAGATGACTAATGTTCAACATGTTCAAGATTTTATTTCTTCATTAAAATCTCTGTTATAAATAGCAATTGTGGAAATATGGCTTAATGACAAGTCATTTCAAACCTCAGTAAAAATACTCAATGCTGCTATCATTGCTTTCTCTGAAATACAGTTGTCAAATTAAATGTTAAATGGATAAAATTATACCTAATTAGTGAAAATACATTGTTTTGATCAACAAATATCTCTGCGTGGATCATGTATTTTTTGATATGTTTAATACAGTAAATGAATAAAGAAACTTGGCTCATTGATCTAGAGGCCGATACAAAAATGTATTCACTTCCTTACGAAAAATAAACCGTTATATTAAGCAAATATTAACTATTTTGCAGTAATTGCTGCTTTATACTTTACAGATCATACTTAATATAATGATGCAAATTGAAGGTGACAGACTATTGTTCTTTCTGCAATGTTTTAACTCAGTTTTTAGGGAATGCCAAACAATTTGCACAAGTAAGGCCACGCTCTGCTTTCCTGGCTTTAACAAGCAAATGAGTTGTCAAGCTGACTTAATAATTAAGATTGTTCAAGTTTGACCAACTGGTGCGTTAATCTCGAGCATGGTAGTGATTGGGTTTAGACAGACAGAAATCACCCAGGGCTCCAATCTCTTGATTTCTGTTCAGCAATGTTTGTGAAGAAATTGGGTGAAGATAAGATTGAACTTGGCTTTGATGTCCCCACCATGAATTGAATATTGTAACAACACTTTCTATTAAGCCTTGTAAATGGCTACCTAGGCAATGTGCCTGAAGATGACTGCTATTTTTGGACTGTGGATCAGTGGTATGAAGAGGAAGAGAGTAAGAAACTTAATTTCTTTTAAATAAATTGCAGGTAAGGTTACCATTTGTTTCCCATCCTTAATTGTCCTTGAACTGAGTGGCTTGCAAGGCCATCTCAGAAGATAGTTGAGAGTGGATCCCATTAAATCATATTTAGCCCAGACCGGGTAAGGATGGCAGATTTTCTTCCTTAAAGGACAGTAATGAATTAGGTGGGTTTCTACAACCATCAATGGTAGATTCATGGGATCCGTCACTGATGACTTGTCTTTGGTTCCAGATTTATTAATTGAATTTAAATTCCTTCACCTGCTGTAAATCTGTGTCCCCAAACCATTTGCTTGGGCCTGTGGTTTGTTAGTCCAGTGACATTATCACAATGCCACCATCTTTCCTCATGTTGGTGTTACCGGTTAATACATTTATTCTGTACCTTTACACAATATTACATTTTACCATATTCAGTATATGTGGGTGTGTAAAAATTAGCCAGTGAAGTGAAGCTGACAAGAATTGTTTTACATTTTGTGTGTGATTTTAGGGAGTCGCCGTGTTGTGGATGTCATGGATGTGAGTACTCAGAAAGGAATTGAGATGAGTATGTCACAATGGGTTAAATACTATGAAACACCAGAAATGGAAAGAGAGAAGCTCTATAATGTCATCAGCCTGGAATTCAGTCATACGAAACTTGAGAATCTGGTCAAACGGCCCAATGTGGTAAGAAAATTATATTCATATATTGGTTAATTTATATCAGGCTCTATAGAAACGAATCAAAACAGTAGATAATGTTTGATTGTTCTAATTCCTTCATTTATTCTATTGGAAGACTAACATCTTTTATGGCAATAGGATTATTTCCATGTCTTAATATTTTAACACTAATTTCTGTCTGCTAAAGTAACCAGTGCGATAAAACAAAGAGACCCATGGAGGAGATCTGGTCTACAAATTGAAGTGAGAGATAGTAGGAACTGCAGATGCTGGAGAATCTGAGATAACAAGGTGTAGAGCTGGATGAACACAGCAGGCCAAGCAGCATCAGAGGAGCAGGAAGGCTGACGTTTCGGGCCTAGACCCTTCTTCAGAAAAATTTCTGATGCTGCTTGGCCTGCTGTGTTCATCCAGCTCTACACATTGTTATTACAAATTGAAGTGCTTCACTTTCAATATTTCAAGCCTAAGGTGCAATGTTAGCTGCAGTAAATTTTAAAATAACTGCATTTCTAGTTAGTTGTTAATACCATGTTCATTGCAATTTCATTTGCTTTTCTGGAAGTATTTCATGCATTTATTTAAAGTTGATAAAATTAATCCATTTTTGCATTCACACAATTTCAATGTTAACTGATTTTGGGTAATAATTTGAAAGGATTAACTGGCCATATACCTCCCCTACTAATCAGGTTGATTTTTAATCTTTGATGTTACTGCTAAATAGGTTTAAGTGGTGGGTGCATGTACCGTAGATCTGTCCAGCTACTTCTTGTCTATTTCCACCTTAAAAATATTCACTGACCCTGCCTCTGCAACTCTCTGGGGAAGAGACTTCTCGAGAGACAGCAGCTTCTAAGAGGAAAACATAAGTTCCGTAATACGAACAACTATTTGTATACCTGGAAAAAGAAAAATTAGAATGGGAGTTTTTCCATGGTGACTGTTTGTGTGCATTTTATGCCACTGGCTGAAGAACAATATGTCAAGTTTTTGGCAGCTTCATCTCTACTTGCGTCATTTTCTAGCAAAGCTTTTCGGTTGGACTCTCTTTGGGACTGACAGCACAATTTTTTTTTTTGCACATGTAAACTATTATTTGTGCATTATTCCACTGCATTACCTTACTGAGGTCTGTGTTTACACCTGAAGACCTACACAACATTCATAGTTTTCCTCCTTTTATCTTCCCTCTTTGCACGTTATAACTTGTACAGGGCACAGCTGTTTGTGATCTGTTGTTCCTTTATTTCACAAGTGGCCATTTATCCATGTGTTCGCAGGCTATTTTTCTGTCATTGCTACTGCTGTCAGGCCCATTCTGTGTTTACTGTATCAATGGTCATGTGTTTTGCTGTAGCCATCACAGGCTACTGATGGAAAATGCAAACTTTGAAGTTTTTTCCAGTGCAGGGACGTTGCACACAATTATAATGGTTTCATTACTGTTCCAGTTGAGATCAGTCTGTTAGCCATGAACATTTCTGACCTGTCCATCTCTGTCATAGCTGGAAATTTATTTACTCATATTAAGTCTTTTTGAAAGTTTTAGTCTAGCTGTATAAATATATTCAGTTATATGTTTGAAAGTAGTGATGAATCAATGATTTCTAAATTCCATGTGGTTTTCAAGTTTGGGCAATCTGAATCTCCAACTCTAGGCTGCTTTGTTTTATTTGAGCACTCTTCCTGTTTGCTGGTTTGTCCAACTTCCATGTCAAGGAATTGAAGAGTTGGAGAAAATTATTTGCAGTTGATGGACAAATCCCAAACCAGAATGAGAAAATGTGGTACAAGTGAAATTAATTGAAATAGTGATAGTTAAGTTTTACGTGCAGTTATTATTGATATTTATCAAAGCAGTCCATGCAAACAATAATATTATGGAACTTCTTATTGAGCTTTTTAAAAGGGGTGAAGTTTGTCATCAAATGGAAATTGGGATAATGCTTTTTTTTTACATTATTACATGAACAAAATTGCATTTTTTGTAATCTCATTTCAAAGTCTATGATTTTATCTGCGCAATTATGCTAGTTATGCAGAAAATGCATTTTCAGTAGTCTTTTGCTGAGAGAAGAATTGGGGCTGAAATATTTTTGTGCATTGGATCATACTTCGGGCGTGTGTGTGTGTGAGAGAGAGAGAGAGAGATATTTGGTTTTAAATCTAGTTTTGCACTGTCAGTGGATTTTACCAGGCTGCAAAGTTTAGAAATGAATTTAGTATGTAGAAAATTGTGATTAGCAGAGATATCCGCACCAAGTGCAGTGTGTTATATTTATCCATTTGATGTGATTGAGAATATCATATTGATCTGTAACAAGGTAGCACCTGAGGTGTTAATTATGATTCAGGAAATGCAGAGTTTAAATCCTTTACAACCATACATTTAGAACTTAATAAATATTCAGCAAATGCCTTTAACATGTGTAACAATGCATTGTGAAGAGAAGAGCTGTTGTTTGGTGATATTTTAATAAAAATTGGTTTGATCACAAGTTCATTGAAAGGATATGCCATTCCCGAAGCCATTTGTGAATGCACAGCTATATTGTTAGAAAATGAGGTTACGCTAAATTTGTCTAATTCAATTAAGAGAGGATGGTTCATATTCAGTCCCTATGCAAAGCTGGGTTTTGAGATGGTACTTTTATTCACCTATTGTCCAGGATATGAAGGTTGGTTGTTGGTTAATGCTGTTGAATAACAGATAATTTGCATTAAATTATAATTTCCTTACCCTGAAAATTACAGGGTATTTTACAGGAGGGGGAGAAAACAAATGAAGGAGACCTTATAAGTCATTGAAGGCTGCCATGAAGGAATAATTCAAATTATCTGGAAGTCTGGTTGAAAAAGTTTCAAGACAGGTTTTTAAAGTTTGTGGAAAAGAGAGGCAGGGCTTTTAAGGAGTGTGTTTCACAGGATGTGACTGGGTAGCTGAAACTTGGACCAATAGTGGATGCACGTACAAGGCCAGAGTTTACAAGGTTTCGGAGGACATATAGCATTAGGAGAACCGAACCTTTGATAACATTCCGCTTCTGAATCAGAAGACAAAATGTTCCATCTCCACTCCTGTCTTGGAGAGTAGGGATTAGAATTTGGTCTGAAGATGCTGGGTTGGTATGCTGTTGGGCTGCCTCTCATCCAGGTGGGGTGACCACTGGCCCAATGATGCACAAGGTTTGAGATTCGTCGTTATTCCAGTTTGCATTATAGAATGGAGACCAACGTGACGGCTCTGCATACATGGTTAAGATCTATCAAAGCAGAGATGGAGTTGGCCTTGTTTTGTCAGTGTAAAGGGTAGATGGGCCATTTTTGTCTAAGTTGTAGCCCACATAGAACTCTGAAGTCTAAATCCATAAATGACGAAATGGGAAACATTTGATTATAAAAATGCCATTTTTCAATTTAAAAAAAAAATCCTTGACTTGTGAAGAACAAGGATCAACATGCCAGTTCTTGCATCCAACAAAATTCTTACCTGAGTGCCATTTATGTTGAGGATTTTTATTTGCTTTCTTTCAAAAGCTGTGCATGCTAGATGGATTGGCCATACTAAATTGGCCGTAGTGTCCATGGAACTGCAGGCCAGGTGGATTAGCCATGAGAAATGCAGGGTCACAAGGATAGGGTAGGGAGGTGGGTCTGGGTGGGATGCTATTTGGAAGGTTGGTGTGGACTTGATGGGCTGAATGGCCTCCTTCTTCACTGTAGGAATTCAATGATTCTACAATTCTCATTTCAACCAATGGATTCCTAGCTTCAGTACTTCTCTCAACACTTTGTTCCTTCAGCACTAAGATATTGTTTCTGCCTCGATTTCCGGCTCCTAGTTTGATTTTAAAGTACCTCTCCTTGTTTATTGTGTAAGGATGTCTTCAAGTTTTAAATCAACAGTCGGAGCTTGGATCGGAGTCAAACATTAAGGAGGCAAGCTGTTAGTTAAGTATCACAGTATTTGTGCAGCAGCTGAAAGTTTTAACTGATAAGAACATACTGGCATGACACTGTTGGATCAGCTATCTTTGGTGACATTGCTACAGTTGCCAGAAACACACCAGCCAGGAGAAACATCTTAAGGGAAAATTGTGAACATATATAACCTGACTACCTGTACTTTTAGCCCCAAACAGTGACAATGGCATCCAGTCTAGCATGTGAATTGAAGAAGAAACTAGCAATATGATTGAAAAATAGACTGTCTAAAAGACGAGTACATAACTTTTTAAAATCAGGATTGCAGTATTTGTGTTCAACTATTCCTAAATTTATTTACATTTTCTTAACATTAGCGTACTGAACCTAACATAACCCAAAAACAGCTGCAACCATTTTTGCATTGGGAGTTCTAAGTATAAGATTGTTTCAGGATTTGTCCCAAAGCTATTCCAAATCTGTATTTGTGTTTGACAGAAATCTATTGATGGTAAAATGTGCCCCACATTTCAGTTCAAAATATAGATGCTGCAAATCCTGAAAGTAATGCTGCATTGTCTTTTTATTAGTGCAAAATCCAGATTGTTTGAGTAAAGGAATGTATTTTAGATTATAAATGCAGAAACTGAATACATTTTGGGTAAATGAAAAATTCAGATTTTAAAAATTGATTCAGAATAAAAATACTGAGTTAATCACTTGCTTGGCTTCAGTCTTCTGATTCAGTGATCAATCAAAGTAACAAGTGAAAATGAACTGGTAATTGGATGTAATAATGGGATTTCAGGGGAAAAAAACCAATGCATGTTGATGTGGACATGATTCATTCAAGTGTATGAGCATTCCAGATAAATGGATACTATTGCCAGTTTAAGGTAAGTGCATGCGTACAAGGCTGAAAACAGTGAACATCAGCAGCATGGAGGTTCACTTTATCTGGATGTACAGTTCAGTCTATTTCTGTCAATTCAAAAACTTTTCTTTTAGCTTGCTGAAATTAATTGAGTTTTATGGTCATTTAATGTGAGCAGTTTGGAAAGAACACACACGAAGCATTTTTATTTTTGTCTTTTGCATACGTCTGAAAAAGGGAACAGTGTTCAGCTGTGAATTACAGATCTTGATCCCAGTGTCTGCATGTTTGCTGTAAAACAGCACTAAATAATCTAAGAAAGACCAACATGACTCTCCTGTGTGATAGATAATCGATGTGACTTCTGGCTTTTGACAGAGCTACGCAATGGAGTTTAGCTCTTTCTTTAAAGCTTCTTGTTAATCAGTATCTTTCATTGATGAGGATTTTGTAGATTTGTTGACATTATTTTTAGTTAACTCTTCCAGCAGTACTGAGAGCCGTCAATGGGGGTCACATTTGCTGGTGTTTCAGCTGGACAACTAATTAAACTCAGAAATGTCTTTTCAGGCAATTGATTCTCTTATGATTCACACTACAGTAAAGGTGCCCAACAGAATGATTGATTCATAGTTCAGCAGCACATTCACCCAGGCATCTTAAGCAGGATACCAGGCAACTAGTGTGCAATCGACATTTGTAAAACTGTGGGTTTTGAGCCTTCCCAACATAAGTCAATTTCATTTTGTATACCCTGGAGTCTTTTGCAGAAACCAACAGCATTATTCTGTCCTAGCTGTCTAAACCTTTCAGCACAGTTCTCTCTTTGCTGCCAGCCTGTATGTCCTGCAGCAGACAGCTCCAAATATTCTGGTTTCATTACAGTTTGCTAACTCTACAGAAAAAAAAATTCTTGGAATCTTCCTTTGTCAGATTTGACAAATCCTCCTTTGGCAGGCAGTTTTTAATCATGAATGGTGAAGTACTAGATGTCATGCTATGCCTTGAGTTTCTATAAGCACCCAATGATGTTTTAAAATTCTAATTCTAGCTCTTTTCCTTTAATGTGTTTCTGGCTGCTGATATATATTACTGAGCTTCATACTTAAACAGATGATTTACAGTGTATGATTAGGGTGTTGTTATGTACCAAGTGGGTAGTTGTATGCTGCTAAGTGCCATCTATTATATTCAACTTTGATTCCCCAATTAGAATAGTGACGACACTTCAGTGGCACTTCATTGATTGTAAAGTGCTTTGGGACACAATGAGGTTAGGAACTGCACTATATAATCGAGTGCTTGTTGCCAAAGCCAAAGTGCTAGCAAAATGGTTGTCACTTGCATTTCAGATGCTCTGACCACCGTGATAGAGCCTTTTTCACCAGGATATTTTTGTGTGGATAACCTCATCTCGTTTCTGAAATCTTTGAGTCAGTGATTTGCACCTAGAGCCAGCGATGACTCCACGGAACCCTTGCCCACTCTGGACGTGCTCACATTTCTGTTGTCCTAATCGCTCAAACTGCTCAGCTCTCCTGCTCCCAGATCCGTCTTCCACTCTGCTCCTAGGATGTCATAGTAACTGTCACTGCAGTGTGTAGGCCATAAATGCAGTCGCTCTATAAACACTGCGCTTCTTGTGTTCTAGGTTATCTCCAGGTGATCAGTGTTATGGCAGATGATTTACAAAAATTCAGAACTCACTTCTTTCACCTCACTTGATTGCTATTGTGCACAGTGCTTCCATAGGATGTGCTTACTGTACGTTGCTCAGTCATCCAGCTTGATTTATGCCTGCACAGATAGAATACTGTAGCAATGGAGGGAATCACAGCCCAGCCCAGCCCAGCCCAGTTATCAGCTGCCTAGTGATTATGAATCAAAACGACAAGCGATTTCTTTCTTTCTGTTTTTGTCCAACTTAGGATGACAAAGTCAAAAACTGTATCCTTGTATATATTTAAGGCTGACATAGATATGCTGTTAATCAGTAGAGGAATCACGGGCTATGGGGAGAAACCAGGAAGGTGGATATGAGGACTATCGGATCAGCCATAAATCCTATTGAATGGCAGAGCAGGTTCGAGGGGCTGAAAACGGTCTACTTCTGCTCCTATTTCATATGGTTGTAAAAGAAGACCAGTTAGTTCACAGATCCGAGATTGAACCTAAGGAATCAAGTCTGAAGGACCCACTAGAATATAACTTCAGTGGACGACATGACTGTTTGTTTGAAAAGCCTTTGTCTTTGTGATGAGATACATTTTCTGCCTGTCGTTGTGGAAATTGCAGTGCGGTCAGTAGATCTTCATACAAGAACCATTATCCAAGCATGAGGTTTAAAGGCTGTTAACTTTCAGCTTGTTTCTTTACAGGAGCACAATGGAACTCTGAACATAAGCAAACAGGAACATACTGATCCTGTCCTGTCTATAGCAACCCAGAATTACTCCAAACATTTTGTAGTCATTGGTTTCTTTCGTCCTAAGCTTGAGCTCTTGGTGGCAGCCATAACTGTCATCTTTCTAGAAAAAATGGTAGCTGAGCCATAGAAATGAACTCCTTGTGCAGCTTAATACTTCAAGGTCTACTTTTTTGGAAGAACTAGAAGTTAATGACTTGTTACAAAGGAGCATAGGTGCAAGAGTAGGTAGTGCAAATTGTCGAGTCTGCTCTGCCATTCAATATGATCATGGCTGATTGAATGCTTCAGTGCCTTTTTACTTACCCCATCCCCAAAACCCTGTATGCCACCAGTAATTAGAAATCTATCAATCTGTACCCCTTAAAACATACTCAAAGACTGAACAGCCATCTGAACAAATACTGATTCTTGTGGTACCTCACTAAGCACAGCATGCCAATATGAGATTGATCCACTTATTCTAGCTCTGTTTTCTATGTTTTCCAACCATTAATCCATGCCAGTAAATATCCCACACTTTTAATCTTTCTAACCAGTCTCCTTTGGGGGACTTTATCAAAAGCCTTCCGAAAGTCTAAGTATTTCATGTTCACCAGCTTTACTTTAGCACCTTTGTTAGTAACATCTTCAAACACAATTTTCTATTCACAGATCCATGCTGACTAAGTCTAGTCATATTATCATCAATCAGGTGTCTATCCTTTAAAATAGATTCTAGCATTTTCCCTGCTATTGATGTAAGGTCATCAGGTCTGTAGTTTGCTGTTTCTGTCTTGCTCCCTTCCCTCTTAAATAGTGGTGTGACATTTGGTATCTTCTATTTCTCAGGAATCATTCCAAAATTTGTATAATTCTAGAAGACAATCACCAATGCATTGACTATCCTATAACCACCTCTTTCAACATTCTAGGATGAAGACCAATTTGTTTTTTGAGATTTATCATCTTTCAGTCCTATTAATATCTCCAGTACAATCTTTTTACTAATTTCCTTCAACTCCTCATTCTTGTTAGCTACTTGGATCTTTAATTCTGGGGGTTTTTTGCACGAATATAAATGCTCTTACTTTGACTTTAATGGACTTGCGTTTGTTTGGCCAGATTTTTTTTAATGTATCTATTGAAGACTTTACAGTTTTTTTTTGTAGTTTTGAATGTCTGTGTTTGCAAAAGGTTCAAATTTGAGTCTTTCTTCAAGAATTAGAAGACTGGGGCAAACTGGTTCACCAAACAAGTAGCAGGGGTTATAGTTGAGAAAGTGAGGTGACAATAGGAAAAAGGACAAACAACATTATGACAATTGCCAGAGGTCCAGAAATCATGATGATCAAATGCAGAAATTAAGTTGGCATATTGAGATGATACTGAGACATAGAACAGTCTTTTGTTTATTCTTATGTGGGATGTGGGTTTTGCTGGCTAGGCTGGCATTTATTGCCCATCCCTAATTGCCAGAGGGGAATTAAGTGTAAATGATATTGGTGTGGATTTGGAATCACATGTAGGTTGGACCAGGTAAAGATGGCAGATTCCCTTCCCTGAAGGATATCAGTGAATCAACTAGGTTTTTACGATGATAAACAGTGGTTACTTGGATGCTGTTAGGCTAGCATTTTTATACCGGGTTTTTATTGAATTCCGATTTCATCATCTGACATGGTGGAATTCAAACCACTGCCTTCTCCTAAGTGTTACTGGAGCTGCATTTATCCTGGCAAGTGGAGAGTATTCCATTAGACTCCTGACTTGTATCTTGTAGCTGATCGACAGGCTTTGAGAAGACAGGACGTGAGCTACTTGCAGCAGAATTGCCAAACTCACTAGCTCTTGAAGGCACAGTATTTGTATGGCTGGTCCACTTCAGTTTCTGGTGACTGGCAAACCTCGAGGATGTTGATTATGGAGGGATAGAATGTCTTAGGGAGATGGTAGATTCCCTCTTGCTGGAGATGGTCATGCTTGGCATTTGTATGGCACACACATTACTTGCTACTTATTGGACCAATCCCTAAATGTAGTCCAGGTCTTCCTGTTGCAGATGTACATGGAATACTTTGGTATCTACAGAGTCGTGAATGCTGCCACACATCATGCATCACCAATGAACATAACTGCTTCTCACCTTCCTGATATCCCTCCTCCCATTTAGCAACTTGTGCTCTTCCTCCTCTTCTCCCAGACGTGCATTGTTCAAGAGGAAGCCTTACTTAGTGCATCCATGTCTGGGAACAACTGGTTGCTACAGAAGCCTTGAATTCAGCAAAACTTTGTTCACTGTCTACCACACCACTGCCTATATATTGGTACAATTTGAAACATCAATGTAAAACACTAAACACGTGCCAACTTGTCCCAACAGCCAGCAGAAAGCAACAAATAATACATCTTGATGGTGACTTTAGGCAGTAGGGAAGGTAGTGCAACTGTTTTGGGCTGCTTAGCATGTGCTCAACTGGTGAGATTAAGACAGCATGTAGCCTCATTCTCTAAAATATCCGTGGTGCAGTGGTAAGGTACCTCTTGGATCAGGCAGCCTGGGTTCAAGTCCCACCTTCACCAGAGGTGAGTAATAACATCCCTGAACAGGTCGAATAAAAAATAGCTTGAACTCCAAAATGGTGGCAGTAGTGTTCAATTGATGTATCAACCTGCATCCTTTGACAGGTATTCTGTGTATGCATTAGTATCAGTGTGACTTATGGCAAAAGTATGCAAGGAGCAGATACCATTTTGGTCTGAGGACAATGGTAGTTATCAAGACTAATCTTGTGTTCATAAATTTTGTTCACAAATTTTTATTTTGAGTTTTTTAAGTGAATCATTTTAGCTGATTATTTTCATCCATGACTTTTGAACCACAGTAGTCCTTCTAGCAATGATGCTCCCACAGTAATGTTAGGTTAGAAATTCCAGGATTCTGGCTCAACAACAATAAAAGAAAGGCAATATTTGTCCAAGTCAGGATACTAATGTCTTTAAACTTAATGAATGCAGTAAACTTAAATGCTGGTTGGTGTTGTTCCCCAAATCTTAGGGTACTATGCTTGGGGAATGAGTTTAATTGTTTTTGAGGCACTTGGCATGAACTGAGTTTGGTGTCTTAAAGTGAAATGGAACTGCATGAATGCATTTGGTCACAAGTGGGCAAAAAAACCTTCACTTAGATCTTGCAAACGTTGGATGACCTGATGGTTGTGAGAGTGTTGTAATTGCTACTATTATTGCTTTATTTTGAAGTGGACAATTAGCTAAGATGCCCGTTCCTGTTCTTTATCCAGTGAACCCTGTTGGATTTTGCCTGCGTGATTGTTGGTTGCGGACAGCATCAGGCTTTGGTTGCAATCCTTAACAGTGCTTTCTGCTTTCTAACTTAGATTGTTTTTCCCTTATTACTTAACAGCATTTTTCAGAATTTCTGAAGTGAAGTGCTTTGCACATTTGCAAGATATATTTTTAATTTTAAAAGCTTCTTTAGCCTGATGGCAATGGACATAGTGAATAAATTTTCAACATAAAAGACAATAGGTGTAATGGATTTTTCTTATGACTTGGTTGATACTTGCACTTCAGGATCATTGCTGTATTACAACATCCCGGAATAAAATTGACATGTTATTGTAATTAATTCACTCACTGCTAGTCAATATCTGTATAAGCGTTCTATTTTACTAAACCTGCTTACCTTTTGAGTTGAATTAAATGTCATTTTTGT
The DNA here is from genome assembly GCA_024137785.1 of Ginglymostoma cirratum. Taxonomy (NCBI): domain Eukaryota; kingdom Metazoa; phylum Chordata; class Chondrichthyes; order Orectolobiformes; family Ginglymostomatidae; genus Ginglymostoma; species Ginglymostoma cirratum. The sequence continues at coordinate 19,797,527 of JAHRHZ010000098.1, forward strand.
GTGAATGGTGGAGGCCAGTCATACTCAAACTATTTGTGAACTAAAGATGAATGAAGCACGTTAATGTGAATTTTGACAGACATCGATGGCTTCTGGAGCTGACATGATCTCATTTCTCATTGGTTTTTTTCTTATTTACTGATTTCCGCCACTGTTCAATGTTTGTTTCAGGTGGACTTGGTGGACTGGGTGGACAACGTGTGGCCGCGGCATTTAAAAGAGAAGCAAATGGACTCCACAAATGCAATAGCAGAAATGAAATATCCCAAAGTTCAGAAGTAAGTGAGAATTATTTTTATGGTGAAAGCACACTTCTGAAATCTTTTAACGGCTGAAATGTGTATTTCATTTTTTAGGAGTTGCTGAGGGATCTAATAGTGATATTTTTGCATTAGATTAATGATGTGCCATGCAGAAACAACCAAGCTAATTCCTGCTCAGGAGTTCTGCAGATGACGGGGTAATTCTTTGTGATGGCTAAACCAGACAACAATGAGAGTTGTATTCATTGTACTCCCATTCATAACGGAAGTTATTTTCTTTCATGCAATGCGTCCATTGCGACTGCTGATACAATTTATCATTATTGCAATGGTTGCGCTAAACTAACTCACTAAAGACTTGAATGTACAAATACGTAGGAGTAGGCATTTTAGCTCTTCAAATCTGTTTTGTCATTCTTTGACACCGTGACTCATCTGTGACCTAAACCTCCCCACCCACATCTGGCCCGTGTCCTTTAATATGTTTAGTTGACAGAAATCTGTCAAACTCGGATCTAAAATTAACAATCGACCAAGTATTAACAGAAGAGAGTTTTAAGCAGATACCTTTCGGTTGTAAATGTAATTACCTCAATCATGAAGAGTGTGTTTTTAAATTTTTGCATGTGTTCCCCTCTTGGAACAGGAACAGGCCATTCAACCCTTTGAGCTTGTTCTGCCATTCAGTGAGGTCAATGCTGATTTGTGGCCTAACTCTACATACCTGCCTTTGGTCTATGTCCCTTCATTTTTGTTTAAAAAATTATCTATCTCCGATTTAAAATTAACAACTGGTCCAGAATCCACTGCCATTTGTGGAGGAGTGTTCCAAACATTTCCCACTCTTTTTGTGTGTAGAAGTGCTTCCTAAAATCTCTCCTGAATGGTCTGGCCCTAATTCGTAGACTATGCCCCTAGTTCTAGAATCCCCAATCAGTGGGAATAGTTTAACTTTATCTATCTTGTCTTTTCCTGTTAATATCTTGAACATACCTCATGTAGATTTCCTGATCTATCTTACTTTCACCCACTCTCTATTCTGCACACTATCCATAAAAACTTAAATTTCAATCAAATCAATTCTTAATTTAAAAACAAAATTACTTGTGACTGCAAGAAAACGTTTGAGGCTAGGTATTCTTCAACTAGTGACCACCTATGGGACGCAGGTGATGGAATATTTATCATTTGCCTGGATAACTGCAGTATGAAAAACTGACAACATCCTTGTCAAAGCAAGTGGTATGATTAGCATCCCACCCTCCACTTCAAACCTTTACTTCTCTACTGCTGGTGCACAATGGTCACAACATATACCATGTACATGATTCATGATAGCAGTTTGCCAAGGCATTTATGACTGCACCTTCCAAATCTGTGGCCTAGATGAACAAGTATAGCAAGTACGTGGAAACAGAACTGCCTGCAGGTTACCCCTCCAAAGCACAGATAATTTTGATTTAGAAATATATAGCCATTCTTTCTTTGTCGAGTCAAAGTCCTGGAAGTTCCTAACGATACATGCAGTCTGTAGTGTCAACTAAACACCACCCTATCAAGAGCAAGTAGGGATAGATAATAACTGCTGGCATAGCCAACAATGCTCATATCGGGAGTAAATAATACTTTTGAAAATCCAGGGCATGCGCAACAGTAGTTAAGACTTATCAAAAGACTTTTTAAAAGTATTTAAACTGAAGTGGAGAAATTTTAACTTTGTGACAAGTTTAATCTGTGTGTACAATGGGTACAGGAATGTTATCATCCATTTGAATGGGGAACCAGCTGACAAGATGTTGTTTCTACGTGGTTTATGATGTGGGGGTGCTGGTGTTGGATGTGGGTGGACAAGGTCAGAAATCACACAACATCAGGTTACAGTCCAACAAATAAACCTGTTGGACTATAGCCTGGTGTTGTACATGGTTTATAGTAGCTCACTGCATCTTGATCAACAACACCCAGCCACTTGAGTTTATCTTCACTCACTTGAAGAAAACTTTGAGTATACGTTTGGTTGATAAATTTTAATCATAAATAACAGTCAATACTACGAACAATGTTGTCATTTCTTCCAGAAAATCTTGGGCTGTTGGTTTTCCAGCAGTAAATATACCTTATCTTGCTTGAATGCTATTTTAAAAAGCTAGTCCTGGTATTTTCTGTTTCTTCTTTAAAGCAATGTAGCTGGTATGGAGTAGCCCGATAAACACAAGCATTTGGCTTCTTGGAGACAAAGCCCTTCAATGGAATTTTTGAAGTGTGTTTTCTATGTAAACAAGGAGTTTCAACAGAGCAAGTGGAAATGTGACAGAAATTTAGGTGGTGCATTGCATTAAATAGAATGCAGAATGTAAAGGCCTGCTTTGGATTATTCTATACTCATTGGTTTCTGTTCTGATGCATTTGCCTTTCTTAAAAGTGCTTGCTGCAGAACCTTAGCTTGTACAGAGGAAACCCTTTTCCTTTCTGATCGTTACTTAGAAGAAGTTGAATAGTTTTGCATTTTGTTCTGAATTGAATATGAAAGAATTCTGAACATTAAAAGGTTTCTTTTGAAGTTTGTTCTAAGTAATTTTCCTTAAAGGAAATAGATGTACAAAACAAGTCTTAGAAAGCCTTGTGTACAGAGCTATGTTGATCACAAATATGTTCTTAGAAATTATTTACAGAGGTGTGCGTGGGGAGCTGTAGTTTGTTAACCAGATCAACAAAAAGTGAATCATCTAAGAACTTTGAATGAGTTTGTGGTGAAAAACTCTCTTATAGGCATTTCTGGCATGAAAAAATTGAATAGGTAAATGCAACATTGTACGTTCACTGTCTTCGATTCCTTTTGGCTTGCGTTATCTTTCATGCCTTTATCTACCTAAACAAAACCCATACTATGCTTGTCTTTGTGATGAACTTCGAGGTTGAGGAGAAATTGAGCACTAATACTGTTTTTTTTACATCAAGTGCCATTATTTAATTTTCCTGGCTTCAGGATCTAGTAGAATAAACAATCCATTTAGACTATGGCTTTTGACTAAGAATTGCCATAAGATTTATTGAACAAACAAATAAATAAGTGAACAGATGCAGTGATCCATTTTGGATTTACTTGATATCCATCTCATTAAAACTATAACATAACAAGTATTAGTCTTGCTTACACTAAACAGCAATGTAATCTAATTGGACAGAAGCTCTCTGGTGTTAACATTTACAAGGGGGTTGTTATCCCAGACAGTATCTTGCTATTTTTTTCCCCTCTTTTTCTGGCCTGTCGTCCTTTCTGATGACATTGAAAAGGAAGATCTTAGCAAGACATACTTAGAACATTTTAAAAGTGTTGGCCAAAGGTAACTGTAATATTTGATTCACTCCTAAAGAACTGCCAATGAAGGAAGCCAAAACCAATTGAATTGATTGTCTTAACCACACACTTAAACGTGTTTTTAATGACCAGGTATCTCTCCCACTTTTACTCCCTCCCTCATCGGATTTACAAGCTGATACTCTACCTGTTTGGTCACCTTGGTAGTCAAGTCCTAGTGTAGGCTTCCGGCTCAGAAATAGGGATGTGACCACACTGTCGCAAGACCTCATCTATATATCGTTTCTTCAAATTTTCTTTTCTTTCTGATTTTCTCCCTTCTCAAACTGAAGCAGCCATTTTTTATATGCAGCTCGGGACGGTGAGTGAAGGCAAGCTGTTTGCTTGTGAAATGGATATCGCAGTGAGATTCAGTCTTGTCCTCATGTAATATCTGCACAAATGCACTCTTTGGGGATTAATGGATATTAAACAAAAACAGGAGCAGTGGCTGACTTTTTTTTTTCTCTCTTGTTGCCTGATTCCCCAACTCAGTAAAAGAATTCCTGTTATATCTCCATAATTGTGTGGTGGTAACAGGCTCAACACACAGCCATTAAAATAAATGTGTGGTTGTTTCTGTTAAAATACTGGACAATGGAACTTGATCTAAATGAGCTAAATGTTCTTAAGATTACATACCTTATTTTGTACTCTTGGAAAGATTGGAGGAGAAACTGGCAGATTGTGCTCATTAAATAAAAGTGATGGAATCCCTACTGTCTTTCCAGTCTTGCTATAAAGTTAATATGTTCCCCTACTGTGCCCATAGCTCTTCAACTGACACCTGGATCTGACAAAAAGCCTAATTGACTTCCAGTTCACTGTTTCATTCCTTAAGGTATTGGGTGTATTAGTCATTTTAATTAATTTTCTGTGGAAATGTTTGTATTTGTTGTGACAGGAAGCAAATGAGTACGAGTTGCCTTTTCTGAAATGTATTATTACAGCCGTATGCCTATTTGTGACAGTAGTGGACCCCCTGTTCGATTTTGTGTGTGTGTGTGTGTGTGTGTGTGTGTGTGTGTGTGCGCGCGCGCACTAGAAACATAAGAATATTCTTTGGCAATGCTGATTGCTTCAGTTCATTGTCTGTATGATAGAACCCTTAATTCACCTTTTTAAGGTCATGGAGAAGCCCAGTGAATGTAATTGAAATGCAACTTGGCAGTGGGTTTCAGACAAACAAATTTCGAGCAATATACAAAGTGATCTGATTGACAAAGTGAAATGCAGTATAAAAATTATTTGTCTTCACTCGAGCTTTATAAAGACATGTGATAGGCACGCAGTAGTTGTAGATGCCACTGCATAAATGGCAGTTATGTTACAAAAATGGACTCTCTGACAACAGATTCAGGGATTGAGATAGGTTGATTTTCGAAGTCCGTTAGAAATCATTGTACTTTCATTTATTTTCTGATGTGAGCTGAAATATTTCTAATTAAAATTAAGATTCAGAGCACTGATTCCTGCAAGCTTAAATGTGGATCCTAACCCACTGTTCTGTATTGGCTAAACTACAAGGAATCTGCCTCTTTAATTGTGAAGTAAGAGATCATGGTTATGTAAGCTAGTCTGTTTCCTGAAATAGGTAATGCAGGTTCACACAAGTTGTGGTTTTGATGGGCACTCGAGTGTCTCTGGCAATTGCTGTGCAAGGAACATGGAAGGTCTAGTTACTGTCGCTGAGTCAGGAGAACTGTAATAGTAACAACAGGGAACAAAGACCATTAGACCCTGTAAATTGCCTAAGCTGTCTTCATGACATCAGTGCATATCTTTCTGTCAACCTCAATCCCGGATCCTGTTGCTAGGCAGCGGACTTCTCCTTACCAGAAGCAGCTCTGATCCGCAGACTGCTGCTGTTGCCACCTGGTACAGTCCTTCACAGCCTATCAGCAGAGGAGAGTGTGCATTGCCTGCACACCGCTTAGATTTCATCTCTAAAATGAAGGCAATAAGTGAAGAGAAGATGAGGCAATAAATGATCCTTGGAAGAGTTCAGCAACGTTGACACAACATAACCCACAAAAAGCAGCAACTGGAGTAATGGTGGGTTCACATTAACAGCTGAATTATTTGTAAGGTGCATGGAGCATCAGTTCAGTATGATTCAGCCATTAGTTACAGCTGATGGCTGCTGCTGAACCTAACAGGACTGGGGAGTCATGCAGTGAGTGTAAGACTGCAAATGTTTGCAGCAGGTTTATTTAATCATCCTACAGATGTGCAGTCAGATTTTTCTTCTTTCTTAATAAATACTTATATATGCAGATATTGAGCTATTATTGTATGCATTGTAGGTGTAATTGATAAATGTTGATATGTAATTGCTTTGTGAGTGTTTTACCCTGCCATTTGATATGTATAACCAGAGGACTAATTGCATTTTTTTTTCTGTTCACTTGAAAAAGTGGGTGCAGCTGCTGTACAGCTGTGCAATAGAATTGAAGTGCAGAAAATTATTTTACACACAAAGATGGTAAACTTCACATTTGTTTGTGGGCCATAAATTTGCTAACTGAATTCTACAACTACTTTAGGTGTGTACAAGTGGAAGCTGTATGTTACTAGATAGAAATAATTTTATTATAAATGTACTCCTTCCAATTGAGGAGGTAGTAGGAGAGCACTAGTTATTTTCCATTAACATATTTGCATCTTAAACTTGAGAGTTTGTTTTGTTTTCATTTTGAATGTTGCATTTATAAGATGTATTCCAGAATAATTATCCCTTTGTGAAAAATAAAAGATTAACCAAAGTTTCTTAAACATTAAACTATTCTTTTTCTTTGCCCCTCTGATTCAGTGTACTTTGAACATATTATTACTGTCTAATTAATGATTAATTTCCATTTGCAAGTTGATCCATCTTTCTCACAATATCCATCATATCAATTTCATTCCAGTCTTTGAAACACACCTGCAGTATGGTTCTCCATGATGCAGTGAGGATTATATATTATTTGCTAATTGTCTTAGAGGGCAAAAAATATTGAGACCCAAAAATAAAAAAAACTTATCCTTAAATTTGTTAGAATTATTGTGTAGTATATTTATGTTCGAATCAAACACCTTTGTATTAAACGTATGTCCTTGTTGACCTCCATCATGTCATTAGAGGACATTACTTGCTGCTGTTCTTGGTTATGATTGAATCCTCATGTAGGTCAACAACTTGCTGATTGCTAAAGCCTGAAGTGATTAATTGTTAAATGTTTTCTCTGCAGGTACTGCTTAATGAGCGTCAAAGGGTGCTACACAGATTTTCATATTGATTTTGGTGGCACTTCTGTCTGGTATCATATTCTTCGAGGAGGGAAGGTGAGCAGTGAAGCACTTGTTTATTTCTGGTATCTGAAACTATTATTATTTATTTAAATTTAATGAGGTTTAAAATTGAATGGTTTGTGTATATAACTGCTCATTTTGTGATTATTTTAAATCGAGGATTATATTAAACATGGATTAACAAATGAGAGGAACATTTTTGGGACAAAAAAGATTAACCCCTTTGGTTTTTGATGTACAAGAAATTAAAACCAAAGTTTCCTTTATGAGTAAGGGCTTCACTTTGTAGAATTGTGGCTAGGAAGATCCAAGGTTTGATTCGCAGACTGGGTTGAATTAATTGATTTGGAAAAGTAATTGGACCACTTCTCCAGTGATCCCTCGAAAGCAAAATGTTTGGATATTAGATAGGATAGGATATGCTTGACTGTGATATTCATTATACCACTCTGAGTAACAAAGTCTTTTGATACTCACAGTCTACGTTTTTGCATGAAAAATAGTTAGTTAAATGAGTTTTGGAAACACTTGTGAAAATATGTCCCCAGCAAAAGTTACTGGTTCCAGAAATGAAGTGGAGAAATGTAGCAATTTTGCTTTCCCCAAAAATGTACCAAATCTTTACATGTTTTTGAATATGACTTCCTACGGTAATCAGGCATCTTTGCTGTTATGAAGCATTAATTTGTTAAACAATTTGACTTAATTGAGAGTGCCATTTTGGGCTCATTTAGACAGTGGAACCTGAGCTGCAGAGTTCAGTAATTTAGCTTTATGAACTGGGTTTTCATTCTGGTCCTGTGGATTTGGTGATTTCATTATCTTGGTCTTTGAGTGAGCTAGCTAACATGAAATGGAGAATTGTGTACTTCCACAAGTAAGTACATCATAACTGTCCACATTTGGTATGCTGATGGACAGAAGCAAGATGTGCTATCTGAGTGTGATGGAAGTGAAAATTACAAGCCAACCATGACCAACTTTATTTGTAGAATGCTCCAAATGCCACAGACCCAAAAACCTATAACTTGTTCAGTTTCTGAGATAGTAGTTTTCTAATCAGGTTGCTGTAAAGTAGCCAACAAGTCAAGTTATCTGCACAACGTTGCAAATTACTGCAAAGTACTTTGGAATAAGATTATCACCATTTGCTATTTATTGTGAAATAAAAGATGTTCTAATAACTTTTTGATTTCATTACAATCAATGAAATTGGAAATCCTATACCCTGTGTTTTGCAAATGTGTTTTGTATATTAAAGGCACTATATAAATTCAAGTTTTTATTACTGTGACACATGAAAACTAATGTCACCTGCACAGTGATTCCATAGTTGCTGCCATATTTTTCTTACATATAGTCAGAGCGTCACAGAGCAGTCATTTGGGTGGGTTCTTTGAAATAAATTGCATTTTTCAAAGGATTTTTGATCTATTTTGTCACTGTTCCTTTTTTGAAATCAGTTCCTTTTTTGAAAGCAGACAGTCTGCTCCCTGAATTAACATTAAAATTTTTTACTGATCTAGTGAGAGTAATTACATTACATTTCTGAGTTCTTTTTTTGTTTCTCTGTCTCGTTCCTTCTACCCTCTCCCACTGCACCCCCTCTTCCCGCCCCATCCCCGTTTTAGCTGTAAAGTTTGGTCTGTCCCTTGCTGAATTAACAGTGCCCCTCACTATGGGCAATACTAATAGGAAATTTTCTTACTTCCTCGTAGCACAGTGTCTCAATGTGGTACTTAGGAAAGTGGAGGAGTAAAAGTTATAGTGATGTGCTGTGCAGTGATCTGACCTCTCTCCATACTCCTTTATATCAAATAATCACTTGTTATTATTGAATACTCAGTTCATCCACAACCAGAAATTGCATATAGTGCCCAGTCATTCTCCCTCACTGATGCCTCTGGGTGATCTTGGAAAGAAATCATAACCTGGGTTGCTTAAGAAATTGTATAATGGGGCCATTGACGTAAATGGCTACTATTAATACTACATATAACTTTTTACAATGTAATATCTGTATATCTCTTTGTATCTCTTTAAAGTCTGTATTTAATATTGTTGTATTATAATACATGTAAGTTCAAAAGATGTAGAACAATTGGGCCATTCAGCCCATCAAGTCTGCACCACCATTCAATGAGATCATGGTTAATTTGATAATCCTCAACTCTACTTGTCTTTTTTCCATAACCCTCATTTCCCTTTCTGATTAAAAATCTTTCTATCTAGCCTCGAATTTTCTCAGTGTAGATTCTGTTCTTATATTGCAGTCTTGAGCCACATAAACATTTCAAAACTAGTATTTGGCATTTTCAAACCTTCATTAGTATTTTGTAATTTATTCAGAAGTTTGAAGGTTTGTATTAATCCATAAGCACTTTTTTCAAATGGAATCATGTGGCCCATTGCTGCATGTAATAGCATTAAAAAATACAATTTAAAATGGAATCTTATTTTGTCTGTGATGTTTTAAACAGCTGATGGATTATTTAGCTTAAAAATGCAATGACATATTTAAGATCTATAATGGTGTAAAATTTTGGTTGTTCTGAAGCGTTTCAGTTTTATAAGCAGTCTGTCTCATTCAGGTATTCTGGTTAGTTCCCCCTACGTCGCACAATCTGGAGATTTATGAAGAGTGGGTCCTGTCGGGAAAGCAAGGTGATATTTTCCTTGGGGACAGAGTGGACGGATGCCAACGGATTGAGTTAAAACAGGGATACACATTTTTGATCCCTTCAGGTATCTGAAGACAGCGACTTGTTATTCATCATTTTGCATTACCTATGTCTGTGGATTAGAGGAGGATGGGATTGCAGATGGATACAATGTTAGCGCAGTGAAAAAAAGGAGACATTCCTTTGTGTGCTGCCCTTTTGACTCATGCTTCAGTTATGTGGTGGAGAAAGTGCTGTAAATAAATCACTTTCACTGAATCATTCCTTACTGTCACCCATTTGTATCTGAATAGCTGGTAGCATTATCTAAAATAATCACAGGCAGTAATGTTACTCAGCATTATCTTTGCTGTATTTCTAAATATTCTTGATGTTCTTATTTAATGTCTTACTGTAACATGCTGAATATCATGTGTAAGAGAAGATAAAGAGCATTTTTCATTCAGTTTGACTTGAATTATTTTAGGAAGAGGGTCAGCTTTTTATTTTCCTGTAGTTTAGTGTTTGAAAATTTAGGTTTGAGATGAAATCTCACGTGTCTTATTCCATTTGTGAATTTGTGGAAAAGCTGCTTCCTTTAACATTTACCTAATAGCTATTTCCTCTGTTGTCAAATGACTTGAGATGAGCAATTCCGAATGATCATGCACATTTCTATGCATTTCACGTGGCATGACTGCAAGATTTTTCCTTCTCACCCTCTCTACACCACCTCATGCCCATTTAAAAATAATCTGATAGCAGTGTATCTTCACAATTCGTCCTGCTGCACAGTTTAATGCAATGGCACTTCATATTCAATAAAGTCATATTCAATAAAGTGGTTGAAATCTTTGCAAGAAAATTTACTCCTCTAATCTCATATCTTATGTTAGTGTGCATGTGCAGTAATAATTTGTAAGTGTCCTGCTTGATTTGGATACTGCAGGGTATTACATTGATGTACCTTGTTGATTAATGAGCAATGGCACATTCTAAAAACATTGGTAAATCATTGAGAGGAGATATTAACTACTGATGTCTATAATTTTGAAGTGCATTTTGCTGAGGATGTACTTTGCTTTTTACTTCAATTTTTCTTTTCCTCATTGAAATGTCTAGCTTTAGTAGCGGGGGAAATACATCATGTTTTTTATACAAATATCTACTGTCCCGATTCAGATGTAGCCTATGTTCTATAGACCCAAAGCCTTCACAGCCTGTCTGTTACATGCCATTGAACTTTTATCATGCAATGCTGAAGAGTAGGGTTGGCCACCTATGGCTATGTATAGTCTTCATTGCTTACCTTATGTTCGTCAGATACTGACTTCAGTCAGTAATGTTATTTGATAACAAAATAAATGCCAACCAGCTTCCTGTCTTGCAGATGTATCACCATTTGGTTATATTGGTGGGGCAGTCTGTGTGTGATAGATAATTGTTATTGTTTAAAAATATAACTGCAGATACAAAGTGAAATTTACAATTGTCTGTAATCAATGTAGATAATCGATGGTGCTCACAGAACTGCTTTGGGATCTTGGTTGCACAGTGAATTAGGATAGGGAAGTCTACTCATTTAGTAGGGAAATGAGAAATGTGTAGCAGATACAATCAGGAAGCTTCAATTTCCATGAGACTAATTGTACAAAATTGTAAGATTTTCTCCACATACCTCCAAATGTGAGATTCTCAAAAATACATAAAGTGGAATTCCTGAACAGAAGCAGCAAAATTCCTATGCAAGAAAAAACCCTGTATACAAAAAAGTAAGCCTTGTTTCATCCACCCAAGAAAACTCTCCATCCCAAATCCTGCGTCCTGTGTCTTCCTTTCTGCTGCTTTTCTCTCCTTTTCCTTCCTCTCCAGAAGCCTAGAAATTTTTTTTCAAAATTAAATTCTGAATTTGTTGCATTGAGAAATACTGCACCATGATTGGTTTAAAGAGCTGCACAAATTAATGTTGCACGCTGAACAAGTGAGCTGTATGGACTAGATAAGAGGAGATCATTATGGGAATTGGCCTGCAGGCTGCGTCTGCTTGTCATAACTTATCCCCTCAACACGGAGACTTGTCATTTATTTAAATTTATTGAATTCTCAGATACAATGATCTATTTAAAAATACAATTTTTATGACTGTTTCCAATGTACCTTAGCCCCTCTCCTTTTGGGTACAGTTGCTAATGACCCTTTAATACTTTTCCAAGTCTTTATTCTTTACCTGATCCCTTAAATGGTAACTGTCAGTTAGGGTACTTGTTTAAGAGTTTCAGTAAAACTTTTCTAAATTATCTAACAGAAAATCTGAAAAGCTACAACAAAGCTCACAAGTGATATCACTCTACATTTAGGATGGATCCATGCCGTATACACGCCAGTCGATACGCTGGTTTTTGGTGGAAATTTCCTGCACAGTTTTAATATTCCTATGCAACTTCATATCTATGGGATTGAGGATCGAACTCGGGTAAGTCACCTACATATGAATTCACCTTTAAACGACGCAGATTTCAAGCAATTTTTCCTGTCTAGTTATGTTCTCTGCTTATTTGAAGATGTTGTCTTACCTGAAATACAGTTTCATGATACTAACAACGTTTGGTTACATTATCTAAAGCATTCGCCTTCATATGTAAATTTTGTGAATTTTAGCAGATGAAGTAGAGAAAGAAATGTGGTTTTATTTTTAGCTCACTCTGACACTGGTCTCACCAGATGTGCACTTTCCTTTACGCATCATTGGGAATCAAAAAAGGATGGGAAATTCAGCTCACTTTTTCTTTATCCAATTATGTGATAATTCTAATACCCCAACTGAGAGCTGCAAAATGATCATCTAATAGCATCTGCCAAAGATTTTGACTTGTGAATGGTCTGGTGTGTGTGCCTAGACTGGATCAGGCATTGATCATTGACCTTCCCTCTATCTTAAGGTCAGAAGTGGGAACATATACTCATAAATGTGCAATGTTCAGCACCATTCACAAATCCTCAAATACTGAAGCAATCCACGTCCAAATGCAGCCAAGCTTGGGCTGACAAGTGACAAGTAGTACTCATGCTACCCAAGTTTCAGGCCATGACCATCTTCAGCAAGAGAGAATCTAACCATTGCCCCTTAACAATGGCATTTTCATCATTGAATCCACCAGTATTAACATCCTGTGGTTAGCATTGCAAATATTGTGACAAGAAAGACAGGTCAGAGTCTAGGAATACTTTAGCAAATAACTTACCTGATGACTCCCCAAGGCTTATCCACTGTCAACAAGGCAAAAGGACAGGAGTGTGATGGAATACTTCCCGCTTGCCTGGATGAGAGAAGCTCCAATAATATTCAAGAAGCTTGATACCAAGCAGGACAAAGCTTGACTGGCACAACGTACACAAACATTCATTCCTTCCACCACCGATGTTTAGTAGCAGCAGTGCCATCTACAAGAAATTCACCAAGCTCCTTAGACGCCTACTTCCAAACTCAAGGCATTTCTACCTGGAAGGACGCGGCAGCAGATATATGGGAACACCACCACCTGCAAGTTTGCCTTCAAGGGACTCACCACCCTGACTTGGAAATATATCACCGTAACTTTAGTGTCACTGGATGAAAATGCTGGAACTCCCTTTCCAGCAGCATTGTGGGTCTACTGAAACTGCAACGGTTCAAGAACATAGTTCATCACTGTCTTCTTGAGGGCCCCTAGGGAAGGGCAGTAAATACTGGCCTGTCTAGTGATGCACACGTCCCACTAATGTTGCAGCCATTATGCCACCATTAACTAACAAGCATGCCATCTATATCATTGTCCTAAAATGGAAGCCAGCTAAAGTTCTTTTATGGGTTTTTGATATGCAAGGGAATTGAGGGTTATGGGTGGCGGATGGGAAAGTAGAATTGAGACCCTAACCACATCAGCAATGATTCTGTTGAATGGTGGCACAGGCTGAAAGGACCAAATGGCCTACTCCTGCTGCTAAATCCTATGTTCCAATTTGATCATAGTGAGGGTGCTTATTTCATCATATTTTACAAATGATAGTGCGTATTTGGTGTTGGTGCAATTCATTATAGGTTTCCGTGTCAGATAATATTGAGTCATACAAAACAGGCAGTTTCTCAATTTGACCTGTGGTCTGTGGCTTGTTTATTCATCTTGGGCAGGCCGTTGAAAAGCATTCTAAAATTTTCCATCAAGTTTCCAAACTGGGAAGGTTTTCCACCCCTAATTGACAGCAACTAGTTGAGGGCAACTAGGGGAGAGGAGTAAACGGACATGTAACACGCACAGTAACCTCATGTCTGGGATGTAAGCTGAGATCAGGCTGCTCCACAGTTCACACAGACTGCCAGCAGTTTGAAGAAGTCATATTCGACTTGGTGTTATCTCTGTTTTTCTCTTCACAGAGATGATGATCAACTGAGTATTTCCAGCACTTCATTTTTATTTCTGGTATCCACAGTATTTGACACTAGGTTTTATGGTGGATCCTGCTTTACCTCTAGAAGCAAGTACTGAATGTTTTCTAAAATAAAACTCAGTACAATCCCTCTTAATGCAATGAAAGTAAAAGCAGCTCAGCATTTTGACTGTATCAGTAATTAATGAGCATTGGTATAATATCGTATTCTTTCTTGCGCTGAAAAGTTAGAATTTCATTAAAAAAACACCCAAATCCATTTGGTAATCCAAGAACAAAGATCAACGTTATCTGCATAAGGTAAATCTTCACATCCAAATGGTTACTTAGACAGTAGCAAGCAAAGTGTTCTTCTGCTCTTTTTTTAATGTTAATTGAATTCTTTTCTAACAAGTTCTGAGTTACTTTGAAATTTGGTATGTTTCTGTAAATGTGCAATGTATGCAAAATAACAATGTACCTAACAAGTTCATGAGCAAAATTAGTAATTTCTTGGTTTGACAGGAGAAAATCATGCTTTTTTTGATCACGTTTGACTTTTTTTCTCAATGTACGTTGATCTTGTACCCTGTGCAGTACTTGTACCATTGAGTTTTTTAAACAAAAGTCTTAAGACCATAATCTTTCGACGTGGTCTTCGTCACTTTGTTGGGAGAAGAGATACGGAGTACATTGATAAAGTGAAGCAGAGAAAATGAATTGTAAAACCTATCTGAATCATTCTTGGGTTTAGGGATAATAGGAACTGCAGATGCTGGAGAATCTGAGATAACAAGGTGTATAGCTGGATAAACACAGCAGGCCGAGCAGCATCGGGGGAGGGGAGATTTTGAAGCTTGTGAAGTCCACATTGATACCATTGGGCTGCAGGGTTCCCAAGCGGAATATGAGGTGCTGTTCCTGCAACCTTTGGATGGTATCGTTGTGGCACAGCAGGAGGCCCAGGATGGACATGTCGTCTGTGGAATGGGAGGGGGAGTTGAAAATCTCCTCTCCCCCTATCGCATCCCAAAACCAGCCCAGCTTGTCCTCGCATCCCTAACCTGTCCTTACTCCCACCTATCCACTCTTCCCACCTCAAGCCCCACCCCCATCTCCTACCTACTAGCCTCATCCCACCCCCTTGACCTGTCCGTCCTCCCTGGACTGACATATCCCCTCCCTAACTCACCACCTACACACACCTTTACTAGCACCATCCCCGCATCTTTGACCTGACTGTTTCCCTTCCACCGTTCTTCTCCTCTATCCACCTTCTATCCGCCTCCCCCTCTCTCCCTATTTATTTCAGAACCCCTTTCCCCTCCCCCATTTCTGAAGAAGGGTCTAGGCCTGAAACATTAGCTTTCCTGCTCCTCTGATGCTGCTTGGCCTGTTGTGCTCACCCAGCTGTACACCTTGCATTCTTGGGTTTAATCTGGATGTGTTACTAACTGCCTGGGAGCAGTTAGGAGTTGACCCTCATCTGAGAAAATATGTTGTCTAAATGAAGATAGTACAATATCAAACGAGGGAATAATGAACATTTCAAACTGCGTGCCAAGTGACTGTTAGATATGACTATTTAGTCATGATAGGAGTTGAACTGAATCACAGACCTGAAGTGACCCATCTCATAATTTAGGTCGACTTCTGACTTCGAGAGCACTGTGCTATTCCATTTTGCAAAAGGCTCTGCTCTTGTGATTAGAGGTTAATTAATTGGTGTGAGAAATTAAGGAAGATATGTTTATTTGTTAATTAGAATGTGGATTTTTCTCACAACGTGTTTCCTCCTTTTCTAATGATGTAGAGGTGCTGGTGTTGGACATGGGTGAACAAGGTCAGAAATCTCATGACAGCAGGTTATAGTCCAACAGATTTATTTGAAAACACAAGCTTTTGGATCCTTAGTCCTCTTTCAGGTTTTGGGAAATAGGTAGTATCAGACACAGAATTTATAAGTAAAAGATCAAAGGTTCACACCATTGTTGAGGATGTACTAAAGAAACCTAAGATGCTGTTAAATCTTTAATCAGTTAAAGGTTTTAATTGATTAAAATGTATATGTTAATCCCCAAATTCATTTCACGTCACGGTCCTGAGAGAACTAAAGGTTTTATCAGTATAAAGAAGAGGTGACATTTTAGGTCAGACAAATGCATGTTAGGTGTGAGGCCTTGTTTAGAATCTGTTTGTGTTTTAGTTTGGAATCCGGGGGTTTACATATACATATCAATTAAAACTGTCTAACTGATTGAAGATTTAACAGCATCTTAGGTTTGTTTAGTACATCCTCATCAATGGTGTGAATCTTTGATCTTTTACTCACAAAATCTGTGTCTGATATTACCTCCCTCACTAAAACCTGAAGAAGGATGGAGGCTCCGAAAGCTTGTGTTTTCAAATAAACCTGTTGGACTATAACCTGATGTCATTTGATTTCTGATCTTTTCTAATGGTGTTAGCTCCTTGTCTGTCTCGTGCACATAAATAAACACACACGCACACACACCCCACCTGCTTCGCATTTCAAACTAAAATAGAGTGATTCTCAGCCTCTGGACCTTGTCGATTTTCTTCTATGCCATCTGCCACACAACAGGAACGTGAAACAGAAAAGGACAGCAATAGGGAGACAGAATAGAAGGAGACAGATAGAGGGAGAGATGCATAGAAAACAGTGTGTCAAAATGGCACTGTTAAGAAAGAAACATGAAACACCATGGGAGATCCATTATCTGCCTGTCTGGCTATATGTCTCTGCATACATCTTTGCAAGAAGGATTGCCAGGCATTTCCTCAAGATAAAACCACCTTTCAGTTTTTATATTTGTTTGCGAGATAGGTGACCTACGTTTGTTTGATTCTATTCCTCCTGAGAGGGAAGTGTTCTCAAGGTAGTGATACATTATTATTTAAAAGTCAAAATGAAGGCTGTTATTATCCATGCGCTCTGGAATCTATGACACTGCTATTCAGTAGCTAAGGATCTCCCAACTTGAGTTTAGTTTATTCATAAGGATTTTAACACTCAAAGGTAAAAAGGATGGATCATTCTGATATTTTGAAATCAAATTTGAGATCGGAATCTATGTAAATTTTCATAAGGTCATTACATACTTAAGTGATAATCTTTATTTTATAAATGAATTAGTTAAACATTTCTTTGTAAAGTTGATTATGTTCTGCATCCTTGAAAATTGCATTTAATTTGTTTTTCCAAAGGTTGGTGGTACTTGCAAGTGATCTTGCAAATACTTTGAAAAATGCAAGATTTTTTAGGTTCCCATTCTTGTAAGTTTCACACTGTACATTGAGAAAAGTAAATGAAAGGAAGATTTTAGACCGTTTTTCCGTTTGGTCAAATTTCAGTAGATAATTCAATTAGATTTTGTTCTGAATATGTGCTTGTAATACCTTCCCTTATAACTGGATCCATTCTAGTTAGAAGCAGATCATAACAATTTTAATTTATAAAAACTACTCAATTTCCATTGATGAGAATTGAAGTGCAAAAGATTGATGTACAGAAATTGTTGCATGTTGCAGCAATTCAGAAGAATGAGTTATGGCTCTAGAAATAGTAGTGTTTACTGTATTAAAGCGACAGCGTCCAAAAGATTGTTGGAGATACCATAAAGCGGTACAATGTGTGTTTCCATGCTTTGTGCCTGTCAAAAATCTCTAATTCTCAACTTTGAAATCTGAACTACACCAATCATAGTCATAGTCTGCCTCTTGCTCCTCTGAATTCTTGCTCAGTATTAAAGCCAAAGGAAGAAAGTTTTGGATATGAGAGAACATTGCATACTAAATTGTGTGTTAACAACGTATCTCTTACTAAAGAATGAGTTGACAAAAAGAAAATCTTAAACTTGATTTCATCACCAGTATTATCCTAACCTAGTTAGTGTGATAAAAGATGTATAAAGCATATTATTGTTGCTTTTCTGAACTTAGATTGCTTTTATAAAAAGGCAAATGAATGTGGATTAGATTTGTGGAGAGTTGAAATAAATAGGACAGAAGATCATTCTGGGTCAGTGACCTAAATGCTTCAGTTTTAAGGAGATTTATGACTGCAATCAAGGGCTCAGGAAAACTTAATGGAAAAGACAACAGGCAGTTTCACATTAAACCATTAGTTTTGATTTCAGTTAGGTTCAAACAAGAGTAGAAGTTTAGTTGAGAAAAACCAAGTGTTAAATTCAAAAGCAAGTTTTTAGATTCTTTTCTCAGATTTTAGAGTTTAGAGGTAACCTGTCATTGCAGAAGCAGTTTTTTTGTTAAAGTTTGTAATGTTTTCAAACCAGGAGAGTTTTGTACAGAAATCTTGAAGTTGTTATGATATTAAGACGGTTAGACCATGATACTCACGAAAGGTTCATACCAACAGACTCTGAGAAATATCGTAAAATTGGCTGTACGGTTTGAGAAGGACACTCAAGGGAGTTAATAATATAAAAATTTAGTGTTGAGATGGGAGTATAATTTTTCTGGACTTCTGAAAGGTAGAATTAGGAAACTAGTTGAAACTTTGTTTTAATGTTTGCGTTGAGATCTTTCTCTCTCTCTCTCTCTCTCTCTCGCTATATATGTATATTATATGGCTTGGTATGTTTGTATTTTTATTTTGTTTGGTAAAGGTATGTGCTGTTCTTAAAGAACTGCTTAATCTTAACCTTAATCTTAACCTTAGATTGCAGAATATGATCATTAAATCTATATTTTATTTGTGTTGGTTTGATGAATGGGGCAGCAAGTATTAAGGTGCTGGCAAAGTTGTGTTCAAAGTTTTCCACAAGGTGGGAGGTTGCTGATTTCAATCATGTTGTCTTGAGGACCCATATCCTATCATGAAGTCACTATCTGAAGGAAGAGGTGTTGCAAAATTGGTGAGATGATAAACCCCCTTTATTAAAAAAGATTCTGTTATCAAAAACTCTTTCAGAATCTGTGGGCTTTACTGCTTGGGCCCGTAATTATTTCCCATTCCTAGTTGTCATGGAAAAGTTGGTGATGGTGATGACTTGTTTTCTTGAACTTCTGCAGTCTTTTTAGGGAGCCTGTCCCAGGCTTTTGACCCTGTGACAGTGGTGAAACTGCCGTGTGCTTCCAAGTCAGGATGGTGAGTGGTTCAGAGAGGAATATGTAGATGTCAATACTTGCTGTTGTCTTCTAGATGGTAATGACTGTGGGTTTAGAAGGTGCTGTCATAGGAGTCTGAATGAATTTCTGGATTGCATCTTGAGATGGTACACACGACTGTGGTGGAGGGACTGAATGTTTGTTTGTAGATGTGGTGCCAATCGAGCAAGCTATCTCTTCTTGGATGATATCAAGTGTTGTTGAAAGTGTACCTGCCAAGACAATTGGGGAAGTATTCCATCACACACTTGTATCTTGTAGTTGGTGCGCAGGCTTCGGGGAGTCAGGTGGTGAGCTACTCATTGCAGGATATCCAGCCTATGATCCTGCTTTTGTAGTTGCACTATTCATATAGCTGGTCTAGTTCAGTTCCTGGTCAATGGTAACCTTCAGGATTTTGACAGTGGGAGAATTGAGCAATGGTAATGCCATTGAACGTCAAGAGGTGACAGTTAGATTCCCCTTCTTTAGACAGGGGGATTGCCTGGTACGTGAGGTGTGAATGTTACTTTCCATTTGTCAGCTGAAACATGGATATTGATCAGGTTTTGCTGCATTTGGACATGGACAGATTCAGTATCTGAGGAGTTGTGAATAGTGCTGAACAATGCACAATCATCTGTAAACATTTCCACTAATGATTGAGCCATTGATGAAGCAGATGAAAATGGTTGGGCCAAGGAGACTAACTGGAGGAAATCCTGCAGAGATGCTCAAACAATGAGATCACTGTTCTACAACAACCACAATAACCTTTGTTTTTGTTACGTATAACTCCAACCAATGGAGAATCTTCTCCTGATGTCCATTGATTCTAACTTTGGTAGGGCTCAATAATGCCACATTTGGTCAAATGCAGCCTTGATATCGAGATCAGTCACTGTAATCTTCCCTTTGGAGTTCAGCTTTTTTGCCTCCATTTGAATCAAGGCTGCAATGGTGTCAGGACCCAAATGCTGCTGGCAGACTCCAAATTGAAAATCGATGAACAGGTTTTTTAAAAAATTCATTCACGGCACGTGCGCATCATTGGCCAAGCCAGCATTCATTGCCCATCCTAATGGCCCAGAGGGCAGTTGAGAGTCAGCCACGTTGCTGTGGCTCTGGAGTCACCTGTAGGCCCGAACAGGTAAAGATGGCACTTACTTTCACTAAAGGACATTAGTGAACCAGGTGGGTTTTTCTTGACAATCAACAATTGTTTCATGGTCATCACTAGACTCCTAATTCCAGATTTTTTTGTTTTTAATTCAAATTCACCAACTGCCATGGTGGGATTTGAAACCGGATCCCCAGAACATTGCTGAGGTCTCTGAATTAATAGTCTTGCAATAATACCACTAGGCCAACTAAGCAAGTGCTGCATGTTAACACTATTGATGATCTTTTCTATAGCTTTAGTTTTGATTTTGAGTAAGCTGATGAGGCAGTAATTGACCGTTTTAGATTTGCATGGCTTTTTGTGTTTGGATCATGCCAAGAATGTGGAAAACTGCCACGTTAGATGCCAATGTTGGAGCCATAGTGAAACACTGTTGGTAGGAGTGACAACTTCTGGACAACTTCTAGTACTTCAGTACTAGAGTCAAAATGTTGTCGGGGTTCATACCCTTTGCAGTACCAATGCCATTAGCCATTTCTCGTTCTCACGTGGAATGAATTGAATTGGCTGAAAACTGGCATGCGTAACACTGAGGACCTTTTGGATGAAGCTGAGATGGATCCTCCACAGAGCACTACTGGCTGGAGATGGTTGCAAATGGTTCAGCATTACCTTTCGCACTGATGTACTGCACTCCCCCATCATTGGGGTTGGAGATATTTGTGGGAGGTACCTCCTCCAGCGGGTTGTTTATCTGTCCACCACAGTTCATGACCGGATCAAACTGGAGCTTGAACTGCTAAACTGTTCTATTATGTTGTAATGTTTTGAAAATTCTTCTGATTGAATTACAGCCCCATTTTTAATGGATCTTTTTAATTTGGATTTTCTGTCAGGGTGCTACTTACCAACGATTCAAAAAGAGGTCAGTTTCTTACTAGCTTAGGACAATGAAAGACTTGTTCTAGCTGCTGCAATCAATTAAATATTCATAATGGAGGATTTTTGCAAACACAATCAATGGAAATGGGTTGTGACATGATTCCAGATTTTAAAACTTCCCCTGCCTTATGCACAAAATACGATGTCAGAAATGTACATGACTTTATAAATTAGGCCCCTCCTGAACAACATTTTATTAAAAATCATATTGGGAAGAATTTCCACTACATATTCTCAACCTCTCCACATACGTTTGGTGAAGATGTTCAGCAGGAAACAGTAAACAACTGCCTTCAACCAATTAGACGATTTCAGTGGATGTTTTGATAAAGTATATGTACACTTACTATTTGGGAACTTTGGTTTTAAAATAGAGGCAAAGTAGATTTGTGGTTTCAGTTCTGTCAAGATAACTTTTTTATTATGAGGTCAAAGTAATTTGAAATAATGATCTAAAGACATCATTTCTGTGGAAGCATGTAATTTAAGAGAAGTACCTAGTAGGATGCCTATGAAGTTAATTGATGAAATGTTTACAAAGTTAAACTTTTATAAAAGCAGGACAGTGGCTATTACTGGTTTTTGGTTCAGAAGGATCAAGTTTCAGTTCAGAATCAGGTTTTTAGTGCAGAAGATCTTGTATCAGAAGTGCAGGATAGTTTTTGTAAAGTTTGTTGATAGCTTGTGTAAAATTTTCATGCTGAAAGAACTGAAAGGAGGGACAGGCCATCAGAACTGGAAAGAAGCTTCAATGCCATCAGAACGGGATAGTATCTGCATTATCCCTTATCTGCATTAAAGATCTAAGGTGCACACTGAAATATATTCAGCAAAAAGGAAAACCCTTTTTAATAAGGAACTGTGCATAAGTGGGATACCATAGGGTATCAATGTGGACTTCACAAGCTTCAAAATCTCCCTTCCCCTGACCGCATCCCAAAACCAGCCCAGCTTGTCCCTGCCTCCCTAACCTGCCCGCCCATGCCTTCCACCTCCAGCCCCAGCCCCAACCCCACCTCCTACCTACCAGCCTCATCGCGCCTCCTTGACCTGTCCGTCCTCCCTGGACTGACCTATCACCACCCTAACTCCCCACCTACACTCACCTTTACTGGCTCCATCCCCACCTCTTTGACCTCTCTGGCTCCTCTCGGCCTATCTGCTCCTTTATCCATCATTCATCTGCCTCCCCCTCTCTCCCTATTTATTTCAGAATCCCCTTCCCCTCCCCCATTTCTGAAGCAGGGCCCAGACCCGAAACGTCAGCTTTCCTGCTCCTCTGCTGCTGCTTGGTCAGCTGTGTTCATCCACCTCTACACCTTGTTATCTCAGATTCTCCAGCATTGGCAGTTCCCACTATCTCTTATATACTGATGTCTTTAATGTCGCTTGACCAGAAGCAATGTCATTTTGGTGTAGAAAGCGTGAACTAGGGTTCACTGTTAAAGAAGTTGCTTTCAGAAATGTGACAATAAGTGAGGCATGTCCCTACTACTTAGCAGCCCAATGTGACTTAATAGTCTCTTGAATTTTAATGACTTTAATATCCATTAATCCTCATTGCTAACTTATTAAAAACCTGATGATTGCCGTCTTTGTAAACTGATGTTTGTATTGTTGAAGCAATTCAAGCAGACCGAGGTACAAAACGAAATCCTCAAGTATGTGCACTGCCTCATTTAAAGTGCAGACTGATGTTCAGCAGTGTATTTCACAGAATTGATTGCCTGACCTAACAAAAATCATGGATATGAAATGCTTGTTAAGCTACATGAACTTCGTGCAAAATTTCGGTAAATATTTTCTGAAATAAATGTGCACTCAAGCAATGATTAGATTGTTGCTTTTATCATCTCTATGTGACCAACCTACACAATGACCATTGGTGTGACTGTCTGCTGTGCCCGCACATTTGAGTTTATTTGTCAGTTCTCCATTTCCACCAGTTACACACTCTATAAATAATCCTTGTTTTTCAGGTTAATGCCAAGTTCCGCTATCCTTTCTACTATGAAATGTGTTGGTATGTCCTGGAAAGATATGTGTTCTGTTTGACGAAAAGGTCTCATCTCACCAAACAATACCAGAGGGAATCAATGTTAATTGGTAAGTTACCAGCAGTAGTACATGTGTTCACATGAAGCATTTCAAGTTATTTATTCTATAAGTATTTGCAAACGGATGAAAGGCCAGTAGCAAATTCCATAAAATATACACTTTCAGCAGACTAAAAATAGCTTGATGGTGGGGAAGTAATTAACTGGCTCCCTAATGACCCAACTAACTTATCATGTAGTAGTTGGATCATTTAAACTGGCAAAGCCCCTTATATATACTAAGTCAAATGCTTTCAACTTTGGTAGCAGTGGGGACACTGTAACAAATGAGTAAGGATGGGGATAATAAGCCAGTGTTCATGCTCACATCTGATCGTCAGTAGCTCCAACTGATAATTTTGTTTCTTTAAACTGAGTGTGGATCAAATTGGATGAGTCAGTGATGCCTTTGCAGTTGAATAACCTCCCTAATGTACTGTTAAGTCTCACACATTAAACGTGGTGAGCTGGATAAGCATGACTGTTACCACTGAATTATACCTCAATGGAGTCAGCCGTAAGAAGGCGCGGGCTAAAAATAACATGAGTAAAATTGATAGAGAAACTAGAACTAAAGAAATTTGCAGATTAATAATTGTTTATTCCCTGACCTGAACATGGGCAACATTATTCCAATTACTCATCAGACCACTTGCCATTTTGTGATGGCTTTTTCTTCCCTGAGGATAAGATGGTTTATTTTTAAATGCTGTTTGCTCTTCCAGCACAGCTGTTAAAACTGCCCAGTTTTTAAGTGGGATGGACAGGAACGGAGTGTTGCCCTTTGTTGAACATTTTGCCTGGCTGCCATGGGTGTGCAGGAGTGTGCTGAGTAAATCTCCCTTGTTGATCACTGTGAAAAATAATTTGCAATGTATTTGCAATTGTGTTTACACCTGTGTGGCTGAGCGGGCTATATTACATTTAATTCTTTATTGTGCTTTTTCTAGTTCTCTTTCTTACTTCCAAAAACAGCATAAAACAATTCCTGTGCCGTCACCACAAATTTCTGTGACAGTGCACCAGATTCTATCTTACAGTGTTTTGCTTCTCTTTGTGGTCTCCTGACTGTCTCTGGTCTTCCAAATGATATCTCTTTGCTAGCCTAATTTTACTAGCAGCTGAAGTGTTACTGCTTTATACCAACAACGTTACAATGTAGGCAGAGGTTCAGAGTGATGGGTTTGCACCCCAAATTCCGATTGACCCAATTGACCCCTGAAAAGAGACCCTCAATGTTCGGACGATAGAGTAAACTTGTTATTCTTTAGCAGCACAATCTCCATTTTCAGAGCAGTTTGTTTTACAGTGCTTTAAAGAATGAAGTTTTCTTTATTTGATTGTAACAGGGTTTGGGGGAGGCAAGTTAAGGTTAGCTAATCAATATTAAATCCCTGATAAACTCTGGCAGAAATCAACCCGTGGGTGAGAAAAGGCAAAAATCAGTCCAGGTTCCTGTTTTTTATTTCTCTCTCACGACCTCAATTTAGGAACTGCAAGACTGGGTTCAGTGTGAAACCCTCTAAAACTGTAATTTACTCTGCTCAGTGCTTAAAAGTAATTTGCTAAAACAATTGTGCAATTGACATTTCTCATTCTTGTGTAAAAGTGCTTTGAAAAAATATTAAGCCAGTATTTAGGTATTGTTGACGATGAAGATTCTTATTATTGGAGAGTTTTATGCTAGTACTGCCTTGAAAAGCATTCCATTATTATTATTCTCTCTGGAGTCAAGTGGGTGTTTTGAAGTGAGGAATTTGCAGCATTCTGTTAATAATGTATCAAAAAAATCACTCCTCCAAGGAGGCTCTTTTAATCTGTGGAATTATATGTTTGAAATTATTATGTGCAGTTCTACTGATATGTGAAGTCTAAACTGTGTATAGTGCTGTTTCATTGCAATGGATTTTTCCAGTATGGACATGACAGCTTGTCCTCATGTCATTGCACACTTCAACAGACCATTACCTGCACCTGGCGGCACTATGATTGGGCTCTATGCTCCTCCCTAGCACATAGAAACATAGATGTTTGTTGTTGCTGGCCACTTGCCAGTGAATTCCAAGTTTGCATTCTGAGATGGTTGTCTTCTACATATTGTTACAATATATTGGGCTTGTCCCTGTTTTCAATGTAATCTCCTATTAACGTTATCCACTATTTAATAAAACATTTTTCTTGATTAATGTTTGACATATTACATTTAAGTTTAAATATTTTCAGATACAGAGAAGAAACCAAATACAGAGAGTCCATCATCAGATTCCCGACTAGATATGGACGAAGAATCTTCTGATGTGCGAATCAAGGAGGAGAAAGATGACACGAGAGATAGAATGAGCCTTCAAAGCACAAAAGCATTTGGTGATGACTCACCTTCTCCTAACAGTGCACATTCAGAAGAGAATGAAGGCTCTGGAAAGACACAGAAAATGACAAAACGTTTAAAGCGGACTTTATCCAATGATTCGGATGACAGCACCAAGTCACCGATGCTGACAGACTGTCCAAAAACACCAAGTGGATCTCCTGACCCATCTCAACCAGCCTCTGAAGGGTCTAATAAATGGATTCACCTTACAGAATTTGAGTTGAAAGGGTTAAAAGCACTTGTGGAAAAACTAGAGTCCTTGCCAGAGAATAAAAAATGTGTCCCTGAAGGGATAGAAGATCCTTATGCCCTTCTCGAGGATATGAAGGTTAGTGTTGTAAAATATTTTCAAAGGCTTTGACGCAATTGTTTATGTGTCTGAAGCACCCAATTTTAATCAAATGCAAGTCATGTTATCATTTCTGAATACAAGTGGTACTTATCCTGTGCTTCAGTTTACATTCGACTAATAATATGATTCTAAATTTTTTAATTATAAAAAGTGCAGTATATTAGACATATTTTGAGACCCAGGAGATTGAGAAAATGAATCAAAATTCCTTCAATACCTATTCAAATTTGATATTTAAGATTTAACCAGTCAGTGATAATTCAGAAAATCCCATCTGTTTACTAAAGATGAGCCGAAATATAAATAGCTTCTCCAGATTGGGAAATTGATAGCCTCAACTGCTTAATTACTCCACTGGATTTGCAGAGGAAGGGGATATAATTGTGCTACTTGAAGAGATAAACTCAAACTTCTATAACTGGCTAAATTTCTGCCAAGTGAAATTCTTGTCGGTATTCAAGATATGAGCTGTTAGTGATTTTTGTAACCAAATCTAAAATCTCCTTTTTAGCGTCCTTTTCACAAGTTTTCTCACCTCTCTTAGTATCCTTGGCAAATTGGATTATAATACACTTTGACCCTTAGCATGTAAGTCTTTAGGTTTTAAATTGTTTGGAACCCAGTGTTGATCCCTGCGGCACTCTGCTTGTTATAGTTTGGCAACCTGAAAATTATCCATTTATCCTGACTTTCCGCTTCCTATTAATTAGCCAATGCTTATCCATGCCAGAATATTGCCCCCAATATTGTCTTGTCTTGTTTACCAGCCTTTTATGTGGCACCTTATTGAATGCTTTTTGAAAATCCAATACATTACATCTACTCTTTTATTCACCTGTATGTTACATCCTCAAACAACTCTAAATAAATTGGCTAAATGCTATCAGCCTTTTGTAAAGTCATTTTGACTCTACTTGATATTATTATGATTTTCTAAATACACTGCTGCTACTTCCTTAATAAAGGATTCTGGCATTTTCCCAGTGACGGATGTTAGAACATCTTGCTTATAGTTTCCTGCTTTCTGTCTCCCTCTTTTCTTGAACAAGGTAATTTGCTGTTATCAAATCTTATGGGAGCTTTTCAGAATCTAGGGAATTTTGGAAGGATGCAACCAAAGTATCACTATCTTTGTAGCCATTTCTTGGGATTATGACCAGGATGGCTTTGGTGCCTAGTACAGTGAAGACAGATCCAAAATACTTGTTCAGAATCTCTGAGGAACTATTGCGTATTGTAGCTGCTGTCTTTTTATATCTTGGGAGAAACTCCTACTCCCTCTGCCTTTATATTTCATGGCTTTTACTTCCATTTATATTTTATATTGTTTTTTCCAAACCCTTTACTGCTTTCTAAGATTTTTCCAATCTCTGACTAGACACTAATGTTGTATGAATCACTTCATCTCTTTTCTTTTAATCTTATTCCATCTTTAACTTCATTGTTAGTCATGGATGTTTTTCATCCCTCTAATATAGAATCTTTATTTTTCAGTGAAATATATTTTTGCTGAGAATTATGAAACATTTTTTAAATATCATAATTTTATTATTGATCCACCTTTTAACTTAGTACACTTTAACCAGCCTTGGCTTCGCAGCTTTACACATGTTTTTATTTAAGTTTAAGGTATCGGTTTCTTACCCACATTTGCCACCCTCAAACAGTTTGCAAAACACTACATGTTATGATCATGGTTTCCTAAATTGTACTTCACTATGAGATAATTAATGCCATCTCATTACACATTACCAGATCTAAATTGGCCTGTTCCCTGTTTGATCCGCAACATCTCAAATATGCTATATGAATTCATCTATGAAGCTACTTTTGCCAATTTGATTTGCCCATTTTTATAAAGATTAAAATCATCCATGACTATTGTACTTTTCACAAACCGTGTTATTTCTTAATCTATACTTTGCCCAACAATGCAGTGACACTTAGGGGATCCATAAATTGCTCATCACTATGGACTTATTTTCTTTGCGAATTCGTATCACTACCTGAGTTGGTTGTACACCTGGTCTTCTGAGCCAAGGTTCTTTCTCACTGCTGCACTCCTTTTATTTTTTATTAAGTTACCCCACCTCCTTTTACATTCTACCTATTCTTCTGAAATGTCAGATATCGCTGAATATTACCGCTTGCCCTTGACAGTCAGTTCAGTGAAGGTGGCTTATGAAATGAGTTACGGTAAAAATATCACAGGACAATATTTATGTAATTTATTATTTTAGAGCAATCTGAAATGATGGAGTCTTGGTGGACATTATTTTATAAGCACTCATATTTCTTATTAGTTTTTTAAAAATAAAAGCCAGTTGTTGTTTTACATGCATGTCTTGTTACATGTATGTTTATAAGCCCACATTGCTGGATTATAGAAGTGATTAAAGTATCCAGTACACAAAAGGAAAGGTTGTACTTTTAATTTATTATAGAACAATATAATTCACTTAGGTACTGGCCTGCAGTCTTAATTATTGAAACCATAAAGTCTAATACGGGAGTAAATCTTAAAGCTGAGTTCAAGGAAATACATATTTGAGTCTTGAAATTTGTAACATTCCTACTGCTCAGAATGTCACTTGATGAATGGCCAGGGTATCAGGCTTGCTGTAGAATGTGGAATTTTGGCAGCAATGTTTGGTTTGTACGAAAACAGTGAAAAAAGAATCAAGAGGGGAAACAACTTACATTTACAATCATTTGTTCCAGTAAAATGCTCCAAAGTGCTTCACTGGAGTGTTAGAAAACATTTGGCATTGAGCCATATAAAGTTATAATAGAACAGATGATCGGATGTTTGATTAAACTGGTAGATTTTAAATGGAGGAGAGGGAGGTTTGGGAGCAGGAATTTCAGAAATTGGATCCTGGGAAGCTGAAGGCACAGCAACCAGTGGTAAATTAAATTCATGATGGGAATAGGTTGTAATTAAATGTGCACAGATATCTCAGAGGGTTGTAGGCTATAAAAGATTACTGAGTTAAGACAAGTTGAGACCATGGAAGGACTTGAAATCAAGGAGGAAAATGTTACAATTGGAGCATTCTTGGACTAAGATGCTAAATGAAGAGAGACAGTTTAGGAAACTTGGTCGGCATGGACGAGTTTGGACTGAAGGGTTTGTTTCCTTGCTTATGTTTTTATTACTCTATAAAGGGGAACCAGTAGACATAACGTCTTTGGATATACATTTCTGTAGTGTATGACTCAATGACTATCATGCCAGAACTTGCAAATAATTTATCCAAATGACTGTAATTCATCAAAGGTAAACTGTACCTAATTTTTTTGAGGGTGACGGGAAGGCAGAAAATAAAATGTGTCATTTCCGCATTATATGATGACAAAAGAAATTGAGGCTCTGGTCAAGAAAAAGGAGGCATATGATAGGTCTACGTAGCTGGGATCGAGCAAATCTCTCTGAGTATGAGGGCAGTAGGAGTATACTCAAGGGAAATCACGAGGGTAAAAAAGGGAGCATGAGATAACTTTGGCAAATAAGGATAAGGAGAATCCAAAGAGATTCTACAAATACAATAATGGTAAAAGATTAAGTAGAGAGAGAATAGGGCCCCTTAAAGATCAATGAGGCCATATATGTGTGGAACTGCAGAAGATTGGTGATATACTAAATGAGTATTTTGTGTAAGTATTTACTGTGGAGAGGCAATGGAAGCTAGAGAACTTAGAGAAATAAATAGTGATATCTTGAAAAGTGTCCATATTACAGAGGATGTGGTGCCGGATGTCTTAAAACACATAAAGGTGGATAAATACCCAGGACCTGATCAGGTGTATCCTAGAACTTTGTGGGAAGCTAAGGAAGTGATTGCTGGGCCCTTTGCTGAGATACTTGTATCATAGACAGCTGCGGGTGAAGTGCCAGAAGACTGGAGGTTGGCTAATGTGTTGCCATTATGTAAGAAAAGTGGTAAGGAAAAGCCAGGGAACTATAGACTGGTGAGCCTGACGCCAGTGATAGGTAAGTTGTTGGAGAGGATTCTGAGGAACAGGATTTACATGTATTTGGAAAGGCAAGGACTGATTAGGGATGGTTAGTGTGGCTTTGTGCATGGGAAATCGTGTCTCACTAACTTTACTGAGTTTTTTGAAAAATGACAAAGAAGATTGATGAAGGCAGAGTGGTGGACGTTGTCTATCCGGACTTCAGCAAGGTGATCGACAAGGTTCTGCATGGTAGACTGGTTAGTGAAGTTAGATCACAGGGAATCCAGGGAGAGCTGGCCAATTTGATACAAAATTGGCTAGAAGTTAGGAGTCAGAGGGTGGTGGTGGAGTGTTGGTTTTTGGACTGGAGGCCTATGCTGCAAGGATCAATGCTGAGTCCACTGCTTTTTGTCATTTACATGAATGATTTCAATGTGAATATAGGAGGATTGCTTAGTAAGTTTGCAGAAATCACCAAAATTGGTGGTGTAATGGACAGTGAAGAAGGTAATCTCGGAGTACATCGGGACCTTGATCAGGTGGGCCAATGGGGCAAGGAATGGCAGATGGAGATTAATTTAGATAAATGAGAGGTGTTAAATTTTGGAAAGACAAGTCAGGCAGGTTTGTGCACTTATTGTAAGGTCCTGAGAGTGTTGCCAAGCAAAGAGACCTTGGGTTGCAGATTCATAGTTCCTTGAAAGTAGAGATGCAGGTAGACAGAATAGTGAAGAAGGCATTTGGTACGCTTCCCTTTATTGGTCAGTGCATTGAGTATAGGAGTTGGGAGGTCATGTTGTGGCTCTGCAGGACATTGGTAGGCCATCTTTGGAATACTGAGTTCAGTTCCGACCTCCCTGCTATAGGGAGGATGTTGTTAATCTTGAAAGTGTGCAGAAAAGATTTACAAGGATGTTACCAGGATTGGCGAGTTTGAGCTATAGGGAGAGACTGGATAGTTTGGGGCTGTTTTCCCTGGAGTGCTGGAGGCTGCGGGGCAATAGAGGTTTATAAAATCATGAGGGGCATGGATAAGTGAATGGCCAAGTTCTTTTTCCAAGGTTAGGGGAAGTCAAAATTAGCGGGTATAGGTTTAAGGTGAGAAGGAAAAGATTAAAAGAGACCTAAGGGGCAACTTGTTCCCATAGAAGGTGGAGCGTGTATGGAATGAACTGCCAGAGGAAGTGTGGAGACTGGTACAATAATAACATGTAAAAGGCAACTGGATAGGTACATGAATAGGAAGAGTTTAGAGGGATATGGGCCAGTGTTGGCAAATGGGACTCGATTAATTTAGGATATCTAGTCCACATGGACAAGTTGGACCGAAGGGTCTGTTTCTGTGCTGCACAACTCTATGACTGTCTAAATGTTTCCTTTTATCGTGAAAATCACGGCCCTTTTTTGATTGTGGCTATGAGGGCATTCAATACAGTGCCCAAGTGGCAATTCCTCATTATGATGATGTTTGTCAGTGGAGTGTTGATGAAGTAGCTGGGATTGGAGGTGAACGTGATCATATTTTTATCTAATATTCACTCTTGCACTTTCCACTGAAGTTGTTGTGCAGTACTCCTTGGATGATTTTCTTTCCTGTGATGTCAGTTGGAGTACTTCCACTTAAGCTAAAACTGAGAACAAACTCATCAGAACCTTGGACCTTGTCTGTCTGAATTGCGCAAGGTGAACTAACATATGTAATATAATCTTCTTCTGGAATAATTTTTTTGTTGACTTGCAAGTTTCGTAATTTTCTTAGGTTAATCTTAAACCCTCTCCTTATCTAATGTTTCCATCTATCACAATTAGTTCTTTTGGGGCAAGTTTGGATTTAGCCTCCTTGATGAATATGATTTTACCTTAGAACTTCGTAAGTGTGGATCTTTTGCTTCTCTCATCTGTCTCAGGGTATTCTCAAGTGTTGCTTTTTAAGCAAAGGAATTGTTACACTAGTCACCAACAAAATGGAGGTGTATTGGAAAGAAGCTTCTACTTTTGGATGTACAATGATCATCAGCTATTTTTGCCACCTATTGGCTACATAGAGTACTGCAGGCCATTCTGTGAATTGCCCAAAATATTTTTTATACGTACACGATAGCGAGCATTTAAATACACATTTGCCCTCTTACATTACATACATTAAATGTGGAATAAATTTTTAAAAATAGTTTTCTGCACAAACTTTCAGTTCTGTCAACTCCTTGATGGTAGACAGCTCCCTGGCATCTGGTGTCATGACGTTGAGATAAATTTTAATGTTATATACTAGGGCGTACAAAGCATAATGTCCAGATTGGTAAAAATCAGAGTTAACGTTTTGAGTCTGGTGACTCTCTCTCAGAACTCCAGTTCTGAGGAAGAGTCATTGGACCTGAAACATTAACTCTGATTTTTTTCTTGACCGATGTTGCTAGACCTGCTGAGCTTTTCCAGCAACTTCGGTTTTTATTCCTGATTTACAGCATCTGCAGTTCTTTTGGTTTTTGTAATGTCCGGATTTCCGGGTAGTGCAAAACATGAAGGTATTGTGAACTGTGATGAGGATAGTGTTAGATTTCCAAAGAGGGAGCATAGCTGGTGCTGAACTAGTGGCTAGTGGGAGGAATAAGGAGAAGCAATATAAAATGAAGGATACAGTTCTAAAGGGGGTGTCAGAGAAGGAGGATCTGAGGACACGTATGCATAAATCTTTGAAGGTGGCGGAGTGGATCAATAAGATAGTCAAGAAAGCGTACTGTCATTGACTTTATAAATAGGTGGATAGAGTAAAATAGCAAGAAAGTCATTATAAAACACTTAATTGGCCTTAAATGGAAAATTTATTTCAGTTCTGGTTATGACAAACTAGGAAAGTTGTAAAGGTCTTAGAAGGGTGCAGAAAATATTCATGAGAATGAATCAAGAGATTAGCAACAGTTGCATTGATAGGTTGGAAAACCTGGGGCTGTTTGTGAAGGGAAGATTCAAAGGAGATTTGATAATGTGTTGAAAATCATGTAGGGTCTGGATAGGATGGGGAGGGAGAGAAACTGTGTTCATGTTGGCTATATTTAGTTTGGCAAAATAAGAATTGTGACATGAGGAAAAGCTTTTTTTTAGTTCAGTGAGTGGTAAGGAACTGGATTGGACTACTGAAGGCCGATACAATTGAGGCCCCCAAAGAGAATTGGATAATTATCTGAAGACAGAAAGTTTGCAGGTGATTGCATGGGATGAGAAAGAACGTAAGAACTAGCAGCAGGAGTTGGCGATTCGACCCCTGAGGCCTACTCCACCATTGAATACAATCATGATTTTGTCCCGGCCTTAACTCCACTTACCTGCCCACTCCCCATTACCTTTAACCCATTACTAATTAGAAATCTGTCTATCCCCTCCTTAAGTTTACTCAGTATCCTGGCATCTGCCACACTCTGGGGTAATGAGTTCCAAAGATTCACAAACTTTTCAGGGAAATTATTTCTCCTCTCTTTTAAATCGGCTACCTCTTAGCCTGAAACTTTGACCTCTTGTTCTAGATTGCCCCACAGGAGGAAATATCCTCACTACATTCTCTTTGTGAGTTCCCTTTAGCATCTTCTATACCTCAATTAAACCGCCTCACATTCTTCAAACTGTAGATTGCATAGGCCTAAACTGCTCAATCTATATTCATAAGACAAATCCCTCACCTCTGGAATCAATCCAATGGATTTCCTCTGAACTGCCTCCAATACAACTATAACTCCTCGGGTAAGGGGATCAAAACTGTACATGGTACTTCAGGTGCAGTCTTATTAATGCCTTGTACAGTTGGAGTAACGGTTCCCCACTTTTATATTCTAATCCTTTGGCATGAACTGTCAAAATTCCATTTTTCTTCCTTATTATCTGCTGTACCTGCGCTCTAATTTTCTGAGAATCGCTTGTGGGACCATCCAGATCTCTCTGCACTGAAGCACTCTGAAATTTCTTTCCATTTAGATTACAAGTAGCCTTTTTGTTCTTCTGACCAAAATTGATAACCTCACACTTTTACACATTAAACTCCATTTGCCAAATTTTGGCCCTTTGACTGTAAACTTCATATTTCTTTATTGCAGTTTACTTTCCCACATATTTTAGCAGCATCTGCAAATTTGGCTGTATTACATTCTATCCCTGTATCCAAGTCACTTACGTAGATTGTGAATAGTTGGGGCCTGAGGGCACCCCACTGATTACATATTGCTAACCAGAAAATAGCCCCATTTATCTTGATTCTCTGCGTTCTCTTGGTTAGCCACTCCTCTGTCTGAGCAATAAGTTACTCCAACCCCATGTGATCACAACTTTCGTATTAACATTTGTGTGGCATCTTATCAAATGCCTTCTGAGAGTCCAGATCTACTACGTCTGCAGGATCTTCATTACCCACTTTGCTAGTTACATCTTCAAAGATTTCTACCAACTTAGTCAAACACGATTTGCCTTTTGTAAAACCATGCTGACTCAGATGGATACATTCTGTCTTTCCAAATGTCCTATTATTACTTCCTTAATAATGAACTCTAACTATTTCCCAACAATGATGTTAAAGTAACTGACCTATAGTTTTCTACCTATGCCTCGCTCCCTTTTTGTGTAACGGTGTTAATATTAACATTCTCCAATCCACTGGAACCTTTACCATGTCCAGGGAATTTTGGAACATACAAGTGGATTCACTATCTCTGCTGCCACTTCATGTAAGACTCTAGGATGTGGGCTGTCAGGCTCTGGGGCTTGTCTGCCTTCAATCACAAAAGTTTGCTCAGTACTTCTTTCCTAGTGATGATGACTGTTCTAAGCTCCTCTCTTTCTATCACCATTATATTATGAGGATTTTACTACTGTCTTCCACTGTGAAAACTGAGGCAAAATATTGATTTAGTGCCTCTCCCACTTCTGTGTTCTCTACTATTAACTCCCTAGTTTCACCCTTCATTGGGCCAACTTCCACTTTAGCTACTCTCTTCCCTTTTATATGCTTATAACGAATTTTGCTCTCTGTTTTAACACTTTCTGCTAGTTTTCTTTGCTTTATTTATTATTATTTTTAATAATCCTTTGATCTTTAAAAGTTTCTCAATTTTCCAGCCCTGATCTTTCCAATGTACTCGACCTTGCAATGTGGTATACCTTCATTTTAGTTTTGTTATCTTTGACTTCCTTGCTTTGCCATGAATGTTTTTGCTCCTCTTACAATCTTTCCTCCTCCCTAGAATGTATTTCAATTGTGAGGAATTAAATATCTCTTTAAACATTTGCCGCAGTCATCTATTGTCCTGTCTTTTAGACTTCCTGCCTCGTCTACTAGGGCCAAATCTGTCCTCATGCTTATGTAATTACTGTTGTTTAACTCTGGAATGCTAGTGTGAGACTCCGGTTTCTCACCCTCAAACTGAGATATGTTGCTCTTATATATTATTTTAATGGAGTAGGTATCATAGTTCAGCCTAATCCTGTAATAGTTGATATGCAACAGACATTGTGCATAAGTGACTTCCCTAGTCAAACTTCCCATGGTAACATAGAGACAATGCTTACTACCTGAGGATTGCTGATATGGTACGCACTTGGGGATCCAACTCTGGATTTTATGGCTTTTGGCTTTAGTAACTTAACAGGCAAGTGTACTGAGGATGCATGGCCATACCTGCAACATAATCTTGAATAAAATTAAAGAAAAGACTTGCATTTATTGTCTTTCACAATCTTAGGGCACCCCAACACTTTTCGTAGCCAAAGAAGTACTACTTAATGTTTACTACAGTTTGTAATGTAGGAAATGTAGATTTGTGAAATTCGTGTACATGCAGGATTGAG
>JAHRHZ010000098.1:19833708-19859740 GCA_024137785.1 Ginglymostoma cirratum
TTGTTATTTCAGATTCTCCAGCATCTGCAGTTCCTACTATCTCTAATAGTGAGTGGGCTCAGTGCCTGGCATCCCTCTATTACTCCCATTTCTTCATATAAACATTGATGTTGTGGAAATCTAGGATAACCTGCTCTTAAATTCTCCAATTTACATTTGTATAGTGCCTTCAAGACAAAGTCTTAGAAGGGTCTAGGCCCGAAACGTCAGCCTTCCTGCTCCTCTGATGCTGATTGGCCTGCTGTGTTCATCCAGCTCTACACCTTGTTATCTCAGATTCTCCAGCATCTGCAGTTCCTACTATCTCTGCAACCCACCTGGTTCACTGATATCGTTCAAGGAAGGAAACCGCCATCCTCACGTAGTCTGGTCTATATGTTACTCCAGATCCACAGTAATGTGGTTGACTCTTAACTGCCGTCGGAGCAATTAGGACTGAGATGAGAAATTTCTTCACCTAGAAATGGTAAGCCTGTGGAATTTGCTATCACAGAACACAGTTGAGACCAAAGTATTGTATGGTTTCAAGAAGGAGGTGAATATAGCACTTGGGGTAGAGGATTATAGGCAATTATGGGACGAGGCTGTTGAGTTGGATTATCAACCATGATCATAAGGAATGGTGGAGCAGGCTTGAAAGGCTGAATGTCCTACTCCTGCTCCTGTTTTCTATGTTTCATCATTTTAACCAGTGTTTCCTTTTCAATCTCTTTTATTCCTTTGACTTTAATCCACAGTCATTGCAAGTTCCTTCTAACTCAGGAGAGCCAGACAAAAATTGATAAAATGGACGTGATGCTGAATGTAGAGTATCCATTTGGTACTGATCATTACCCTGCTGGCTGCGGTAAAGTGATCCACTTAAAAGTCTAACTGGGACCTGGTGGAATTAATCCAAAGGTGATAGCCAAATTTGAATAAAACACGTTGCTGTAAATGTTGGAAATCTGAAATAAAAATGTTATGTGCTGGAAATACTCAGCAGACCTGTCAGTCTCTGGAGAGAAAACAAAGTTAACCTTTCGAGTCTTTGTTGGAGATGAGTCATATTTGAGTTGAAATATTGACCCTTTATGCCAATCCCTTATGCTTAAAGGCAGGTGGAAGTCAGACATGTAGAAATAGAGTGGGTGGCCTATGCAAAGAATCTTTCCCTGTGCTCTATATTACAAAGAGGGTGAGTAAAGCTTAAGGAGTTCCAGCCAATCTTCACCATTGAGGCCCTTTCAATAGATAATGGCCACTTAAAGGTCTCATTCTGCCTCCTAATATAGTACATGCGGCTAGAGAGGCAGAAGAAAACATGTCAGCTTTTGATGCTTGGGCTAAACACTAATGAGAAGGTGGGGAGGGTATAATTTTGTTGTGGTCTTGACCTCAAGCCTGCTGACATCCCCTGTCACCTGATTTCTGAAGAAGGGTCTAGGCCCGAAACATCAGCTTTCCTGCTCCTCTGATGCTGCTTGGCCTGCTGTGTTCATCCAGCTGTACACCTTGTTATCTCAGATTCTCCAGCATCTGCAGTTCCTACTATCCCTGTCACTAGGCTGTCCAATCCTTGCCTGACCAAAATGCACAGAAGTACCCAAGTCCGGGAGCCATGTTCACTTCTCGTCTGCACTCCATGTGGTGCCAGCAGTTGTCATAAAGTTGCTGGTTTATCAGATCGACTGGCCGAGCAGCCAAGTTTAAAGTTAGTGTAGTGTCAATTGATGTTTTGATGGGAGCAGGTGTACCACTTCCCAGTTTCTGTCGCCACAGGTGATGCCAGACCTCCTGGGTCACTGAGTAGGAGGGGGAAAAGAGTAGCCAATAATTCATCAAAAATATTGGTGTTTCTGCAAAAAATAGCAATGGGCTTATAAAGGCTAGACCAATGGTAAGTGCAAAACAGTGTTAACCCTGAATTTAGCTGTTTGCATGTGCATATGAAAGCATTCTGTCCCACTGTAAAATTCTTCAACATTAACTAGAAGATCACGAGCTTTATATATTGAAGACTAATTGTGCAAATCTAAGCCAAATTGCAATTTACAGGCCACTGCTAAGTCATGCTGAAAAATACTCGTGCAAACTATAATATGGTAAAGGACAGAAATTTTTAACCTCATGCAGAGACTGCTATGAATAAAACAGCATCTTTCCTGTTACTGTGACAACAACCTTTCCTTAGATTGTTCTACAGAATGTAAATCTACACATTGCATGTTGCATTAAATAGCCACTTGAGAAAGAACATGTAAAGAACTTGGCTTGTTTCTTTGGAGTAGCATGCCAGCTATTAAGTCAGATCTAGTACTGCAAGGGAACAAAAATATAAGCAAGACCCTCACATGGCTTCTTAACTTCCCTCAACAGTGCTGCTATGGGGCATCTTCTACCTGTTGCTGTCGTATTGAATGTCACTAAAGCGGTTGAGGAATTCAAATAGAACTGAGAGATCCCACCATAAAGTGCGGGAACACTCGGTTCAAAAACAATGATAACCAGTGATGAGAGCTGTGGAGGAGCAAGGGTTTGGGAATCTTAGAATAGTCATTGGTAGGGAATGAAAAAAAAAGCTGGAGAGCAGAATTGGGTATGAGGGAGTGGCAGAGACTGAGTGAGGAAGGGAAATCTAAGCATTTATGGTAGAAGAGCAGAAAGCTTGACTGGCACCTGTTTGGTGTTGGTGGTGAGGAGGAAATGGACAGGGGGTGGAGAAAAGCCTAATATGAATGCTGAAGTATGTGGTGAGGCGCAAAGAATGATTGTAATAGTGGTCAGGGGAAGTGAGAGAGAGAAAATCTCAAGATCAACAGCTGGAGTTACTGGGATTGTGGGAGGAGATAGGATAGTATACAGCTTTTGGAAGAAAAAGGTGAAAATTCTAACATTTCTACCTACAACCTGGGAGTTGATTTCTCCTAGTTTATATTAATTTTTCTTCATAAAATGTACCAGTAATAGCTTGCATACTGTGTCTGGAAGAAAGAAGTTTAATAATAAAAATACAAAAAATTCCCAAATAGCAGTTGGTTCTCAGAATCTGTTCTTCATTTAGACATTGCTTTAAAATTTAAATTAGAATTCAAAAATATTGAAACATGGAACAAAGAAGGTATCAAACAAAGAGCAATGTTTATTCACTGTGTGGAAAGTGGTGTATGTCCCCAGATATTGCTAGGAAATGAATCTCTTACCTGCAGCATTTGAATCACTTGTCAAGATTTTTCACCTTCTCTGTTTCTCTTGAGCGCATATTCTTAAAAATTGGATAAATGTTAATGACAAACCCCACTTCCGCAGCAATTCACTACTGCTGCTTTTCATGAACTTAGAATTTTAAAGGCTTTGTTCATCTTGCCTGAGTTAGCATCTGATAGAATGGGGGAACAATGCATTATGGACTTAAACCCTAATTATTTAAGTAGGCTACAGAGATGGAAATTGATATATGGAATTCTTTTTGGTAGGATTCTTTCATTTTCCGTACCAGCTCTCACCCTTATAATCTTGCCTCAAAAGCCACTCCTTACTGTTCACAGATAACAAGGCGTAGAGCTGGATGAACGCAGCAGGCCAAGCAGCATCAGAGGAGCAGGAAAGCTGATGTTTCGGGCCTAGACCCTTCTTCAGAAAAGTTCTGAAAAACATCAGCTTACCTGCTCCTCTGCTGCTGCTTGGCCTGCTGTGTTCATCCAGCTCTACACCTTGTTATCTCAGATTCTCCAGCATCTGCAGTTCCTACTATCTCTTAGTGTTCACAGTTTGATTTCACCTTGTGCTTTTGTTTCAGCTTTGCCAAACTGCTGCCCTTGTGATAAATGTGGAAGCATCATCTTGAATTGTTAGTACATAACTGATTGCAGAAACTTATGTTGGCTCACACTGTTTCAGCATGGCCATTAAAGTAATACAAAAAGATGAATATTACATAGACGTTAAACTGCTACGTATCAATTTGCATTAATTGGCAGCATTCTGCCTGTGGAATCAGTAAGATTTACAGCAAGGCTCAACTGCAGATTTGAAAACATGATCTTGGATTATATTTCAGTGGAACGTTGAAAGTTTTCTGCATTGTTAGAGGCGCTATCTGGACAAATTAACTGCATTCCTGTCTGGCTGTAATAATCCTAAGGCAGCACGCAAAAAAGAACAGAATGTTTTCCTAGTGCCCTTGCCAACTTTCATCCCTCAACAAATACCACCAAAAAATAATTTTGGTAATTCATTAATTTGTTAGTTCAGTCTTACAATATGTCAATTGACTGCTACATCTGCCTATATAACAAAAATAAATTTGCTTGCAGAATTAATTCATTGATTGTGAAGTATGTTCCATATGAATGTTTTTGTCATAAATATTTGAATCGCTAATTTAAACATTGCAGCTGTAGCAGGAGCAGCAGTACAATAGTATTAAACATTGAAGCATGAATGTGCAAAGCCATCTGTTTCACTTCTCAGTTTTTGAAGTCAATGCATCCAGCACTATTCCAGTTGATACAGAATAACTCCTAAATTTCCTTTGATAGCATGATTCAAACTAGAGTCAATAGTCTAATGTGCAAGAGAAAGACAAAATTAAGTAACGTAGAGACCCTAACAATTACTTGAAACTTGTTAGTTTACTTTCACATTAGAATTTATAGCTTTACTGTGGCTTTATGGCCATATATACTCAAATGAGTACAGTGAAAAGTTTGAGTCGCCACTTACAGCGCCGTTTCAGGCACAACGGTACCTAGGACCAGCTTCTTCATGTCTTAGAAAATAGAGAAATAAAAAGTCCACCATTGCAGAAAAAAAGTTTTAGAACAATGGTCTTCCAAACCAGACACGCTGGCACCTAGCCTCCAGTCCGCATTGGCCTTGGCTCCAGAATGCATTAATTGATCGAAGGGAAACACATGGAGTTAAAAATGCTTGCGTAGTTTTGCTGGCACAGAATCCCCTGCTTTCCTTTGACCCAGTCCAATCTTAGACATTTAAATGTGAGCTTACATAATTTTAGTAAAGTAATTTTCTACTTATGTGATTTGGAGATGCTGCCTGGTCTGTCTGAATGAAAGAATATTAGAATTTGCTCAGGATTCGGAAATTCTGAAAGGAGGGTTCTCATATACAAAAGCAAATTCCCCAAGCGATGAATGTGTAACTATACGAGCATGTATTTACCCATGTAATTCTTGTCATTGCTGTCTATTGCCAGTTATGTATGATGGTGAAGAAATTCTAAGTCCATCCATAATTTAGTCTGGTTGGCTTAGATGTGAACTTTGTGCAAAATTAACTTGGCAGCAGCGATTATTCAGGAATTGTAAGCCTTCGTTCTGATTCAGGGTACTTCATAGAAGGTAACTAAACAGCATGCTAATAAGACAAGCCAAGTAAAACTCTGGTGGATTTCTCAAATCTTCTGTTTCTTGATTATTTTAGTTTGCATTTAGCTTTGCCTGGCTTTACTCGTATTGGAAAATGTGAAACTGATGCTGAGTATTTTGCATGAGATATTAACAGTAGCTTGTATTAATGTGGTACCTTTCAACATAGCAAAGTGTACCAAGGTATTTAGCAAGCGTGTTGGAAATAAAATTTATCACGCTGAGGAATCTGAGAACAGATGATCAAAGAGCATTCTTGAAGAGTGAGAGATCAAGATGTAAAACGGTTTAATGGAGAAAATTGCAGCGTACAAAGCCAAGGCAGCTGAAGCTCAGCCCACTGATGGAAACCTAATCTCCCCTCTCAGGTGGACATTTTTAAAAAATCCATGGCACGGTTTTGAGGAAGAGCAGTGGTGTACTCTCTGGGGTCCTGGCCAATGTTTATTCCTCTGTCAGCATCACATGATCAATATCATATTGATTTTTGTGTGACTTTGACAAACTGGCTACAATGTTTCCTACAGTACATCAGTGACTACTAAAAACACTTCAGAGGCTATAAAGTGTTTAGTATATCCTCAGATCACTAAGGATGCAATTTAAGTGGAAATCTTATTTCTGTTTTTTTAACATGATGTTACATACAATGAATATCCTCTATTCCTTTTTATTCCTGCTACTAAACTTGTATGGTCAGCTCTTTCCTTTCCTTCTGACTCTTGGTATTGTGTGATTTGAAACTGAGGCATGCAGACCAGGACCACTGTGTGATCTCTAGTTTTTTAGTCACTTACTGAATGAATTTGGGCAGTGATACGAGTAGTACTATTCGGCTAATCATCCATCTACAGAAATATTTCCTGCTTCTGAAAGCTGTCACGTGCCCCAGTTGTTAAATATGCTTGCAGAGGCCATTTCAACTCAAAACGGCTAGAATTGGGTTTGTGATGCTGACCATGGTTGAATTGCCAGTTAATACCCATGGACGATCGCAGTTTGGGTAAAATCCCGAAGAGTAACCAATGATGGTGTCTGAAGTTTTAAATATCTTGTTCCAGGCTTTATTGTTGCCTATAACCACCTATTGTCTTACCACGCTCTTGCAAACCTACGCTGATTGAATTGGCACTTGAATATCCTTCAAACAATATACAGCTTTTTTCAGCTACGTTAACACCTGCAGGCAATGTGGCTTTGTTTAAAAATTCTACTCCATTGAGATTCCAAGTTGAGACGGGTAAGTG
Source organism: Ginglymostoma cirratum (assembly GCA_024137785.1). Taxonomy (NCBI): domain Eukaryota; kingdom Metazoa; phylum Chordata; class Chondrichthyes; order Orectolobiformes; family Ginglymostomatidae; genus Ginglymostoma; species Ginglymostoma cirratum. Next base: position 19,840,325 of record JAHRHZ010000098.1, read on the forward strand.
ACCAAACAGCAAGAGGAAAAAGGCTTGTAGGGAAAAGTATCAGATGGCAGTGAAAAAAGGAAAGGCTCAGTGGACAGAATTATACAGCAGCTGTTGAAGAGAGGTGTATTGGCTAGCAGAAAGAACTGCAGAGTCTTTGTGAATGGTGCAGGATGGACTAAATTTCACCTCTGTGCAAAATGTCAGCAACAAAACATGTAAACTACCTCCTTGGTAAGAGCAGCCACTGCAACAAAGTTAATAGATTGCCCTGCTGTTTTTACAGCGGGTGTATGGGAAGGGGACCTGAAACAACCAGACACAAAGCCTTTTGCTGACTCATTTTGAGTGTAACATTATGTCCAAATAGTGCAAATGATTTGGATCTGCCCTAGTTAAAAAGTGGAAGAACAGTTTATGAAATATATAGAAATTGAAATATATGTTCTTTGTATTTAAAGAAAAGGTGATTTAAATGCAGTTCCCTATTCTTTCAGACTCTGGTCACCTCGCTTTTGTTCACTAATTGGTTTTGTGCATAAAGAAGCAAGTGGCTGTCTCCCTAGAGAGCTTTATAATAGTTAACTTTTTCTTTTCCATTGCATAGGAATTCCCCCTAATTATGGTCATGTTTACTAGAACATTTGTGTGGAAGGAAGGGGAAAGTAGGCTGATACTGTAGATATAATTTAAATATGCAAATTGATACTTTTGTTGTTTTGTATTTGGAAAGATACATTGGGTTCACAGCCATAACATCTTCTCAAGTATCGGGCAGATTTTTAAAAAATGGTTCAGAAGGATAAGTCTCAGCAGCATATCATGAGAGAACACAAGTTTACTTCAGTTTTTAGCATTTTGGAGGATAATATTAAGAACATGCATTTCACTACTGAGAAATAAACAATGGAAGAAAAAAGGCCATTAAGCTTATTCAGAAACATCCTTACAGTCAGTGCTAGTATCCAATTAGTTCTTAAATGATTTTAAGGTTTTTGTTAACATTACTCCTTTTACTCTGCATGCTCACTTCTCAATGCTGTTTGTGAAAGATAACTGACCTAAGCATAGTTTAAATCTGTGCGCTGTACATCAATTCATATTTTTGAATTGCAAGTAATCGATTGGTTAATTTTCTTCTATTCCCTGAACCATCTTATATACTTGTCATAAAATTTGTAAACGTGCATTACAACTCAGTTTTGTATTTATATAGCACCTGTAACATCATAAAACATCCCAAAGTTCTTCATAGGAACATTATGAAGCAAAAACTGAAAGAACTGCGGATGCTGTAAATCAGGAACAAAAACAGAATTTGCTGCAAAAGCTTAGCAGGCCTGGCAGCATCTGTGAAGAAAAATTCAGAGTTAACGTTTCGTGTCTGGTTCTGAGGAAGGGGCACCGGACCCAAACATTAACTCTGATTTTTTTTCTTCACAGAAGCTGCCAGATCTGCTGAGCTTTTCCAGCAACATTATAACGCAAATTTTGACCTTGGGGCTAATGATCAAAAGCTTGTTTGAAGAGACTTGAAAAAGCAAAGAGTAGAAGAGAGAACAGGGAGAGGATTTGAGCATTAAGGGCTTAGGCATACCTTGGAGTACATTTCAAATGTGGCAGTCACAGTGCAATACAGACCTATTTAGTTAAGTACAGTGCATGTCTGCTTGGTGTCTCCCTCCACTTAAAATGCAGGTTGCATCTGAATTTAGGTCATGTTAAACATTTTCTCATGCATTCAGATTGAGGATTTTACACTGGTTCCAGTCTTTTGGTGTAAGTTATGGGAGGACCCTAAAGTGTGACCCTTTCCAATTGAGTCACTGCAGCAGCTGCTCCAAGTTTCAATATATCTCCCAGCACATGGCATGGTAAAATCACAATAAGTGCAGGAGTCCTGACCACAAAAGGTATGTTAAGTGGAGCTGAGTGATAGCTAAGGGTGCCCCATGTAACTCAATTTGCCAACGAATGCGCACTATGTCATAACAAAACGTAACCATCAATGTAAGTGTTTGCACTGTTTTGAGTTTGAGTTTAGATTAGCTTAGTCAAAGGCTCCTTGGATATCAAGGTACACGATCATGGGCTTGCAACAGTTCACTGAGATCATCACTTTCTTAAAGATGTAGAATATGTTAGTTAGGCAGAATTCCTCCCTTATTTAAGAAACAGTTAGATGGTGCACTAGGGGAACTGATTGCTACTTATGGATAGGTGAATTAAGATGGACTAATGATCATCTATGTCCATAATGATCTTGTAACATTTTCAGTGCTGGGAGCAGGTTGTTCACCTGACTGCACCAGTGCGGGGGAGAAAAACACATGACAACATGAGGCAGAAGGAGAAAGTAGAATTTTTTTTAAACAAAGAGATCTTTGGAATTGAAGTTGAGTTTCTCCAGCATTCTCTGATCTTTAATTTCAGATGTATCACATCCGTGGTATTTTGCTTTTACTTAAGTATTAGATCAATTGCCTTGCAAAGACAAGCCAGATTAAATACAACTCAATTATGGAAACAGCATAACCACCTCTAAGCAATATTTTGGAAGGCCTGTTAAATTCTTCATGAAAAAGAAGTCAATGTTTAATTTTGGTGCTGTGACTGGTGTATGATAAATTAATTTCGGTGTAGTTTATTTACAAAATGTTTCTTTTTCTCCCTGTTGTGAATGCAGACTGTGCTGGAGGAACATGCTGATGATGATCAGAAGCTGGCTATCACCGGGGTCCCAATTGTAACATGGCCAAAGAAGACAGTGAAGGTAAGAAGAGATGACAGGATCATAAACTGAAGGAAACATTCATTTCTTTCTTCAATATTGTTAGTATTTGAAATCTAAATGGTTGCAACCATGTTAACTCTTTATTAACAATATCATGCTGAAACAAATTACAAATGGCCAGTTCAGAAGCATCATGTGAAGAAGCATTTTTTTTTAAGTGTGGAAAATGCTGTCCTTTATACACCATTTGGACCATTTGTTTGAAGTGTGCTCATGTTGGGATTTGCAGAGAAGTATTCAATATCATGTAGTTTCAAGTACCTTTTAAGGCCAAAATACATTTGTGGTGTTGCATTTTTGTCTTGAGGATTCATCATTGAATGTGATGAGATTAGGCAATGGTTATACATTGACTTTTGCGTGCATTTTCTTTTGATACCGACAGGGTAGCAGTAGAATAATTTTGTAAACACAAATTTACCTTAAATGTTATTCACTGGTTAAATTATTAGATACATGCTTGTAGTTACGTCCAAGATGTAAACCTATTTTAGTATTTTTGTTTTGAATCTGTGCTCGTGTTGAAGAATGTTTATAGTCAAGAATGGGACAACTTGTTTCAGGCATTCATTGTCCCTATCCAACATTCCTCGGGCAAGTATAACACAGTTGAATGTAGAGTGAAGTTTCATTTACTCAGCTGCAATGATGTGCCTCAGTTGCTGAAGAGCAACCTTCTATTGTGCCACACTGTGATACCATTTCCTACACCTACATTCCTATGATGATTTAGCGAGGTTGCACATTTAGTTTTTGTGCATTCATCAGATGCAGCCTGTTCCTTGTTGGCCTTCAGGGCGGCGGAGACCTGGCTTCTTGAACCACTGCAGTCCTTTTGTTTTCGTTACGTCCTCAATGCTGTTAGGGGGAGAGTTTCAGGGTGTTGACACAGTGACACAGAAGGAGCGGCGATGTATTTCCTCAGAGTTGTGAGTGGCTTGGAGGGAAACTTGCAGGCGGTGGTGTTCTTATTTATCAGCTGCTCTTGTCCTTCTTGATGGTAGTGGTTGTGGGTTTGGATAATGCTGTCTGAGGAGCTTTGGTGAATTTCTGCAGTGCATCCTGCAAATGATGCATGCCATTGTTCTTGTATGTCAATGGTGGAGGAAGTGAAATTTGTGGATATGGTGCTCATGAAGTGGGCTGCTTGGCCCCGGATGGTATCAAGCTGCTTGAATCTTTTTTGTAGATAAAGTCATGCAAAAAAGTGGGAAATATTCCATCACATTCCTGACTCGTGCCTTACAGACTTTGGGAATTAAGGAGGTGAGTTATTTGCTTCAGAATTTCTAGCCTCTGACCAGCTATATGGCTAGCCTACTTCAGTTTCTGGACAGATTTCCTTCCCTAAAGCAAGGTGGTGCACCAGGTGGATTTTAACAACAGTTCACAGTTGTTGTCAGGCTTAACACCATCACTGACACCCACTTCATATTCTAGGTTTAAATGAACTTAAATTCTACCAGCCGCCATAGTGGGATCTGAACCCATGTTCCCAGAGCATTAGACTGGACAGATGGACCTCTGGATTACTAGTCCAGTGACACTACGATTGAACTACAGTCTCTGCCGAATTTACAAATGAGGACAATAATGCAAATTGCAAGAACTTACTGGGCGAGTGGGTATGGAATGGGGAGAAAAGAAATGTATATAACTATTTCTGTTGTTAGTGTTATTGATCTGTTACACTGTTGATACCAATGTAACAGTGCCATCTTTGGACTGTTGTGAGCAAATACTACAGTTGAGCTGTCAGTTCTCTATTCTCCATAACTACACCATTCATTTGCTGCCAGCCATCAAAATATCTTCTGTATTAAGATCAGGTATGTATTATGTCAACTCTTGATTTAACACTTTGAAAATTTTTGACAGTACAAATCAATATGGTGCGCAGAATCCAGTGACCCACTTTAGACAGGCTGCGCACTTCTCAGACCCACAACATTTCACACCAAACCAGATTCCTGTGCTTGGTCCTCTTTGACAGTCTAACTCTTATAGGGATGTGGTCCAACAGGCTATGGTTACCCTTTGATACCTCATTAAAAGGTTATATTTCATGTATAAGCTCAGGCTGTCGGCAGGAGTCATACCTGATTTGAATCTGTCCTCACTCAGAATTTGTATTCCCCTGTAAGGACAACTTTTGCTTCCAATTGGTTCTTAGAATAATTTCAGAATTTTTGCTTCCAGTCTTTTCCAATTATTAATCATTTTCTGCAGAAATCTCTATCAGTCTTAAATTTGACTTTTACTCGCAGGAATATGTGTCTTCTTTATAGTACTCACAGTTTGTCTTAACATAGTCTCCATTTTTTTACTACTTTATTTATCTCTACGGTTTGTCCCAGGTCTATTTTAAAAGATTCAAGTTTCTCCAGGCTTTCCTTCAATACAGCTTTCTAACATGAGGAATCAGCACCCTGTTAACATTTTGCAGAGCTACATCCAATGCACAATGTCTCCCAGTGTCCATCCTGGGCCTCCTGCAATGCCACAGTGATGTCACCTGAAGGCTGCAGGAACAACAAATCATATTCAGCCTGGGAACCCTGCAGCCCAATGGTATCAATGTGGATTTCACAAGCTTCAAAATCTCCCCTCCCCCAACCGCATCCCAAAACCAGCCCAGCTCATCTCCACCTCCCTAATCTGTTTTTCCTCTCACCTATCCCCTCCTCCCACCTCAAGCCCCACCCCCATCTCCTACCTACTAACATCATCCTGCCCCCTTGACCTGTCCGTCCTCCCTGGACTGACCTATCTCCTCCCTAGCCCCCTACCTACACTCACCTTTACTGGCTCCATCCCCGCCTCTTCGACTTGTCTGCCTCCTCTCCACCTATCCTCTCCTCTATCCATCTTCTATCCACCTCCCCCTCTCTCCCTATTTATTTCAGAACCCTTTTCCCCTCCCCCATTTCTGATGAATGGTCTAGGCCCGAAACGTCAAGCTTTCCTGCTCCTCTGATGCTGCTTGGCCTGCTGTGTTCATCCAGCCCCACGCCTTGTTATCTCGGATTCTCCAGCATCTGCAGTACCTTTTATCTCTCCCAGTGTCTTGTTGACCAGACTGGACACAACACCTGAAGCAATGTAAATTGAAAATGATTTGTTTCTTTTTTCAACCATTTTGTTATAATAGTTCAGCATTACATTGATGTTTTGGTTGTGCTTTGTGAAATCACGTGGAACCTGGAGTCAGAAGTAAGCAAGAGAAGTTGTGCAGATTTTTAAGAAGTAGTTTTTAACCAACTTCTAGGTCTTTTAATTTTCTCCTTAACTATTTCAATGTCACTTAGATAACCACATTCCTTTCCGATCTTCTGTTCCTATGTGCAGTACTGTGCAACTGTCTCCGTTAAATTTTGTTTTATCTACATCCTTTCTCCAATTTATTTTGTGATCCCTGACCTGTCCTGTGCAAATTGCAGTTTCTAGTTTGTTATTATGTACACATTTGAGCAACTTTTTCAGTGAGGTTTTGAATTAGTTGTTGAAATAAATCCAAAATTGTTGTGGCCCCAATACATACCTCCGGGACACCTCAGGATTTCGTCCTTCCCTGGATACGTGCCTTCCATTGTTTACCTTTCAGCTCAATTCTTAGCACATCCCAAGATGTAACCTGAATCCTAACGCATCCTTTCTTTACCAAATTGAAAGTATATCAGAAAGCATTAGTCTGCATTATCTTGCCTTTGAATTACAAGGAAATCCTTGTATACAATTGTCATTCATTTTCTATGCCAATTAACGCTGAATAGACTATCACTCATCAGTCTGTTAGTTACCTTCACTTTATAATTAACCTTCCTACTCTTTCAAGTCTAGCTGAATAACTTACAGTGAAGCTCCTTCTCTTGTTGCACATGGCCGTCATCCCCTTTTTCTAAGCAACAAGCTCTCCACTGACCTAAAAATTCCTTGTTATTGTATTTAAAATTTGCACTGTTAACCTAGCTATCTCTGATGTTCTAGCTACTACAACATTTGTAATCTTGTTTCCTTTTGCATTATATAGTAATATCTAGTATCACTTTGTTACAACCACAGAGAAAGCTGGAGAAATGTAGCAGGTCCAGCAGCACTTGTGGAGAGACAAACAATTAGCATTTGAGTCCGGTCTGACTCTTTATCTCTTCTTGAGAAGTTTGTTATTATTGATTTTTCTAAGTAGCTTCAGAGGTTTTCTCAATGTATTTGCTTTTACGACCAGCGTCATTTTTTTTGCCTGGCTACTTCATTTGAACATTCTGTGACCACTGATCCATATGAAAATAGTAAGTCATCAGGTTTAACAAATCAGATGTTGAAAGATGATCCAATTAAACAAAGACTAATTATTTAAAGAGGTAAATAGCTAGGAGACATCTAAGGCTGATACTTACCAATGGAAGTGCCTGCTGAGTCGGTGTATTCTGTATTTTCCTTTCTGTTTTGTTCAGTTTTGGTAAGTTTGTTTTAAAAGCTTTGTTTAAAGGACTGTGTTTCAGGCAATCCCACTTTCCAAAATTCAGTGTTGCAGAGAAATACTTATGACATCCTTTTGGTTCAGTGACATTTTGCAAAATAGGACTTCCGTCTGTGCCAATCTTTTAAATGTATTTTTGTGTATTGTTTGGATCAGCATGAAAGTGTTAAATCTGTGTAGCTGTGAGCAGTTTTAGTTGGGGAAGCATCAGTTCACCACCTGGCAAACAGTTCTGGGATCTATATAAATGTAAATTGTGAACTGAGAGACATATTTAGAATTCGAGGTTTAAGATGAACAAGTACTTAATAATCATAGTTATTCAGAATTGATGCAGTCATGTAGGATGGATTATCTGATTTATTTCACAACCCACAGGAGCGTTTTAAAGAGTAGATCCCAGCCTAAGGCAATCAACTTGAACCTGGTGATTGTTCCTCTGAACTCCTGGGAAGTGATTGGACAGTTCTGATTGACAGTTCTGGTCTGACAATACATCTCAGTATTATATAAGTAGTTCATATGCAGTCTAGGATCAGAGTTAGACTGTTCTGAAACCCTGCTGGTCAGGTGAGAAGCTCGGTGCCTTAACTCACAGCTGCAATTTTCAAATATGCTGTACGAAATTAATAACATGTGGTTCATTGTGGTGGATGCTGGACATTGTAGTTTCACACACACAAGGTTAAAACTTCAACTCCCAACCTGATCAAAGCAACCAAATTTATGAGAAGGAATTGAAATCCTTACTAAAATTTTCCCATCTTTGCATTTTAAGTACTGCATGATCAGATTTCTTGTGGTGACTTTTTCTCCTCCGGAAGTTAAGATTGCACTTTTTAGTCACATGTAGATTGAGAAGAAAAAATTGGATGGCTTGTGAGGTTGTGTTGATAGCTCTTCTTCTCTGGAATTGGGTAAGTGAGTATGAGCAAGTCAGAAAGCATGGATTTATTATATTACAGACACTTATTTGCACATGTTAAATGTGTGACAGTATACTGTACTTTGACCTCGTATCAATTGACAATTAAAACTAGTTAAACTAAATTTTAAACAGGCCTGTATTTCAATTCCAGTCTGTGAAATACTATTTAAGAAGTTAGATTTATGATACAACATTAACCAACATTTCCAGTTCCATACACTTGGATATGATTACTAAAATGAGATGCATTTTCACGATTGTCAAAAGAGACTAGAAAAATGAATTAGCACGTTAAAATTTTTACCACAGCAAGAATCTAGGGAGAGGTTTTAAAATAGCATAAACCACAATTAATAATGTTTTTTAAAATTTATCCTTTGACTGAAATAAACACGTAAATTGGATAACAAATTCTAGTGACCGCACATGCCGAGTTAAAGGTAGAAATTTGGAAGTGGCTGCCCAAGTTTGTCTGCTCCACCAAAATCTTTACTATAATGGTATCTCACTGAGTGATGAGTGTTAAAATACATGGACTACTGCCAAATAACCTCATCTTCATTGAATAATCACTTTTGTAAGTATAGAGTGCTATTCCTTCAGAGTCTAACTTTTGCTGGAGATTTTTAAAATCACATTTTTCTTTGTTCATTTTATCTCCATTTCTTAATTCCATCTTTCGCTCTCGTTATTTTACTTATGTTCACTTTCAGGGGAGGTGATGGCCCATGACTAGACTATTAATCCAGAAACCCTGGTAGTGTTCTGGGGACAAGGGTTCGGATCGTGCCAAAGCAGATGGTGGAATTTGAATTCATTAAAAATGTAGAATTAGGTATCTAATGATAACTATGCAGGCATTGTAGATTGTCAGAACACCCCATCTGGTTCACTAATGTCCTTTAGGGAAGGAAGCTGCTGTCCTTACCTGATCTGGCCTACACGTGAGTCGAGATCCACACTAATGTGGTTGACACCCGACTTAAAAATTAGGACTGGGTAATAAATGCTGGACTGGCCAGTGACACACACATCCCATGAATGAATTTCTGAAAAAAAACTTACTGTATATGATTTGCCATTGAATGCGGTTTTCTAACTTACAGTTCCTGGTCAGACTTTGCATGTCTGATTAACAATACTTTAATCTGATTGGTTAAGAAGATACACAGGTTCTTTCCCTGCTCAAGCAGACTTTAGATCCTTTGTCGGGGACACTGTATCAAAATGACTTTCTAAACAACAGATTCCATTGCATAAACCATATGGTGTCTGTCGATCAGTGTAAATGCAATTAATGGTTGACAGCACCTGTCAACTGCTGAAAGCAACATCTAGACTTCTTATCTAAAAAATTATTTTTAAAATAGTTGACATTGAGGAGATTAGAGCACCCAAGTACCATGGCAGAATGTGATTTCACTGTGACAGCTTTGCATTTGAAAATATTTTGTGGAAATATCTTGGTCTTTGGAGACTTTTTTTTCAGCTGATACTACAATCGACATCAGCCCAATTTTCTATTAATTGATTACTACTGGATGTGTGCATCACTGTTGATTTAATCCCTGTCCAGCAGAGAGTCACAGTGTTCAGTTGGGATCCATGGATCACATGGGTTTTGTATTCATGCAGACATGTTAGTTAAATATTTTCTGGACCCCAACACCATTGTAGCTTGAAATTAAATGGACAGTACATGAAATCTGACACTTCTAACATATCCCTGAGTCACTCAAGCTAACAGTCTACTCACTGTCAGCATAAATACTGTTGCCATTGCCTACAAGCATAAACATTTTGCACCTTCCCAGTAAGTCTTTTGACTTAACCCCACAACAACAAAGCCACCTAGGTTTGTTGTCAGGTGTATTTCAGAACAGATCATATAACTCACTTCATTCCTCCACTGTATCTTAAAAAGACAACCCCAAAGTGCAACAATTTTATACACCTTGTGTTTTTGTAACATTTTGGATTTGTTTTCTGCCCCATCATTTACAATTTTGCCTTCAATTGTCTAGGTCTTTGCTGTGGAACTTTTTACCCTTTTTTTTAAAAAATGTCATCTGAAAGACTACTTCTTTGACCAAGTTCCCATCTTCATTTCTGTTTATGTGAATTGGTACCATATTTTGTCATGTTAGTTACTTGTCTTAAGACATTTCACTAGGTTAACAGCATTGCACAAATACTAGTTGCTGTTGGGATGAACCTTTCTTTGATTGACTTGTGATTCCCATGTTTAACTTAATTCACCCTGTCATGCCCCTCCTCCTGTGCTGCACTGCCTAACTGACCGTGTTCAATGTCAGTGATAATGCTTGGTTGGCGTGTTCAATGCCAATATGAATGTTCTTGCCTCAGAGTCAGAAGGCTGTTCTTTCAGTCCTCACCATGACCTGGAACACATGATCCCAGTGATTCTTACATGAATGTACTGTATGAGATTTTAATGCTGAGGCCCAATTTTAGATGGATGAAACGGATAGAACATAGAACAGTACAGCAACTTACAGGCCCTTCGGCCCACGATGTTGTGCCGAACTTTTACCCTAATCCTAAGGTCTGTATAACCTCCACCCCTACCTTACACTATCATCCATATGCCTATCTAATAGCCGCTTAAATGCCTGTAATGAGGCCGACTCCACTACCCTCTCTGGCAGTGCATTCCACGCCCCGACCACTCTGAGTAAAGAACCTACCTCTGACATCTCCCCTATATCTACCTCCACTCAGTCTAAAATGATGCCACCTCGTAATAGCTCCCTCCACCCTAGGAAAAAGTCTCTGGTTATCCACTCTATCTATACCTCTGATCATCTTGTACACCTCTATCAAGTCACCTCTCATCCTTTGTCGTTCTAAAGAGAAAATCCCTGGGTCTCTCAACCTTTCCTCATAAGACCTTCCCTCCATTCCAGGCAACATCCTGGTAAATCTTCTCTGCACCCTTTCCAATGCTTCCACATCTTTCCTGTAACGAGGCGACCAGAACTGGACACACTACTCCCAGATGTGGCCGAACCAGGCTTTTGTATAGCTGGAGCATAACTTCACAGCTCTTGAACTCAATCCCTCTATTAATGAAAGCTAACAAACCATACGTCTTCTTAACAACTCTATCCACCTGGGTGGCAACTTTCAGGGAACTGTGGACATGAACCCCAAGATCCCTCTGCTCCTCCACACTGCCAAGAATCTTTCCATTAACCCTGTATTCTAGTTTCAAGTTTGTCCTACCAAAATGAATCACCTCTCACTTTTTGGGGCTAAACTCCATCTGCCACTTCTCAGCCCAGCTCTGCATCCTATCAATGCCCCTTTGTAACCTAGAACAGCCCTCCACACTATCCACAACTCAACCCACCTTTGCATCATCCACGAACTTACTAATCCACCCTTCTACTCCTACATACAAATCATTTACAAAAATCACGAATAGAAGAGGACCCAGAATAGATCTTTGTGGTACACCACTTGTAACTGAGCACCGTGTTGAATGTTTTCCATCCACTGCCACCCTTTGTCTTCTAAGGGTCAGCCAATTCTGAATCCAATCTGCCACATTTCCCCCTATCCCATGCCTCCTTACTTTCTGCATAAGCCTACCATGGGGAACCTTATCAAATGCCTTACTTAAATCCATGTATACCATACCCACTGCTCTACCTTCATCCGCGTGTTTGGTCACCTCTTCAAAGAATTCAATAAGGCTTGTGAGGCCTGATCTACCCCTCACAAATCCATGCTGACTATCACGAATCAAACTGTGCCTTTCCAAGTCATCATAAATCCTATCTCTCAGAGCCCTTTCCAATAATTTGCCCACCACTGAGGTCAGACTGACTGGCCTGTAATTTCCAGGGTTATCCCTATTCCCTTTTTTAAACAAGGGAATGACGTTTGCCTCTCTCCAGTCTTCCGGCACTATACCCGTTGATAGTGAGGATGAAAAGATCATCGCCAACGGCCCTGCGATCTCTTCCCTCGCTTCCCATAGAATCCTTGGATAAATCTCATCAGGCCTAGGGGACTTATCTATCTTCAAGTTCCTCAACATTCCTAGTACATCTTCCTTACTAACATCGACTTCCTCTAGCCTACCAGCCTGTTTCACTCCTGTACAACTAAGTCCCTCTCAGTTGTGAATACCGAAGAAAAGTATTCGTTAAGGACCTCTCCTATCTCTTTAGGCTCCGTGCACAAATTCCCTTTACAATCCTTGATCGGCCCTACCCTTTCTCTGGTCGTTCTCTTATTCCTCACGTACGTGCAAAAAGCCTTGGGGTTTTCCTTGATCCTATCTGCCAAGGTTTTCTCATGCCCCCTTATAGCTCTCCTAAGCCCTTTCTTCAGCTCCTTCCTGGATAACTTGTATCCCTCATGAGCCTTTTCCGTTCCTTGTTTCCTAAACCTTATATAAGCATCCTTCTTCCTCCTAACCAGTCATTTGACCTCTCTTGAGAACCAAGGCTCCCTCACTCGACCGCATCTTCCCTGCCTGCGAGGGACAAACATATTGAGCACACACAGTATGCATTCCTTAAACAATCTCCACATTTCAATAGTGCTGTTCCCTGACATCTGTTCCCATTTTATTTTACCCAATTCTTGCCTAACAAAATTGTAATTACCCTTCCCCCAATTATAAACCTTACCCTGCTGTATGTACCTGTCCTCTTCCATGACTATTGTAAAAGTAACAGAGTTATGATTGCATGCCATGGCATATTTGGAAAATAACAAAATATTCTTGGTGTTCCAAACACTGTTGCACTGTATTGAACATCACCAAAAACAGACTTCCTGCTCACTTATATGGATACTTATGGTCACTCATATTGTGTCGTGTGGGTATACTTATAGTTCAACTGGCTGCTGTATTTGCCCAAATGACAATAGTGGCAGCACTGCATGTGGTGGTCATGTTCCACGAAGTCTTCAGGATATCTTGAAATGGCTCTCTAAAAACGTAGGTATTAACTTTGTGATCTGCAAAAGAAAAATGTAAGATGGGGCTGATTTTCTTTACAGACCATTGAATAAAAATATTTTGGCTGTTTTCCCTCTGGTTTTGTGAGCATGTATCAATGTGACCCCCCAAACACAGAGGCTTTATTTTGTATTGTTAATTAACTTAACAAAAGAAAAGTTCACTTCAATTTTGGTCATGTCCTTTAAACTGAACCTTTAAGACTATGGATTTTTGTGTTGGCTAACGAGCCCTGCACTCGGCAATGTTTATACATAGGCTGAAACGGCGGGAGAATGCTTATTAAAGGTAATCATAAACAATGCTGTAAACGCTTTCTGGTTGCATCTCCACTCAATTTATTTGCCTAGAGCATTACATACTTTGGATTTAATGTTAGTCATTGTCAGATGTGTAAGTGGCTGGGGAAGAGCTTTAAAGTCGTTTTAGCAGGGTGATTTGTGAATGTGTCGCGTGTGTGCCCTTACAATGTCATTCCTCTTGCTGACTCTGGGCTGTAATCACAACCAGCAGCAGCTCTATTGTCTGTTTTTCAAAATAATGCATCTGCTTATTTTTGATTGGTCAACTGAAACGGTTCAACCCCATCCTGACCTTCCCTCATGAATATTGATGAGTCTTGAGTGTGGAAGCTGGTTTTATGGTGGAGGCTCGTTACTACAGCAGTCCAGCCATGTCAGTTTGTTTCTGGCTGGGCCCAGACTGAGATTTGGCCATGTCCCTGAGTGCAGATGATGAGGAGTATGACTCAGACCCAGAGCAGGTCAGCTTTCAGCTTTGATTGTGGACACAGTAGAAGCATTTTCATTTTGAAAAAAAAGCAGAAAGCTTTTATTGGGAAACAATGTCTTAGCCTAAAGTAGCTAAGCTGAAGCCAGGCTCTGTTGTGCTGAATAATGATGGTGGCTGTTCGTGTTTTTAGGACAGCTGCCAGCAGATTGTATTTTTTTAAAACCTTACTGGTGCTGTTACTTTTAAACTTGAAGCATGTGGCATTACAAATCCTGACTGTTTACGATGCCAGTTACCCGTTACCGAGGCCACGAAGTAATGCCCTGTAAGACATACTAAACCACATCCTTTAGAGCATTTAACATGCATCTTTGGAACTTTTGAGTTTTTAAATATTGTTGAAATACTGATCACAAGCAAATCGACATATGCAGTTGCCTGAAATATTTCAATATTCATTTCGTTATGGACGCTTTTCATGCTTTAGAATGTCTTTATTGGTCCTAGTTTTTGAGTAGCGTATCTACAGAGCAGAATGTAATGTTATACTGTAAAATAACTTTTATTAGACAGTGGCGTTGCTTAACACCACTGTTGCACAAAGTAGAGCAGTTGTTAAATGTTAGGCGTAGCGTAGTATATAGCCTCAAGTGCGCGCACACAATTTTGGTAAAGAGGAAACGATTAAATATGATCCAGCTCGAAAGCCAGCTTTGCCTTGTTTGCTGCATGGGTAGTGTGGGGGAGGGGCGAGGAAAGGAGAAACCTTACGCTGTTAACAATGAGTTATTCTGTAAATGGCTGTAGTTGTATGTTCATGGCCCTTCAGAATAATGAATGCTTGAAGACACTTTCGCAGAGAAATTTTCAGTAACTAGCGAGTGTGTCTTCGAGTTGAACCCCCACCCCCCGCACTGGAGTGGTTTACTGACGGCTTGGGCCTAAAAGAGTCTCGGGCAGAAAATCATTCTCAGCTTAATTTAAAACGGTTTGGAAGTGCTGGGCCTAAAGTGCATTTCAATAATCCAAAATATGATTTGGGGTTCAGCCTTTCGGCCACCAAGCATGGTTTGAGTTACTAAGCGGAACCCCACGTTTTTTGTTTAATCTGTTATTTAATATCTATATTTATTTCATTGAATGTGGTGCAGTTTATGGGCCCTCCCTTATGCAATGTATAATGGATTCATTGTAAGTGCCAAAAGGAGTACTGGCTGGGAGAGTTCCTTCAATCTGTTCCCCGTAGGATTCAGTTTCCTCTGACATATAGAGAATATCAGTGTAGAATAAAAATCTATTTTAAACCATCAGAGTTTTTACAGGAAGGTTGTGAGTGTTCATTTCCTTTATTTAAAAATCTCTACCACACACAGGGAAAAAGAAAGTCGATAGCTTTCTAACTGTCGCATACTTGTAGATTCAAATTAAGGCCACAGCTGAAAAGGAACTCCTGTTCACATTGAGGCTGTGCTGGTGAGTTGAAGCCAGACAAGACTCTTGCCATCACTGGCACATTGTCCTATAGTCAAAGATAAGTGATCAGTTCATTATCACAAAGTATAAACTGTCAGTTCGACTTCAAACTGATTTGTCCTCTAGTTTTCCTCCGTCACTTCTGTACCAGTGTCATTCCTTGGCTGTATTTGGTTCTATTTCAAACAAGAGGGGGAACTACATTAATACATTCCAGTCTCAGATACACTGTTTGTATATAATTATACAAATATTCATCAATGCACTTTTCCATTTTCCAGCTGAAAGTTCTCGATAGTAGTTCCCAACCAACAGCAGCTTACACTGATGTAAAGCAATGGCTCACAACTGTTATAGTTTATATAGCTCCTTTATGTAGTGAAATTCGGAGAGCTTCATGAGATTGTTATAGAACAAAATTTGAACTTGTGCCCAAAACTTGATATTTGGGCAGACGATGAAAAAATTAATCAGAGGTTTTAAGGAGAGTCATAAGGAAAATGAGGTTCCGAGGCAGAAGAGAATTCCTGAGCTAAGAGCCAAGACTGTCAAAAACTTGGCAGTCATTGCTGGATGGTGTGCAAAACAAGGGGGCTGCGCAGTCCTGGATGATGTTGACCATAAGGTGTTGTTGCCGCTGCACTCATCCAGGCTAATTGAAAGTGCACAAACACATTGCTAACTTCTGCTCTACAGATGATGGGCACTTTTTGAGGAGTTAGGAGATGAGATACTTGCCTCAGAAATTGCAGCCTCAGACCATCTCTTGCAGTCATAATATTTTTATGACCAGTCCAGTTAAGATTCTGGTCAAAAGTGAGCCTTCAGGATTCTGATGGTTGAGGAAATGATAATACTGATGAAGATCAAGGGGTGACGATAAACTTTTTTGTTGGAGGTGACACAAAAATACTGCCTGCCACTTTTAAGTCAAAGGCTGAATTTTGTCCAGGTCTTGCTGGAAATGGGAAGGAGCTGCTTCAGTGTCTGAGAACTGTGAATGGTATTGTGCACTATGTAATTATCAGCGAACGTCTCTATTTCTCACCTTGTGCTAGAGGAAAGATCATTGATGAAGTAGCTGAAAATGGTTCGGCCTAGAATACTACCATGAGAAACTCCTGTAGCAGTGTCCTGGGCTAGGTGGATTGATTTTCAAACAACTGTAACCATCTGCCTTTGTGTACGATACAATTCCCAATGACTGGAGAGCCTTTCTTTGATTCCCATCAGCCTAGATTTTGTTCAGCTTATTGCTTCACATGTCTAAATACTGTCTTTTTTAATAGAATCCCTACAGTGTGGAAACAGGCCCTTCGGCTCAACAAGTCCACACTGAATCTCCAGAGCATCCCACCCAGACAGGTCCCCCTATAACCCACATAATCTACACCTCCCTGAACACTACAGGCAATTTAGCATGGCCAATCCACCTAACCTGAACATCTTTGGACTGTGGGAGGAGCACCCGGAGGAAGTGCAAACTCCACATGGACAGTTGCCCGAGGCTGGAATCGAACCCGGGTCCCTGGTGCTATGAGGCAGCAGTGCTAACCACTGTGCCACCGTGTCTTGAATATTGCAGGCTAGTCAATCTCGCATCACTGTTGGAACTTGTCTCTTTTGTCCATCCCATGCCTGAGCCAAGGCTTCAATGGGGTTTGAAACCTAAATTGAGCATTGGGGAGCAAGTATTGCTTGATAGCATGTTAATAACACTTTCTACCATCTTGTTGATGTTTGATAGCAGAGTAGTGGGGTGGCATTTGATTGGATTAGATATGTCATCAAGGTATTCCTGGGCAATTTTTCACATTGTCCTGTGGATGTTAATGTTAGAAGTTATCTGTCAAAGCTTAACTAGGCACACAGCTAGTTCTGGAACACTATATCCTGGCTGTAATACTGAAGATAGTAGAGCCTCATAATGTTTTTATCCAGTATGTTAGTTGTTTCTTGGTATCATGAGGGGTGAATTGAATTGAATTGGTTGAAGACTGAAATCTGTAATCCTGGTGACTTTAGTGAGAGGTACCAAGCGGATGGCTCATCTCACTCATCTTGAAGAGGATTTCAATGCATTGTCTTTTGCACTAATGTGCTTAGTTGCCCCATCATTGAGGATGGGATGTTTGTGGGCCCCCCTCTAGTTAGTTGTTCACATCAACCATCATTCACAACTGAATGTGGCAGAACTGCAGAGCTTTGATCTGGTTAATTTGTTGTGAAATGTCTTTGTTCTTCCTAGTGCATGCTATTTTAGTGTTTAGAATGCTTTTGTATTCCTGTGTTGTTAGCTCTCAATTTTGACACCTTATTTTAATTATGCTTGGTGCTGCTGCAGATATGCTCTTCTGCACTTCTGATTGAACCAGCGTTGCTACCCTGATTGGTAATCACTATATTCAATCACAAAGTGCCTAATGGATGCCCAGATTTAGTTGCCTAAACTGTTGTGAATCTATGCTATTTAGCACACTGATAGTGCTATAGAACATGATGGATGATATTGTAAGCCTAAGTAAAGGATTTTGTTTTCAGTAAGACTGTGTGGTGGTCCTTCTTATTAATCTTGCCATTGATGGATGCAAAAGTGACTGGTTGATCGGAAAGGATGAAGTTAACTAGGCTTTCCCCTGTGTTGGTTCCCTCACCATCTGCCACAGCCCCAGTGTTTCAGATGATGGACAACGAAGTAGCCTATGTACATTCTAAGTGATGTTCAACATGGATGAATGCTGATTCATCAGCAGAGGAAGGCAGTAATTGGCTTATTTCCCATGTTTCCTTGCTTTGATTTATGGGGTCCACTCCCAGTTGATTGTATGCCACTATAACAGCATCTTTAATGGGTCTGTTCTGGTGATGCACAGGAGTTTTTTAAAAAAATTAACTGTCAGGTTGTGGCATCACTGGCTAGGCTCGCATTCTTTACCCATCCCTAATTGTCCAGAGGGCAGTTGAGAGTTAACCACATTGCAGTGGGTCTGGAGTCACATGGTGGCCAGACCAGGTAAGGACAACAGTTTCTTTCATTAAAGGATATTATTGAACCAGCTAGAATTTTCCTGACAATCAACAGTGATTTCACAGTGATCGTTGGACTCCTAATTCCAGATTTTTGTTTTACATTCAAATTCCAGCATCTGCCACGGCAGGATTCAAGTCCAGATCCCCAGAGCATTACCTGGATTAACAGTCAATCGATAATATCACTAGGATATCTCTTCTCACCACCACAACCCCCCCGCCCCCCCACCCCCCACCTTCCAGGAAATGGTGATGGAGAAGTCTGGGATACTCGCTGTATGTTAATTCAGTGAGTGTAACTGTCAGGCTTGTACCCAACAGGTCTGTGAGACAGTTCTTCTAATTTTAGTGCAAATTGCCAAGGGCCCGTGAGGAGAACTTTGCATTGTTGACTGGGCAGGTTGTGACTTTACTTCCAGGGCCCTGTTATGGTGCAGATATGAGATTGACAGCTCATTTCAGGGTCAGATTTGAAACCAAAGGTCTGGCCGCCATCAAAATAAGCATCACACAACAAACAGAAATGAAGAAGGGTCTAGGCCCGAAACGTCAGCTTTCCTGCTCCTCTGATGCTGCTTGGCCTGCTGTGTTCATCCAGCTCTGCACCTTATTATCTCACCATTTTTGTTAATTTCATTTAATGTTCCTTAAAAAAAAAATTAACCATTTAATCTTCATCTTTTTCTTATCTGGAAATATTTCAAAAATGTGTTGCAGGAAAGATTGGTTTCTAGGCAACTGCGATACAAAATGCATAGTATTTCTATTTGATAAAATAAGCTAAACAGGCAGTGAATTTGGGATTAAAGAATAATCCTATGGTCTCATTTCACATAAGAATGGTATCAGAGATAAAAGGTACTGCAGATGCTGGAGAATCCGAGATAACAAGCATGGGGCTGGATGAACACAGCAGGTCAAGCAGCATCATAGGAGCAGGAAAACTTGACGTTTCGGGCCTAAACCCTTCATCAGAAAACCCTTCTGATGAAGGGTTTAGG
>JAHRHZ010000098.1:19860140-19903196 GCA_024137785.1 Ginglymostoma cirratum
AGGGTTTTCTGATGAAGGGTTTAGGCCCGAAACGTCAAGTTTTCCTGCTCCTATGATGCTGCTTGACCTGCTGTGTTCATCCAGCCCCATGCTTGTTATCTCACATAAGAATGGTGTTCTGTTCTGCATTTACCCCACCCACCACCCAAAAAACCTTTGAGATAACTGAGTTATGAGAAAAGCATTGATGATTTGGTTTTCTTTTGTGTCAGAATTTATATTCAAAAGGACACTTGAATTATCAGTAGTATTTAATAAACTAGGCCAAATAACCCCAGTAAAACATTGACCCACATCAGGGTAAAGAGGTGAACAGTAAGATCTCTTAATCATTTAAGATAGACTTCGGGATTTGTTTTAACAGTTTCAGTGCTCAAAGGAGTTGTTAAGGCCAGAAAATTAACCTGTTTCGAAACACTCAGATGCTATACTAAGAAGTTGTGTTTTTTTAAAAAAATGCATTCAATTAACAGAGGTACCACTTTCATCCAGAAGCATGTAGAAGCACATTTAATTAGTTTATCTTTTTCTTTTACCCTGATTGGATGAATCTAAATTTGAACACTGTTTCCGTGCAAGATAAAATTGTGATAATCACTAAAAGGCACATGTTTCACGCTTTAGTGTCGATTAGGGAGGGTGCATCAATCAATTGATCTGTTTACCATTGTAAGGTAGGAATTGTATTTGCATAAATCTGAGGTTCCTGTTTGCTTTCTGTTTTGGTTTTTGACTGGTTTACTGTGACTGATTACATTATAAAATTGAACAATTACTTCTGTCCGCAAGGATAATGATTCAGACTGTTTGGGTGAGCATCCTGTTAAGGCTCTTAGGAGAGCCAAGTCCACCTTAAGCATAAAAAGCTATCAATTCTTTGTTTTGCAGTCCTTTAGCACTGGATAACTTTACTGTCCACTGTTCATAAGCCGTGCCACATGGATTTGACACACGCACTTCCACCACTATATATTAATACATCCTGGTTGAAATTGTTTAAAAACTGCTGGCACAAATGATCAGTGACAAAACAGTCTTGTGGCATTTATTCAACATCAGTGCACAGCATAAATTGCCATTAAACCAGGATGTTAACAAAAGTCTTTAGTGTTAATTAAGAATTTCATGAAGTAACTTCACCAACTAATTTCCTTATGATATCTGTGTTCAGATCAGGCATTTGTGCTCAAATGCAAAGAGTGATTAAATGAATGATGATTTTCAAGAGTAACATTGATTTACTATTGTGTTCTGGAAGGAGCTGTCTTTCTCACAACCGTATTGCAGGCTAACTTAAAATACTAAAAAATTGGATTTTGAAGCGTTAGATTTAGTAGAAAAAAAACAAGAAAGTCAACAATATGGGTAATATGCCAAAATAGAGAAGCATTTGAAGTACAAGAGGATCAAGCCTAAATTATTTGACAGAAAAGCTAACCAGTTTATAGGTTAGAAATAAAATGTGTTCAAATCGTAAGTAAAATCATAGGCTGACTGGCAGAATGCAGAGTGTAGGATAAAGGGGTCTTCTTTAGGATGGCACCTGGTGACCAGTGGAGCTTTACAGGGTTTAGTGTTGGAACAACATTATACAATAATCTGGACGAAGGAACTGAGGGCATTGTTGCCAAGTCTACTGATGACACAAAGATAGGTAGACGGACAGGTAGCATTGAGGAGGCAGGGAGGCTGTAGAAGGACATGGACAGGCTAGGAGAGTGGGCAAAGAAATGGGAGATGGAATACAGTCTGGGGAAGTGTGAGGTTATGCCCTTGTGGTCAGAAAAATAAAGCATGGCCTATTTTCTAATTGGGGAAAGGCTTTGGAAATCTGAAGCGCAGAGCGACTCTCAAGTTCCACTTTAGGAATCTGTTTGGGTTAACGAAAGTGTTCAGTTGGCAGTAAGGAATACAAATGCAGTGTTAGCATTCATTTCGAGAGGACGAGAATATAAGAGCAAGAATGTATTGCTGAGGCTGTATATGGGTCTGGTCAGACCACATTTGGAGTATTGTGAGCAGTTTAGGACCCCATATCTAAGGAAGGCTGTACTGTCCTTGGAAGGGTCCAGAGAACGTTTACAAGAATGATTCTGGAGATGAAGGGCTTGTCACATGAGGAGCGGTTGAGGATTCTGGGCCTCTACTCAGTGGAGTTTAGAAAAATGAGGGGGGGTCTGATTAAAACTTAGAATGCTGAGAGGCCTAGGTAGGACAGATGTGTAAAACATGTTTCAACTAGTAGGAGAAACTAGGACCCAAGGGCACAGTCTTAGAATGAAAGGATGACTCTTTGGATCTGAGGGTGAGAGACATAGCAGCCATGATTGAATAGTGGAGCAGACATGAAGGACTGAATGGCCTAATTCTGCCCTTGTATCTTATGGCCTTAGAAACCAGTACAGCCTTTTGAAGTAAAGTTTGATAAATATCTGAGATAGTGAGATAAACTAATTAGCGAATAGTAGGGCTGTAAAATTTGTTTTGGGTAGCTCTGTGCTGAATGGGCTTGTGCTGTAAATCTCTGTGGCTTTATGTAAAATTATTCTTTCAGATTTTTAAAAACCGTATTATTTGGTCTACTACTAATTTAGTAGTTTTGGTTTAATGTTACTTGCCACTTAGCAGCCCAAACTGGATGTTGCCCAGATCTTGCTGCATATAAACACCGCAGTACTTCAGTATCTGAGGAGCTGAGGATAGTACTGAACTTTGTAGAATCATCAGCGAAAATCCCCTTTACAGATTTTCTGATGGAAGGTACTTCATTGGAATAGCTGAAGATAGTTGCGTATTGGATGCTATCCTGAGGGAATTTCTGCAGTGATGCCCTGGTACTGAGATGATTCACATCCAACAGCCACAACCACCACCTTTTGTACAAGGTATTATCCTGACCAGTGGAGGGTTTTCTCCTTCATTTCCATTGATTTTAAGTTTTATTCGAGCTTGTCGAAGCCGTACTGGTTCATATATTGCCTTGGTCAAGGGTACACACTTACCTCCCCTCTAGAGTTTAGCTTTTTTGTTTACATTTGGACCTAGACACTAAAGAGATCAGATCACTGGTGAAACCAAAATGGAGTGTCAGGAAACAGTTACTTCTGAGGAAGTGCATGCTTGATAGCACAGTTAACAACCCCTTCCATCAAATTGATGGTTAAGAGTAAATTGATGGGGCAGTCATTAGTGAGGTTGGATTTGTCTTTCTTCTTGTGGACAGGACATGGCAGTTTTCCGCATTACTGGGTTGATGCTGTTATTGCTCTACTGGAACAGCTTGGTTCAGGACATGTCTAATTCTTAAACATAAATCTCTTGGACTATTTATTGCTGGAATGTATAGTCACATTTATCCAGGGATAGATTCTTTTCCTATTCCCTTGCAACCACTTCCTAAAATTCCCAAAGGATTTATACGTTGTCTCCAATAATTCCATCTTGTTGCCTGTCAGTAACACCAGCTGTAGGCACAAGTGCAGCGTCCAAATTCTATGTGGTAGCACCAGATTCTAGTTGATGCTTTCATCCACATTGAACCAGCTCCATGCTCTCCGATTGCTTCTTGGTGCAAAAGACTAGGCAGGAAATTGTATGCGATTAGATCTGACACAGGAAGTGTGTTGTGATGACAGGAAATGTGCACCAGTTATAGTACGGGTTTCATTATGCTGACAGATGAGCATTTGAGAAGGAAAGTAATGACAACTAATGTCATTTATGCATGATTCTACACCAGGGCCCTCAGCTGTATGAGGGGACATGTTGATTCAGTTTGTTTGCTAACTCTTATAATGTGTATTCAATCAAGGTAAGTTATTTGCAGAGGTTGCGTTAGTTGCTTCTCCAAGATATTAACGTAAGAAATTAGCAACGACAGCTTTGTGATGAATTGCTCGACTTTTGACTTTGAACAACTTCTAAGGGGAAAGGAAGAGGCAACTAGAGGAAGGGTTTAGGCCCGAAACGTCAAGTTTTCCTGCTCCTATGATGCTGCTTGACCTGCTGTGTTCATCCAGCCCCATGCTTGTTAACTAGAGGATAAAGTTGCTTTTAGTCGAATTCGGTTAATCCCATTATCTAGGCACTTGATTTGGTTGTGCTGCAAATCTCAAATATATGCTGCAGCAAGTCTGAAGGAAGCTAAATTTCTTTAAAACATTCATATTTACAATTATTCTGTCTCATGATGTTGACTGGTTTTATTAAATGATTTTAAAAAAAAATCTATTATTGCTAGTCTTGAACAGAGATGCATAGCAACCAGAGAATGGCCTGTTGATAAGTCTTTCACATAATGAAACACTTCTGCTGTACTGACTTCTTAGTGTTGGTATGTAGGTTTGGCTAATTTCTGTGAATTAGGAGCATTTTGATTTGTGTTTTTAGCCTTCATGGTGTATCCTCTTCCATGACTATGCTACAAATATGGGCATCTATACAGCCATTCAAAGAACAGATGGCAGTCTGTTGTTGCATTGTACTGAATTTTGGTATTTGTTTATAGTCTGCGAAAAAGAAATGTTTGAGCAAACTGAGGTAATTTAGATTCTGCTTTTCTTATTGTCTTACAGCATAGAGCAGTAGGAAGACCAAAAGGAAAGCTTGGAACTTCTGCAGCTGTGAAGCTTGCAGCAAACAGGGCTACAGCTGGAGCACGCAGGAGGAGAACAAGGTGTCGAAAATGCGAGGCGTGTCGGAGAACGGAATGTGGGGAGTGCCATTTCTGCAAGGACATGAAGAAGTTTGGAGGACCAGGGAGAATGAAGCAGTCCTGTATCATGAGGCAGTGCATTGCTGTAAGTTACAATATGGTGAAATGTTTCCATTTTCTCACATTTGTGGCTATTGATCTCAAACACGCAGGACTCTTACATTCTTGCCAGACCAAAAATGGGTCTCTGAGCCTTCTTAGATTGTTGAAGTGAAAGATTTTGAGTGTGGTAAAACACTGAATGAAGGGGTCTTGGACCATTGGTACAGCAAGCATTTCACTCCAGATCGGTTATAGAGTCATACAGCACAGAAACAGCCCCTTTCGGTTTAACTAGCCCATGCCGAACATAATTCAAAACTAAACTAGTCTCACCTGCCTGCTCAAAATTTTCCTATTCATGTACTTATCCAAATGTGTTTTTAAATGTATTGTACCCATATTCACCACTGCCTCAGGAAGTTCATTTCACATGCAAACTACCCTCTTTTTAAAAAAAATTTGCCACTCGTCATTTTTAAATCTCTCTCCTGTCACCTTAAAAATGTACCCCCTAGTTTTGAAATGCCCCACTCTCGGGAAAAGGCAACTGCCATTAAGCCTATCTATGACTTTCATTATTTTATAAACTTATACCAGGCCAAGGCTCACTTCCAACATTCCAGTGAAAAATATCCCAGCCTATCTAGCCTTTTGTTATAACTCAAACCTTCTATACCCGGCAACATCCTGGTGAATCTCCTCTGAACCCTCTCTGGCTTGATGATGATCCTCCTATAACTAGGCAACCAGCACTGGACACCGTATTCCAGAAGAGACCTCACCAATGTCCTGTACAACCTCAACATGACTTCCCAATTTCTATTCTCAAAGGACTGAGCAGTGAAGGCAAGTGTGCCAAATGCCTTGTTTACTGCCCCATCTATGTGTGACTGAACTGAAAAAGTTTGGATTTCAAAGTATCAGCTGAGACGCAGGATTATAGGTGCACTATCTGATCATCCATCTTGTTGACCAGAACTTAGGAACAGGACATCCAAAAATGCTGATTCAGCTGGTTGCAGATTGTTAAATATTCTTTAAGTTTAAAAGAAACCAGACAATGAAAGAATGTGTGTTCATTATTGTGAAAAAACAAATCCTTCTCATGGATTAGCAAGTCTCTCCAGTCAACTTAAGAGTATTTTTTTAAAGCAATGGAGAACCAATATTTGATACCCATTTTGAGTGGAGTGAATTGGTTTCTTTCAGAATAGTAAAATAATCTATACAACTGCTTTTAGTATTAGGCAGGAAATGCAGGTATGGTTCCTGATTTTGCTTAAAAACTGCATGTGTAAATATTGAATAGATTTGGCTGTAATGCTCCATTTGGTTCAGTGGCTGGCTAACACTGTCAAAATTCATATGTTCATTTCTAGTCATTTGACTGAGTGCTGGAAAATATCTGGTGTTCAGGTTATCCCAAAGGGGAATGGCAATGTGGTTAAGAGTGAATTTGCACTGTAAGAGTAAGGAGGGAAGTACATATCTGTAAGTGCAAAGGTTACTTTCTGGGAGGACCTGCAGTAACCTGTCCCCCTTGCCTGTCCCTGCTCCTGTCCCATCCCCAAAACATTGATACCTTCAGGTTTCTTTTCACATATTATGCTTTGGAGTGTAGGATCGTCATATTTTCTTAGCCCATATTCAAAGGCAAAGTAGCTGTCAGTTCTGTTGACTTGCCCTGCAATATTTATCGGAAAAACCTAATATTAATGTTTTTGAGGTGTGGGGGCATGTTTTTCTGTTTACAAAGCTACTGTAGTTTCTTAATGAATCACTGATTCCAAGGCAGAGTGGTATTAGTACATCCAGAATGCTGTAAGGGCCAGAGTTCCAGGATTTTGACCCAATGACAATGAAGGAATGGCAGCAAAGTTCCAAGTGCGGGTGATATATGACTTGGAAGGGAGCATGAAGTGGTTTGTCACTGCTGCATTTGTCCTTCTAGCTGGTGGAGGTCACAGCTTTAGGAAAGTAACTTGCTCAGTTTCATATGTTTTAGATGTAATACTAATGAAGGATTCATATTGCATTTTTTATTTCTGCTCGCAAAATTGCAACTTTTAAATTATGAAAATTTATTACAATTAATCTAATTAAGGTGTTATTTGTAAATTGCTATTAGTGTCGAGAATTAAGAAGAAAAGACTGCTGATGATAAATACATCAATGAATAGGTGGATTGGATGTTTCTCTGCTGCCTTACAGCCATTTCTTTCTTTAGTTTTTCATTCATCAGTGAATTAACTTTTTAACAATTAGCTGCTTGGAAGGCATTAAAGCTCAGGATTAATATGCCCAATCTTTGGCTAATTTTAACTTCGTGTTGACAAAATCACATTGGAAGAGACATTTTTCATGTAAAGCGACCTAGCTTCGATGTTAATCTTTCAGTCTAAATGGCACAATGAGCCCAATAATACTTCACCTGGACATTTTAAAAAAAACTTGATGTTCAATCCACGCTACTGCTTTATAGTTTTAGTCTTCAGGTGCTTCAGTCAAGTGCAATTTTCCCACCTGTAGGTTAACCTGTTCTTAGGGAGAATATTGCTAAAGTAAATTTTCTCATGCATTGTTTGCACAAGTGCCAGTTCCAACATAGGTCACTCAATAATCATCATGAGAAAGTCCAAGCTAATTCACCTTACCCCTGCTGTCCTACAGCAAATTCTATAGTTAAGTTAGTGTAAATATTACATCAAAAATATATGTCCTTACATTTTGTTGAAATATGGCTTACTTATCCTTTCTCTACTTTAATTTTCCCCTTCATACTTACATTCTGTAATAATGTCATGCCTCTCTGAGTTGTGCAGTAGAAGTAGAGCCCAGCCATTTTTGGCATCATCACAAAAATGCAAAATTTATTGTGTTTATATCCAGGTTAACAGAAAGCATAGACCATGCTTCATAACAAGAATGACTATTACGGATAAATAGATTATAGCTACAGATAAACAACTGTCGACTGTCGACACATAAAACACTACCAGTTAAAACTGTCAACCCCGTAAACTTACCCTGCGCGTGCTTACAGACACAGTGATGTTGTGGGTGGAGGGAAAGCCTGGGAAATAGTTCAATTGTTCCTGTCCCCAGAATTTGCTGACATGATCCTTTTGGCTTGCCAGTACTTAGTGCTCCTTGAACTCTCTTCTCCAGAGACTTTCACTTGCTTGCAGGAGCCAAATAGCAACTAGAATCATAGAATCCCTACAGTGTGGGAGCAGGCCATTTGGCCCATCAAATTCTTACTAACCCTCCAAAGACTGCTTCATAGTTTTTAAAATTTCTACCTTTTTAATTAAATGCAACATCTTATATCACTTAGTGATGTAACTTGCCCTGTTTAGATGCCATTTCTAGTTCTCCCTTCCTGCACTGAGAAACTAGACAGTGCACTTTCCTGACAGGTAAAATAGAGTGGATACCTAGTAGCTTCAGCTCATCAAATGTCTATGTTAGCCATCATTCTGCTGTCCTGCTTCTTCCTGCATGTTCCATGGTCACCATCCTTGCGGACCTTTTATCTACACAAATCCACGTCAGTAAACCACCATTGTCACCACATTTGCTCTTAGACGAACCCAGCCACCACTTCACACTGTCAGCTCTTATACTCGGGAGCTGACTGACACCTATGACTTATTTGCTTTGAAAGCAGTGCCAGATAGGCAGCTTGTGATGGTGCGGTGCGCTGAAAAGTAAATGTTTCATTCATACAGGAGTTGGATGTGCTCCTCTGACACACCATGCTACATCAATATCAGAGCTGTCAAATTTGCCAGCAGTTAACATCATAAACCCATTGCATTGCTCAATTAAATGGTCATTTGTGAAAGTCAAAGCTGAACAATCCTCAGTGAGGTTAAGTGGGGTTTACAGTCAGTTGGGGGGCACTACCACAATTAGTTACCACTGAAGGAATTGGCTGCGATAGTGAAAAGTGAAAGATCATGTGAAAAAAGTCATCCTGGACCTTCGTGGACTGATGCTGTGAAACTCACTCAGCGCCATGCTGCAAATAGGTAAATTGAGGACATTATTTGCATGGTGGACAATGGGGATCCTGTGGATGTGGTGTATCTGGATTTCCAGAAGGCATTTGACAAGGTGCCACGTCAAAGGTTGCTACATAAGATAAAGTTCCACGGTATTACACTTAATGTATTGGCATGGATAGAGGATTGGTTGACCAGTAGAAATCAAAGAGTAGGGGTAAACGGGTGTTTTTCTGGTTGGCGGTCAGTGGCTAGTGGTGTGCCTCAGGGATAGTGTTGGGACCGCAATTGTTTACAATTTACATAGACGATTTGGAGTTGGGGACTAAGTGTGGTGTGTCAAAACTTGCAGATGACACTAAATGAGTGGTAGAGCAAAGTGTGCAGAAGACACCGAAAGTCTGCAGAGGGATACAGATAGTCTAAGTGAGTGGGCAAAGGTCTGGCAGATGGAGTACAATGTTGATAAGTGTGAGGTCGTCCATTTTGGTAGGAATAACAGCAAAATGGACTATGTTTTAAATGGTAAAAAATTGCAACATGCTGCTGTGCAGAGGGACTTGGGTGTTCTTGTGCATGAATCACTAAAAGTAGGATTGCTCGTGTAGCAGGTAATTAAAAAGGCAAATGGAATTTTGTCTGTCATTGCTAGAGGGATGGAGTTTAAAAACAGGGAGGCTATGCTGCAGTTTAACACGGTCCTGGTGAGGCCACACCTGGAGTACTGTGTGCAGTTTTGGTCTCCTTACTTGAGAAGAGATATACTAGCACTGGAGGGAATGCAGAGGAGATTCACTCCGTTGATTCCAGAGTTGAGAGGGTTGGATTATGAGGACAGACTGAGGAGACTGGGATTATACTCATTGGAATTCAGAAGAATGAGGGGAGATCTTATAGAAACATATAAGATTATGAAGGGAATAGATAAGGTGGAGGCAGGGAGATTGTTTCCACTGATATCCAGCTCGACACCTTGTTATGAACACAGCAGGCCAAGCAGCGTCAGAGGAGAGGAAAGCTGACGTTTCAGGTCGAGACCCTTCTTCAGAAAAAGGTTGTTTCCACTAGCAGGTGAAACTAGGACTAGAGGGCATTGCCTCAAAATAAAGGGAAGCAGATGTAGGACTGAGGTCAGGAGGAACTTCTTCACCCAAAGGTTGTGAATCTGTGGAATTCCCTGCCCAGTGAAGCAGTTGAAGCTACCTCGCTGAATGTTTTAAAGGCAAGGCTAGATGAATTTTTGAACAGTAAAGGAATTAAGGGTTATGGTGAGCAGGTGGGTGAGTGGAGCTGAGTGTCAAAACGATCAGCTATGATCTTGTTAAACAGCAGGGCAGGCTCAAGGGGCCAGATGGCCTACTCCTGCTCCTAGTTCTTATGTTCTTATGTAAATCTATCCCCATTTTCAGGGCCATCTTAGGCTATTTCCTTCTTAAAGACAGTCTCCATGCTAGTGTGAATTACATGGGCCTTGTATCAAGAATAAAACACTGATTAGCTATCATTGAGATCCTGATGCTGTGTTATCTTTGAAGTTCAAAACCCAATTCTTTACTAAGGAACATTTGAAACCATATTCACCTTCCACTTTCATCCCAGTAAAACCATCTCTCAACAGTCAAGACACTGAAACCAGGTTATTGGCAAACTTCAAGCAAATCATATGAGCTCCTTCACTTTATCGTAAATTTCAGACACCGTTCCAAAGCAATCTTACACATACAAGCTTTATAAGATTGCATATTATAACTGTCTGAAACCAACTCTTGTCGTCTTGTACCTTTTCTGAAAAACAGTTTTGAAATGCCCATTGCAACTCAGAACTGGAGTAAGTGGAAATTGGGGAAAAGTCTCCGCTAGTTGGAATCGAACCTTGTACGAAGGAAGATGGCTGTGGTTACCAGAGATTGGTCACTTCAGCCTCATCTTGGTAGGAGTTCCTTCTGCCAGTGTCCTAGGCCCAGCCCATCTTCAATGACCTTAAATCCAACATAAGGTCAGAAGTGGGGAAGTTGCTGATTGTTACACATTGTGCAGCACTCAGAAACTGAATCAACCTGTACCAAATGCCACTATTTGTACTTTGGTTCAACATCCTAGAATTCCCTTTCTGTCGGCAGTAAAGGTTGCCCTATACCCATGGCTAGCAAGGGTTCAAGAAGACAGCTCACCATCTCTTTGTCAAGGGCAGTTAGGAATGGGCAATAAATGCTGACACAGCCATTGAAGCCCACATTCGTGGATGTATTTTTTAGGAAACTGATCAAGTGTTTGGAATACATGTTTGGACTATTTTGGGCAATAGTGGTAGCAGGTCCATTGGGACACTTGCTGTATTGTAGTCATGGTGTAATCCAGATTATCGCGCACCATTTGCTAGGTTATTGGGGAGAAAACAGGAGAGTATGGCTAAGCACATAGCTATTACAACGAGTCAGCACAAGCATAATGGAGCAAATGACTACCTGTGTACTGTATGATTCTTCGTTGAAACTCTGAAGTGTAATTTGGTCTACCGTCGATACCTTGATGGTAGGCCATCAACATCAGCTGTCCTATATCTCTAATCAACCAAACATAAATGGTATTAAATAACTAGGGTGTTGCATGCTGCTGAGTTTAAAACATCTCCACAATTTACTGCTGGATTATTTTAGTTAGAACATGGAATACCTCCAGTCGGCTCTTTATTGCTCTGACTGCTAAGAAAATGCTATGGTGTCAGACTATACATTTTGAACGAAACTGAATGATGAATAAAGGAAAGTAAATATACA
Organism: Ginglymostoma cirratum; assembly: GCA_024137785.1. Lineage (NCBI taxonomy): Eukaryota > Metazoa > Chordata > Chondrichthyes > Orectolobiformes > Ginglymostomatidae > Ginglymostoma > Ginglymostoma cirratum. The sequence continues at coordinate 19,871,681 of JAHRHZ010000098.1, forward strand.
CCAAAGCAAACAGAAGGGGGAGAAAACAAATGAAGGAGACCTTATAAGTCATTGAAGGCTGCCATGAAGGAATAATTCAAATTATCTGGAAGTTTGGTCGAAAAAGTTTCAAGACAGGTTTTTAAAGTTTGTGGAAAAGAGAGGCAGGGCTTTTAAGGAGTGTGTTTCACAGGATGTGACTGGGTAGCTGAAACTTGGACCAATAGTGGATGCACATACAAGGCCAGAGTTTACAAGGTTTCGGAGGACATATAGCATTAGGAGAACCGAACCTTTGATAACATTCCGCTTCTGAATCAGAAGACAAAATGTTCCATCTCCACTGCTGTCTTGGAGAGTAGGGATTAGAATTTGGTCTGAAGATGCTGGGTTGGTATGCTGTTGGGCTGCCTCTCATCCAGGTGGGGTGACCACTGGCCCAATGATGCACAAGGTTTGAGATTCGTCGTTATTCCAGTTTGCATTATAGAATGGAGACCAACGTGACGGCTCTGCATACATGGTTAAGATCTATCAAAGTAGAGATGGAGTTGGCCTTGTTTTGTCAGTGTAAAGGGTAGATGGGCCATTTTTGTCTAAGTTGTAGCCCACATAGAACTCTGAAGTCTAAATCCATAAATGACGAAATGGGAAACATTTGATTATAAAAATGCCATTTTTCAATTTAAAAAAAAAATCCTTGACTTGTGAAGAACAAGGATCAACATGCCAGTTCTTGCATCCAACAAAATTCTTACCTGAGTGCCATTTATGTTGAGGATTTTTATTTGCTTTCTTTCAAAAGCTGTGCATGCTAGATGGATTGGCCATACTAAATTGGCCGTAGTGTCCAGGGATCTGCAGGCCAGGTGGATTAGCCATGAGAAATGCAGGGTCACAAGGATAGGGTAGGGAGGTGGGTCTGGGTGGGATGCTGTTTGGAAGGTTGGTGTGGACTTGATGGGCTGAATGGCCTCCTTCTTCACTGTAGGAATTCTATGATTCTATGAACTACTACCCTATAATAATCTGTTGACCTTCTGAGCTCTAGTTAGTGAGCTCAATGCAGACTGAGGACTTGTATGAATATGCCATTAGACCAGCCTCTGGAAATTGCATGAGGCTAGCCATGTGCAGCCTTCCCAAGTGCAAAGTTTGCTGTTCTCTGATTCCAACCTAGGACTAAAATCTATATATTTATGTGCTTATTTTAATTTGTAGTTTTTTATGTTCTCATTTGTTTACACTACATGGGAACAACAACAGCTGGAAAATCTGTCCAACCCTGTAAACCTTTAATTGTTTAATTTGGTTAATCTACAGAGTTTGGTAAATAGGAATTTGTGGTTAAATAGGATAAGTGGAATCAGTGTTTGTCCCTGGCTTGCTATACTGTCATGTTTCCTTGATGTAAATGTTAAATCGGGTTTGCAATGGAGTGGAGGGTTACAGTGATAGATGAGGAAAGACTGGGGAAGTCTCACTGGAGATTAAACACCAATATAGACTGATTGACACATGTGGTCTTCTACATATTCTATGCAATCCTGTTTCTGTGCTGTATATCCTGTGTAATCCACTGTCAGAGCATTGTGTCAAAGTATTAATGTTGCTTGTATTGTATTGAACCCAAAGTGATAATAATGGTAAGATATTGCATCACCTAAATCTCATGGATTTAAATCTTACCTGGTGCGAAATGTACATTTATGGAGTACAGGTGATTTTGATTTGCTCTTGTTTCAGGAGAGCAACCGGCTGCTCTTTTTTCAGAATTTCTTATGTTTATAAAATATCTTTTATTGATAAAATACCTTTATTACAAAATATGTGAAAAGACAAAAGTAAATGCAGTAAGGGAAAACCTAACAAAAGTGAGCTATGTTATAGCCAAACAAGTTTTGATTTGGTTTTTGTAGACAGTTGATGAGATGGAGGATTGAAGACTGCAATTGATCAAATGAAATTAAGAGTTAATGCAGAGCTAGAAATATAGAGGGTATATGCTATGAGCTGAAGGAAATTGCAGGGGTAAGATAGTGTAGTGTTGTGGACATTTTTGAATTCAAAAATCTGTTCTTCCTTAATAATGTGTTGGCAAGCAGGAAGCAACGGAGGTTGACAAATACAGGATTGATATAATAGTGGGATAGCAATGGCAGCTCCTTGAGCAACCTTAATTTTGGGAAGCTGAGACAATGGATTGGCATTTTTATGGACTACTCAACTGAATCCTATTTGGAATTGAGTGCACTAAAAAGAAGGAGAACTATGAGTCCGTCTCTGTCAGTGCAAATGAGGTTTTGTTGGAATATCTGTGTTTTATTATTCAATCAGACAGAACAGGGACAAATTTGTAGATGCTTTGTAAATTGGAAAAAAATAGCAATATGCTGGAAGAAATAAAGTTAGGTGAGGGAGATTTTTCTCAGAAGGACTTTGGAATGACAGATTCCAAATTAAGGCAATTTGGAAAGTGATTGAAAACACAATAGTGTGTTGGGGCATATAACTAAAATAGTTGAAGATTATTCTACAAAGATATTGCTAACATGGACTAGGAACAACTGCTGTGGGTTATAATGGCATGTTGAAGTATCATAGATGGCAGTTTTATGGTGTCTGTTTTCTCCATAGCCGGTCCTGCCACATACAGCAGTCTGTCTCATTTGTGGAGAAGCAGGAAAGGAGGACACTGTGGAAGAAGAGGAGGAAAAGTTCAATTTCATGCTGATGGAATGCTCAATTTGTAATGAAATTGTGCATCCTGGCTGCTTAAAGGTAAAGCAGTTAAAGGTAATTCTTTCCCTTCATCTTTTAAAAGTGCTGACTTTTGCTGGAATACTTTGTTTAATATTTAAGCTGATTTCCAGCAGGTCATCAAATAGATCTAAAAGAAAATTGGAGGAAAGTGACACAAAAGATTGAGTATTGTCATCAGTGTGAAATAGAAGCCCAAAGATGTATAAATATAAAATGAATCTCCTTAGTGTATGTTGGTAATTAGCTTGTGATAAAACCTTACACCAGCTACTTACCTTTGATATAATACACAATGTAGGAATTCATCCCAATGCCCATTGTCTTAAGGTTAAAAAAAGTCATCTTTATCAATATAATTTGTTAGACATACCGTGATACTGTGAAGCAGTGTGAGAACTGCAAGATTAAACCCAAAACATTGTTCTATCATGATTTATACTTATTTTATAATTAATTACACATTCATATTATGTACTTAATTAAAGTTATAATTTTTTTGATTAAGTAAAAGCAACAGAATATTTTGCACCTCTTTTAGTAAAACTAGTTTATGTCTGTACAATTCAGTAATGTAGCTGATCGTAGCAGATTAACCAGTCTCCATTAAACCAAATTACATGAAAATAGAGGCATGTAAATAGAATTCATTTGATGTCTAAGTTCTGGTCAACACTATTTTTGAGCATACCTATAAAGTACATTGTTTTGTTTCACACTTTCCAGTGAACTTCATTGTTACTAGGTCAATAACCTGGAACTTTCTCTGTGACAGCAACACAGTCAGCAGCAATTCAAGAAGTTGTTTTACCACCAACTTCTCGAGAGCAGTTAGGGATGGGCAATGAATGCTGAACCGGCCAATGTTGCCTATATTTCATGAATGGGTGGGGAAAAAGACCCTGGTGTTTCTGGCTCTTGCTGTGCATTTGGCTGTCAATGTTATTTTCTGGATTCAACATAAGTGATCTGAACTTTTTTTGTGGTACACACCCCAACCCACTGAAGTAATTAATTCAATGCTGATTAATAAAAAGTAAGAAGTTCTGCAGCAAGATTTCTGTGCACCAGTGAGATGGAAACATGTATCAAACAGTAAATGTTCCAGAAATATAGCAACTGTGAAATTAGCACTCTCTACCACATCTGTTTTATTTGAACAAGTGCAGTCCCATAACTTAAACCTGACTTTCAACACAACAACTTTGACTGTTAAGAGTTGGATTAAACACACTTTATTTCTGCAGAAAAATTGCCGTATGATTTAAACTTTCAGGAAGTCTACACTGTTGTACTCTTTAACCTGCCTTATCTGAAATAAGGGACATGTTCCATGTGTGCCAACAGTGCAAAGCATATGGCTGATGATTGTAGTTCATGATTTGAAACATGTGCTGTTATCGGAAATAATTTATTAAGTGCTTTTTGTCCTGCTTTGTTTCTTCCCATTACAAAACGTTAAAAAGGTCTTGAGAACAACAATCCGATTAATGTGGTCTTTGTATAATATTGATATACATAACTATCCATTGTCAATTGTATTTTTAGTGAGAAATCTTACTTTGTTCATGTGTGTTGCTGAAGAATTAGCAATTATCAGAATTGACTTTTATTAATGACATGAACTTCCTGCACTTGTTACTAGGTACAGGATGGAGATGGAGTTGTCAATGAAGAGCTTCCAAACTGCTGGGAATGTCCAAAGTGTAACCATGAGGGAAAGACAGGGAAAGTAAGTTTAATTAGAGTTTTCTGTCCAGCCTGCTATGACTTTAATTTAGTGGGTGTGTCATTGTAGCCACGTCCTCTGACTAGTACTGATCAGGATTTGGAACTAAGACTGATTCCTTCCCACTGTCTTAAATATTTAATACAAATCATGGAAGACTGATTAACAGCTTAACAAGATGTCTCACTCGACCAGACTAATTATTCAGACTGTAGCTTTGATTATTTATTGATGAGCTACAATACCATGTGGTTATATTTACAGTTGGGGGAAGCACCCTTCACGTAGGGAAATATATTTTGGAAAGGTTTCATCTTTTTTTGTCTTTACAAATTAACAGTTCTTGATATCTTAGCAGATAACTGACAGAAATTTTGATCGAACATTAGAATAAAACAACTGATGCCCATAAAGTTTTATAGCTTTTTGCAAGGGTATCTGAAGTCAAATTCTGCATGAAATGGCTCTTCCAGTTTTCAAATTGTGTTTAAATGCTTGAGCAAATAATTTTATTTCATTCACTATAATCATAAGTTGTTAATATTTAAATTTGACATTTATTTTTGTGTGTGATATTTGGTACATTATGGTGACTGTATGCTGGTGTCATAATGCATTATGGAATGTAGCGCATGACGATATTCCCTTGGGTTCAGCAGTCGGTTGCCCGGTTAGCTCTGGCCACAGGGTTGAATGCCTCACAAACTACAGGTGATGAATAAATCTGTTTACAGGTCAACCCATGTGCGTGAACTTCACGGCTGTTCATTTGCAGTCAGTTAAAGATCTGGACCGTGATTCTGTTTCAGCTAAATTGTGCATGTTCCTTGGCACCTCATCATTCTTAGTCATGTGTGTCTAACTCATGCATTCTGTAAATACTTGCTGTGTTAGTCACTAATTGACAGTAATTAGTGTAGCAAATAGAATGGAATTTGTACATATAGTGAAGCTAATGCAATGCATTAGTTTGGCCACAAAATACACAATGAAAAATATCCAACAATGCTGTACGTTCAACAATTGATTGCCTGAGAATTGTGAGAACAGATAGACTCCCTTTCTATCTGGGAATAGTTTGTGCCAAATGACACATATTCTTAAAAAAAAAAAATTTTGATAAGGGTAGATTTGCGACAGTAAGATTTTTTTTATTAATTGGCTGTGTTTTGTGGGAAGTTACTGAGTTACTTAGTTTTTGAGACAGTGAGGAACCATTTAATCCCTTGAATAGAGTATACAGTAATTATATCAATCATATGTTTTTATTACCCACAATACCGTGGCTTTTGGGGATTGCATGTCATGTTCTATCTTTTTCAGTGGAAATGGGGAAGCATTACAAACATTACAAAATGCAAAGGAGATTGCTGTTTTACTTAAGTAGGGCCATTATTTTGCTGTAACCAAATAAATCAAGTCCAATTTTTATTGTGTGGGATTTTATTGGTGCTTTTGGATTGTGTTCTACATTTCTGCTTATTTTTTCAAAACTTACCATCGATGTCCTTGACTATAGTTTTAGAAGGGCATTTTGAAATTCTTCCTTGCAAAGTGATAATGTCATTATGGGGCCATAAATAGGGGACTGTTCATGTTGGAAACTGACTGGAAGAAGCCACATAATAATTATTAGTATTATTTAAGCTGAAAGCTGATTTTTCATTAATGTAATACCCCCAGAAATCATTGCTCAAAGACCTAAACATTCTAAATTGAGATTTGCAAATTTTTAGCTTTTTTGTAAGCAGCAAATTCATTTGCTTTCTGGCAAATACACTATTTTGTTGTACGATGTAATACGCATACGGCCCTTCTGAGTTCAGCTCAGAAAATACTTGCGTGAGATACTATTCATTTGGAGCAAAAGAACCTCAGTCATTGGATGTGTGTACTTTGTTGCTAGTAGAGGAGGAAAAACTTTTGAAGAAGTTTTAGTCTGGACTTCAAAGACTGTCTAAAATATGAAAGTGATTAATAAATCAGCACGAGTTATTTAATTGTCTAATGATGTAATCTAAAAACATTGTTCCCTAATAACAGTATTAATAATAATATCATTTCCTTAAGTCCTCACCATAACAATTCTCAAGTAGAAGAATGAGGATAGTTTTCTGATCTGGATTGCTGTGATGTGGAATTGGGCTTCATGGAACAAAATATCATTCATGGTGATATATGCCAAAAGACCCAGAAGGTGACCTTTCCTAAAAGCCATGTAATACTAATCTTGGTTCTGCCATTGAAAAAGCAATCGGATTGGCAAGAATTGATTCAGCCTTTCAATTTCAATCCATGCTATTTTCCATGCAACATTTCTAGATTGCTGTAACTAGAAAAATATGTAAATGAATTTCAGCTGTTCTGTCGTTTTCATGTTGGTCTTTATTGATTTACCATGCCATTGAACAAATAATCCACGATGTAGAGTGAACCAATGAGAAATGGTGGACACTCTTAACAATGTTAAATAGCTGTGAAGTTAAAATCGAGAAGTTGTAGGTGTTTAAAATTAGAACAATTATGACTTGTTTGACGTGCTCACATTAGCATCGCACGGTGCGTGTACACATCTCTTCAGTTTGGTAGAATAGAAAAATACAATGAAATGCATTAACATGTCAGTTATCATTCAGTACTGATTTTTTTTTGTAAATAGTACAATAGGTAATATTCCTACATTCATTGTTCCACTAAATGAAAGAATAAGTTTGTGTTGTGAAAGGGCAAACGATGCCTGATTGTAGAACTACATATATCATTGCGGCATGGGAGGAGCCCATTTGGTGTATTGAGTCCACACCAGCTCTCTGTAGAGTAACCCAGTCAGCCTGACTTTCCCATTGTATCCCCATTGCTCTACAAGTCTGTTGCCTTCAGATCCCCATTCAGAAATCACGATCATCTCTGGTTCCGGCATCCTCGTAGACTGAAAGTTTCAAATTTGCTTACACAGCTAAGTTTTTCACATACCTAAAAACACAGCTTCGACAACTGTGTGTGATAAAGAATTCGACAGATTCACCACATTGAGAGAAAAATTCTTTCCTCATATCTGTCTTCAATGGGCAACCATTTTCTCTGAGATGATGCCCTGGAGTCTTTGCCTGTTCTACAAGTGGAAAAAAACCTCTCAGCATCAATCCTGCCAAATCCCTATGTTTCAATAAGGTTATCAGTAATTCCTCCACATGAATATACGCCTAACCTACACAAACTCTCCTCATAAGAAAATCCTTCTATGCCCAGGCTCAATCTAGTGACAGACATCATTACCAGTATATATTTCCTTAGATAAGTAGGCTAAAGCCTTTCACAGCATTGTAGCTGTGGTGTAACTAGTGTCTTGCATATTTCTAGCAGTACTTCCCTGTTTTTATACTCCCATTTTCTTTGAAATGAAGAACAATATTCCATTTGTCTTCTGTTTATGTTCTCAGCTTAGATGTTGGCTTTTTGTGATTCATACATCAGGACTCCCAAAACAGTGTTTCTTAATCTAATAGCATTCAGCTCCTCTATTCATCCTGCCAAAGTATGTTACCTCACATTTCACATTGTATTCTGTCTGCCAAGTTTTGCCCAATATCTTAATCTTTCTTTATCTGCCTGCAGGTTGCCATTCTGGTCATTTGCCTTTCCACCTATTTTGTGTCATTCACAAACTTGGCGATATTGCATTCACTTTCCTCACTCAATACAATATATACTGTAGATAATAGCACGCCCCAGCACTGATCCTTATGGCAGTCCACTAGATACAGGTTGCTATTCTGAGAATAACTCCTTATCCAAACCCTCTATCTTCAATTAGTTAGCCAATTATCTATCTACACTAATATACTACTCCCAAAACCATGGGCTCTTATTAAGGAACCCTATTTGCAGTGCCTCTTCACACATCTTTTGGACATCCAAAGACATGATGCTACTGGTTCCCCTTTTATGGAGACGTAGTCATGTAGCAAGAAAACAGACTCTTCAGTCCAATTTGTCCATGCTGATCAAGTTTCCCAAACTGTTTCTCTTCATTTAGCATCCTAGTCCAGGAATGCTTCAATTGTAAAATTTTCTTCCTTGATTTCGAGTGCTTCCACGGTCTCCCCCAATCTCAGCTCATAATCTTTTATAGCTTACAACCCTCTGAGATATCTGTGCACATTTAATTACAACCTGTTCCCATCATGAATTTAATCAACCACTGGTTGCTGTGCCTTTAGCTCCCCAGGATCCAATTTCTGAAATTCCTGCTCCCAAACCTCCCTCTCCTTCATTTTAAATCTACCTGTTTAATCAAACATCTGATCATCTGTTCTAATATAACTTTATATGGCTCAGTGTATCTGTCTTGCTTGTTACCTCCTCAGAGTTCTAATAAATTTGGAAGCCATAACTTCCCTTTCATGAAACCATGCTGACCTTATAATTGATTTTATTATGCATTTCTAAATCCTCTGCTATCATATCCTTTACAGTAGCCTCTAACATTAGCTTAGCATTTGCCATTGGGATAACTATAATTACTAGCCTATAGTTACCAGATTTTTGTTCCACTCGCTTTTTATGTAAGGTTGTTAAATCGGCAATCTTCCAATAATCTGGAATTTTTCCAGAATCTGACGGTTCCTGGAAGATTACTAGCATTGCATCCAATATATATGTAGCTACTTCCTTTTGTATCAGCATTTAGGCATATTAGTTTCTCTATTAATTTTTCTTTAGTGATTGATAATGTATTTATTTCCTTCCAATCTTTTGTGCCTTGAGTTAATATTTTTGGAATGCCACTATTGTGTGTACTGTGAAAATTCATGCAAAATATTTAGTCAAGTCCTCTGTCATTTCCCATTATTATTTCCCAAGTCTCATTCGCTAATGGGCCTGTGATCACTTTGGCCTCTCTCTTCGTTTTTATATATTTAAGCTTTTAACATCTTTTTATATTACTTGCTACTCTAGCCGTGTTTATTTTCTTTTCTTTTGAACGTCTTTTGTTGAATTTTAAAACTTAAATGATTTGATTTCAGAATTTGGTATTGGTTATAATTGAATTTCAATTATGATGTAAACATCACAAAAATGGATATTGTAGCAAAGCTATTTACTCAGTAGTATTTTGTCTGTTAGTATATGAAGTTAAATACTGTGCTCATTGACGATGAAATACACTCCAGTGAGGTTTGATAAGGCTCTAGTGACATTGTAAACGGAATGATTTATTCTAGTCAGTTTGCAATATTTGAATGATTTGATAAAAATTTTTTAATGTGTTCTTTAAGTTTACTTTTACTGGGTACAGCCTGTTTTGGGCCAGGCAGCATCTGTGGCTGAGGGGATGAGTGACCTCATTCCCACGCTGCCACCATGTGACATGCTTAAGCAGTTCTTTCTGGTGCTCCTGTTTTATTATAAGCACAGTTGAGAACAAGAAGTCAGCAGCGTGGGATTTGAACCTTTCTCATAGCCCACTGAGTTATGCATGCATGTTTGTGATAGATATTTAACACAAGATTATTATTGAAAGTTCTTTTAATTAGTTTGTCGCTGTTAAATTACAGACTGATGCAAGTTAGAAAGAGATATCTAAGAGCCACCTAAGAGAAGCCCCCTTCCCTGCATTTCCCATTGCTCTGCAAATTTTTTCTTCTTAAAATCCTCTTTGAAAGATGTTAGTGAATCTTCTTTCACTGCCTTTTAAGATGGCATGTTTCAGATCACAGTAATTTGCAGCATAAAAAGAACCCACCTCTCTGATTCTTCACTCTTCATGTTATCTAGTGACAGGCACAAGTTAAACCCTTCCTTTCCATACTGTAACATTGTTACAACACGTCCATTTTGTACTGATGTCTCCTTCCGCAGACTTTGTTGCACCTTGTCAATCATGTATTGATCCCTCCTTCCCCAAAACTAGTTCCAAAGTCTTGAATCCCACCCCCGCTCCATTTTTCTAACTGTACATAAACCTACCTTCTCTTCCTGCTCCTTTACCATCTAGCATGTGACACTGGGCGTGATCCAGATGTCCTGCTGTTAAGTATTTTCTCAGGCTTCAGGACCTCAAATTTTTTTCTTCCTATGTCATTGTTTCCAGCATCAATTACAACTTTTGGCTGTTTACCTTCTTCAGATCTATATCCGCTTTTGAAATGTATGCAATATATGATGAATCTGCATTTATATGTGTATGCAGATATTCAAGATATATAACATTGAAAATATTTTTAAACTGTTATATCTGATATTAATTTCTACTTTTATGAAGTATGGTTAGCATGTAGGCAGAGCAAGGGTATTAAGCATAAATATTATAATAACATCATAAGACATGAGATATAAAGTTGTATCTGTGTTTTTTCTTCTTCTGGTCTATAAGCAGAAAAGAGGGCCAGGGTTTAAGTATGCCTCCAACCTCCCAGGTTCACTATTGAAGGAGCAAAGGCAGAACAGAGAACACAAAGATTCTGCAGAGACAGCAAAGAAAAAGGGAGACCGAGAGGAAAATTCCAAACGCAAGTCAGAGGAACATCCCAAGAAAAGATCTGAAGAATCTGTTCCAAGAAGGAAATCTGAGGATGGGCTTGTGATGCGAAAGCGGAGAATTGCTGATCGAACTTCTGAGCCAATTGCCAGAAAAAAGGTGCAGCAGTTAAAAACTGTACAACTGATAGTGCAGATTCATTTTAGAAAGCATTTTTATTGAATGTGCCATTACTAAATAATCCTCAGGCCTGAGCATAGATTTAACATTTTATCTGATTTTTAAAAATAAGGGTTTACATTATAAGAAAAATTCAGAGCTTCATCAAATAATGTTTACCATTTTCAAAAAGGTGACAAAGTTTCTCAGTGAATAATGGAGTGATTTCTGATTCATTATGATTGCCAGCGATGAATTTTAGCTTCCTCTGTTCATTGTCCCTTTCAACTATCCCTGCTCATCAGCATAACTAAGAAAACAGTGATAATTGCAATGCCTGTGCAGATACGGTCTGCGTTACAGCTTTGATTATTGGTCAAAAAGGGAAATACAGTCTTCCTTCATTTCATCAGATTAAAATAAATGTCTCGTATCATTGTGGCATAAACCATGGGATTCATTGTCCCTTCTGTGACTGATATCAAACCCTGCTTTTGACCCCAATTTACCCTTTCCTATAACCTTCCATCGGAAGCTGCAGTACAGTATTCCACTGTTCAAACTTCGATAAGGTTCATTTGTTAGGTTACATATTCTGCTTCAATTTAATGCATATTCTAAGATACATTTGGGGAGAATAAATGTTTTGGGGAGGCATCAGAGCTGAGTACCCACTCACTCTTCTCACCACCCATGCTATGCTCTTCTAGAGAGTAGATGTTCCGAATTTCATAGAATCCCTATAGTGTGGAAACAGGCCCTTCGGCCCAACAAGTCCACACCGGACCTCAGAGCATCCCACCCAGACCCATCCCCCTATAACCCACCTAATCTACACCTCCCTGAACACTACTGACAATTTAGCAAGGCCAATCCACCTAACCTGCACATCTTTGGACTGTGGGAGGAAACTGGAGCATCCGGAGGGAACCCACGCAGACACGGGGAGAATGTGCAAATTCCACACAGACAGTCGCCCGAGGCTGGAATTGAACCTGGATCCCTGGTGCTATGAGGCAGCTGTGCTAACCACGGTGCCACCATGCTGCCTGCCCCCCCCCCGCCGTCCCTTTTTTGTTTGCCCTAACGAAGCAATGCTGAAAAAATAAATCCATAATTTTCTGACTTTTCTACTAGCCAACTCTACATACATTGAAGATTAAACATTGAAATTCACTGCGAGTATGACTCTTCTAATTACTTGATAGCAATTGGGGTAGATGAAGTATGGAGCATTTGACTAGTGATACGAAATCCAATCAGTTGTGGAACTTGCTAAATTCTTCTCTATTTTGAAACCAAAAATTGGTGTATATGCGTCATTGTGGAGCAGTGTTCTCCCTATTCTTGTTTAAAAATTGCTGAATCTGAAATGTATGTTTAGTGATTATGCTGCAATCTTTAAATTGCTATTTTACAGAATATTCAGTCAAATCTATAATTATCACTATTATAAAACCTATTATTAAGTAGTCGTTGCAGAATATCCATGTCAAATATCACTGAGCAAGTGCCTACCATGTTGGCAGGGAATCTGAGTAACTGAAAGACATTCAACCCGCTTTAAGCAAATGATTGAGTTTCTGAGAGCTGAAATAAATGGATTTTGGAAAAAGAACTCTGCATATTTCTTACCAAAGAGACTTTTTTGCTCTGGATAATAGACTCAAAATGATCTCTGCAACGACACTGACTCCATCTGCCTTCTTTTGTTGCAGTTTAAAATTGGAAAAGAAGAGAAACTGTTGAGGAAAAAGGTATTTGTTTTAAGTGTTTAAAATGTGGATTAGTGGAACGTTTTCTCAAATTTCAAAGCTTCTTAAAAATACGCTACTTTGGTCCTGTGACAAAGCTAGGTGCTCATTCAGAGTTTGGAATAGAGCTGCTGATACTGATTGTAATGAACGGGAGCCCTTGTTTCACCTTTTGAATTCACTGTACAACTTAAATCACAAGGAGGCTTAATGCATGTCATATTTGCATGATGTGCATGCACTGGGTCTTCAGGTACTAATATAAAAGCACTTTTCCTAGCAATCATTTTTTATTTTAGACTTTAAAACAATTTGTAAAGGTATTTCATGTTTTATTTCTTTTCGGTAACTCGGGCTGCATCCCTGCAATTGGAGAAGTTTACCAGTGTACGTTTGGGTACAGAACTGCAAAATGTAACATGCGGGATGGATTTTGAATGTCGCAAGATTCTTTTCATATATTCAAATATTAGATTTTGCAATTACTTTTAATAAGATGTGAGGCTAGGGAGAACAAAAATCTGCAGATGTGAATTGGATCTTCAGGTGCTGTAGTCTTTGAAAACATCATAATGTAATTCATATGGTTACCAGGTAGTGGAAAGCTGCTGCTGGGATAAATGGTAGAAGATGTCACTGTGGCATAGTGCTCCTGGACCATTCTGGTTACTGGAGTCAAGTTTTGCACTGTGGATCAATTGCTCAGATTTGAGGGCTACCAGTTTTCTTGGGGAAGAAAAAATTGGTGGATAAATAAACTGTACTCCAAATGAAGGACTTCAGTTGTGACAAGACGAATGAAACTGGGTAAATTTTACTTGGAGAAGTTTCACAGGAGTTCTAAAAGCCTAGCTAGGGAGAGATTGCTTCCACGATGAGCCAGAGGAGGCAGATTACAGACAATTGACAAAAAAAAACTCAATGATTTGAGATTGTTGCTTGGCGGGAAAGATGTCTCTAGTTCAACTGTGTTTTCAATTATCTGTCACAATTCTATTAGGAAATAGTTCCTTCCCTGTCACTGGGTCACAATCCTGGCACCCATTCCCTAATAGCATCATGGGAATACCTACACCAAATACATCAAATGCAGTCATTCAAGGAGACAGCTCGCCACACATTTTCAAGACCAACCAGGGATGAATAATAAATGATGGCCCTGTCAGCACAGCACAGCACACATCCACTGAAATAGTTTTTATAAATGTGCTGACCTATTAATAGTTGCGGTGTTCCAAGTAACAGAATCGTATTGTAACTCATGCCGGGGTTATTAGAAATGCAGTGAGTCAGAAGGTTGTCAGGTCAAGTTCCACTGTAAGACTTGAGCACAAGAAAAGCAGTGCTGAGGAAATCTTGTACTGTTGGAGGTGCTATCTTTCGAATAAACTGTTAAATTGAAACCGAGCCTTCCTCCTCAAATGGATATAGAAGATCTTATGGCACTTCCCATTGTGCCTGGCCCTATTTATCCCACAATCAACATGACAAAAGCAGATCACTTATTTATTGCTGCTTGTGGGATCTTGCTGCACACTGAGGTGCCACATTTCCTATGTTATAATGTGTGTGTACATTTCCCAGAGCTTCATTGACCATGAAGTTGGATGTGTTCTGAGCGTGAAAGCAACAATTGAAATGCATGCCTGTCTTTCTTTACATTATTGTCCTAGACATTTCTGCATTAGTACTTGAAATGTTAAGTGTACTGATTTGAAAGTTTCATGCGCTTTATTTTTCTATTCAATAGAAAAAAACCTTGCATCCAAGTGAAGATCACCCAGCAATTGTCAAAACATTGCAAGCTATCAAGCAGGAGCCTGAAGATGATCCACCAGAGACTCCTCAGAAAACAAAGGAGAGTGACCAGTCTAGGTCAAGCTCTCCAAGAGCTGGTCCCAGTACTGAAAGTGCAGAGGCCAAAGAAAAGAAAAGCGAGAGGTTTAAAGAGAAGCGCAAAAAGCGATTGCACAATAAAGAACTTAGTAAAGAACTAAGCAAAGAACTCAATCAGGAGATTCATAAAACTGAGACCAGTCTGGCAAATGAGAATCACCAGCCAATTAAATCTGAAGGAGAGGGTGAAAAAGTAGAGAAGCCTAAACGACTGCTGGCAAGTAGTGAAAGACTTCACAGATTAAGCAAAGGATTAAATGGGACTCCAAGGCTTAGGCATCACCTTACCACAAGCTTGAGGCGGGCTCCCAGGGTCATCACTAGACCACCACCTTCTGTGTCACCAACTAAATCAATTCAAATGGAGCGACATGTTGTGCGGCCTCCGCCTGTCAGCCCACCCCCAGACTCTCTGCCCCTTGATGATGGTGAAGACCATGTGATGCAACGGGAAGTGTGGATGGCTGTGTTTGGCTACCTCAATCGAAAAGATTTATGTATTTGCATGCGAGTATGTAAAACCTGGAACAGATGGTAAGGTTTTATTTCCTATTTCTGTTCTTGAAGTTCTGATGAAGAGTCATTGGATTCAAAACATTAACTGTTTCTTTCTCCACTTTTGCTGCTAGACCTGAGTTTTTCCAGCGGTTTTTTTTTGTTTGTTTGATTTTCAGAATCTGTAGCATTTGTTTATATTTATTTCCCATTATCCTGAAATGGAGGGGAACAAACATTTTGTGCAAAATTTGAAATATCTTTCTCTGCATTGCAAGTTTATGTTAAACTGTAAAGTTGCATATTGTGAACCCATTGAAATGCTATCTGTATTATACAATATCGAAAGCCCTTATGATTTGCAGTGGTCTGCATCATCAATGCTAATTCAATACTAGTTGGTGTAGGCCACTTTTAGCTTTCTCCAAAGCACTTTGGCTTGCTGTTATATTGGAATTTGGATTAATTGACCTTTGATTGAAGGCAGGCAAATAATATATCAGTGTCTGGCTTTTTCACAAATGCAGATCTCTAGTTAGCAGAGTCACCAAGTAAAGGTGATGCTGTCATCAGAGTGTGGGAACATAATGGCATATTTATACACCAGCTAACATTGTTTCACTGTAATAATGTGTTTTTTATGAGTGGGGAGAAATGGAAGTGACTGAAGAGTAAGGGCATTATTAATTCACCTGAATGAATTTAGAGAAAATTACCATTGATTGACAGTTGATGAATTGCACAAGACTGAGAGATGATGCAGATCAATTTCCTTTAAATATTCGCCTGCTTTTTAAGCTTTGGATGGGATTGCTGTGTATTTTCGCCATATTTTGTTTTTATTTCTATTTGCCCCATTTTAGCTTTTTTTCTTTTTATTTAGACAGAATTATTAACAGACAAATTGCTGCTTTCAAGCCTACTCTGCTACTCAATAAAATCTGGAACCGATATGATTTTAATCTCATCTGTATATTTCTGCATAGCCCCCCACGATAATCTTTTAGCCCCTTGGTAATCAGGAATATATCTACCTCTGCCTTGAAAATGTTTAAAGATTCTGCATCCATTGCCTTTTGAGGAAGGGAATTCC
The DNA here is from genome assembly GCA_024137785.1 of Ginglymostoma cirratum. NCBI lineage: Eukaryota > Metazoa > Chordata > Chondrichthyes > Orectolobiformes > Ginglymostomatidae > Ginglymostoma > Ginglymostoma cirratum. The sequence goes on from JAHRHZ010000098.1 coordinate 19,888,027, forward strand.
AATGACCCTCAAACCCCTGAGAGAAATTATTTTTCTCACTGTCTCAAATGTGCACCCCTTATTTTTAAATAATGACTATTTAAAATTATTGATTTGTGCCTCAAATAGGACTAGCCAACAAAAATATGACAAAGTCCCTCTTAATTATTTTTTATAGCGCAGCCTTAAAAGCTCTGAATTGACTTGTCACAGTAGCACATAAAGTACCATTTGCAGACCCTCAGAGGAGACCTTGCCTCCTTTCATGGATTTGGAGAGTGTAGGGTCCTTCTGTGGGGATGAAATGCATGAAAAATATTTTATATAGAAGTTATATTTTGATCTGGGAGGAATGATGATAGTCAATCCTCCAATTTTTATTCACCCCATCTCCCTTGTGTATATTAATATTTTCTGGAACAGAACTCCTTCGTTATGTGTCAACAGCTAAAGTATATCCTTCAAGTAAAAACCAAGATCAACTTGAAACGTTAACTCTGATTTCCCACCTCAGGTGCTGCCAGACCTGCTGAGCTTTTCCAGCAATTTCTGTTTTTGTTACCTCCTTCAGATGCTCACTGGTGAGCAGTGAAACAAACCAGAATGCTGGCAGCTGCTTTGACAGTGGATCCTATTGTGATATTATTGGAAACTTTCAAGCTCTTTTCTTCAAGGGAAATAGAAGGCTGTGTATTCCTGATTACAAATAAAAATATTAGATGATGTGATTTGTCTTAAAGCTTTGCTAGCCGAGGGTGTCACTGGTTGAATCTATGATGTGGATGTGCTGGTGTTGGACTGGGGTGGGCACTTCACCTAATCAAGAAGCAGCACTCTGAAAGCTTGTGATTTTAAATAAACCTGTTGGACTATAACCAAGTGTCATTTGACTTCTGACTCAGTGAATGCCTCATAAGCTGAGGATGGAACTTGAGACTTCACAGTTTTGTATGCTTCTCTACTGTACTAAGTGATTAATTTACTAGAAATCACTTCAGCTGCTCTAATTGTTCCAGTGTAAAGAGAGATATAAAGACACATGAAGCAACTTACTAGCAATAGTAAAATGCACTTTGTGAGGTTCTGCTTCCTGTATTAAGCCTCACGGGTTGTGAGAAACAACAGTAATAAGTTAACGAAATCTGCAGAGCCAGTTCTGGGGATGTGCGCTGCCAGCGTGGCTGTGTGCTGATAGCAGAGCTTTGTTAAATTTGAATTATGAGAAATATTTATTTAAGGTAATACTTTGGTATGTGGGTGGTCTGTGTATGCTCAGGTGCTGTGAACAGCAAGGGCATTTGACTTGAATATTATCTTAGACTTAGGATGCATTTACACAGCAGTTGTAGGATCCCGCGCCGTCCCGCTACAGCTGTAGGATCCCACACCATCCCGCTGCTCCAGCTATGGCATAAATCTTTCCCCATTTAAATAATATTTAGTGCTTCTATTCTTCCTGCTGAAATGCGTAACGTAACCCTATCACACCTTTTCCCACAATACATTACACTTGCCAACCAATTACCCACTTAAGCTGACTATATCACACTGTGGACACTTGTACCATCCAGATTACATGCCTTTCCACCTTGTCATCTGAAAACTTGGTGATAGTACATTTACTTCTGTCATCCAGGTCGTTACGATACATTATAAATAATTGTGGCCTCAGCAATGATCCTTTTGGTACTTCTAGTTACAAGTCGCCATCTTGAAAATCCCCCTTTATTCCAACTCTCTTCTGTTAGTTAGCCAATCCTCTAGCCATGCTAATACACTACCTGTAACACCTTGGACTCTTATCAGTCTTATGTGTGGTTCCTTATCAAATTTCCTTTGGAAATCAGACTATATTATATGTACTGGTTCCCTTTTATCTACCCTGCTTGGTACCTCAAAATCTAATAAATCAGTCAGGTGTGATTTCCTCTTCATGACATCGTACTAACTCTGCTTTTTAATATTGTTATTCTGTATCATCTGTAATATATCTTAGCTTACATTATATTTGTGAGGAAAAGAAAATGAAGTTGATGATAGTAATGAGAAGCTTTATTTTAATTTTTGCAGTCCAGTGCAACTTGTGTGTTTTTTTTTAATACTATCACCAATAATGTAACCAGATCAGCCAACATTACTGAATTGTAATTAACATGAAATGACTCCGTTTAAAAGTTTGTTACTGTGCAAAGGGACATGCCGTCAAAGGTTTATCTCTTGTGCACATCAGATCAGAGTCACAAGTACGCCAAATCTCAAAGGGAGTAACAATTTATACTGCACAAGAAAAGAATCTTGCTTGGTTGGCAGGTAGACTCTGGTCAAAGTGTCACCATGGAGACTGCATGAAGCAGTTACTTCCAAGGTTTAGTTTACATTCAAATCAGGCAGACTCTAGTTGAGGTTTTGCCACAGGCAGTGCCTCTGGGAATGTTGTCTTCAAATCTTTACTTAATTGAAAAGGGTGAAATCCTTTAATTTGTTATTTTCCTTGTACACCTTAATGGGCTGAATCCCATGCTCAAATTCTTACAAATAAGAGTCTCCTGAACTGCATTTCCACGACATGCTAATTGAAAATTCTACTAATGGGTTCTGTACTCTTATCTGCCAAAAGCCTACTTTTACTGGTTAATATACCTGATAGGATCCATATAGTTCCATATGCAATAAGTTTGGCCTAGTCAGCAAACTCATAAATAGGACCTAAGCTTTTGCTTATCATGCAAGTTTGTTACCAAATAGGTGCATCAAGTCTGAGATAACAAGCATGGGGCTGGATGAACACAGCAGGTCAAGCAGCATCATAGGAGCAGGAAAACTTGACGTTTCGGGCCTAAACCCTTCATCAGAAATGGGGGAGGGGAAGAGGGTTCTGAAATAAATAGGGAGAGAGGGGGAGGCGGATAGAGGATGGATAGAGGAGAGGATAGGTGGAGAGGAGGCAGGCAAGTCGAAGAGGCGGGGATGGAGCCAGTAAAGGTGAGTGTAGGTAGGGGGGTAGGGAGGAGATAGGTCAGTCCAGGGAGGACGGACAGGTCAAGGGGGCGGGATGATGTTAGTAGATAGGAGATGGGGGTGTGGCTTGAGGTGAGAGTTAAAACAGGTTAGGGAGGTGGAGATGAGCTGGGCTGGTTTTGGGATGCGTTTGGGGGAGGGGAGATTTTGAAGCTTGTGAAATCCTCATTGATGCCATTGGGCTGCAGGGTTCCCAGGCTGAATATGATTTGCTGTTCCTGCAGCCTTCGGGTGGCATCACTGTGGCATTGTAGGGGATGAGACATTCCAATCCCGCACATCTCAAATGTCCTCATTCTTCAAAGACCGCAACTTCCCCCCCCACAGTGGTCGAGAACGCTCTCGACCGTGTCTCCCGCATTTCCCGGAACACATCCCTCACGCCCCGTCCCCGCAACAATAATCAAAAAAGAATCCCCCTCGTCCTCTCATACCACCCCACCAACCTCCGGATCCAACGCATCATCCTCCGACACTTCCGCCATCTACAGTCAGACCCCACCACCAAAGACATCTTTCCCTCCCCACCAATATCTGCCTTCCGGAGGGACCACTCCCTCTGCGACTCCCTTGTCCGCGCCACACTCCCCTCCAGCCCCACCACACCCGGCACTTTTCCTTGTTACCGCAGGAAGTGCTACACCTGCCCCCACACCTCCTCCCTCACCCCAATCCCAGGCCCCAAGAAGACATTCCACATCAGGCAGAGGTTCACCTGCACTTCTGCCAATGTGGTATACTGCATCCGCTGTACACGTTGTGGCTTCCTCTACATCGGGGAAACCAAGCGGAGGCTTGGGGACCGCTTTGCAGAACACCTGCGCTCAGTTCGCAACAAACAACTGCACCTACCAGTCGCGAACCATTTCAACTCCCCCTCCCATTCCTCAGATGACATGTCCATCCTTGGCCTCCTACAATGCCACAGTGATGCCACCCGAAGGCTGCAGGAACAGCAAATCATATTCAGCCTGGGAACCCTGCAGCCCAATGGCATCAATGTGGATTTCACAAGCGTCAAAATCTCCCCTCCCCCAACCGCATCCCAAAACCAGCCCAGCTCATCTCCACCTCCCTAACCTGTTTTTCCTCTCACCTCAAGCCACACCTCCATCTCCTATCTACTAACATCATCCTGCCCCCTTGACCTGTCCGTCCTCCCCTACCTACACTCACCTTTACTGGCTCCATCCCTGCCTCTTCGACTTGTCTGCCTCCTCTCCACCTATCCTCTCCTCTATCCATCCTCTATCCGCCTCCCCCTCTCTCCCTATTTATTTCAGAACCCTCTTCCCCTCCCCCATTTCTGATGAAGGGTTCAGGCCCGAAACGTCAAGTTTTCCTGCTCCTATGATGCTGCTTGACCTGCTGTGTTCATCCAGCCCCATGCTTGTTATCTCGGATTCTCCAGCATCTGCAGTACCTTTTATCTCAGGTGCATCAAGTCTATTCTGTGGGATTATGGACGGATCACATCATTGCTCACTATGTATCGCCCAAATGAATGGGTCTAGTCTGTCATTTTTGGAGAAACGGCTAAAGTTAGCCATTTCTCACTGTTGTCAATAGGATGCCATCAAGTCAGAGGATGTGGTCCTGACGAAGGGTTTTGGCCCAAAACATTGACTTTCCTGCTCCTTGGATGCTGTCTGACCGGCTGTGCTTTTCCAGCTACGTTTTTTGACTCTAAGTAAGGTGGAAGACAAATTTTAGTACTGGTTTGATGTCAAGAATGTAGGCTGACCTTCTGAATGACTGATGAATCATACCAATATACATTCCTATGGCTGTTTGCAACAGGCAGATTCTGAATGTTACTCAGCCACGGGTGTGCTTGCAAAGCTCAGAACATTGCATCTAACTAGGTTTGATTCCATAATTGAACAGGACGTGCTGAACAATCCTGACTGTACTAAGGAATACACTAACAAACAATGCAAGATTATTAGTCAGCTTGCAGTAAGGTGGATATGTTTGCTGGAAACATGCATATCTTAACTTGTGGAATACTGTCTGTCCTCTGTTTAAAAAAAAAATGAACACTTGTAGACATTGTGTGCCTTTTTTTAAACTAAACAATAGATTGGACAGTGGTTGTGATAATTCCCATGGCAACATCTTGACCAATCAGAGTTGACTTGCCTGGTTTGAATTTAAGCAAAAGCTTGAGAATAACGTTATTTGGTTAAGATGTTGCCATGAAGAAAGCAGCAATCAGCTCCCTTGTGCAGTATGAATTGTTGTTCCTTTTGAACAACACGTCTTTCTTTACAAGTTCTGTACTATCAATCAACTGTTTTCATTGTTAAATTTTACCTTCCCAGGTGCTGTGACAAGAGGCTTTGGACCAAGATTGATTTAAACCGGTGTAAATCAATCACACCCCTTATGCTCAGTGGTATCATTAGGAGGCAACCTGTAACCCTTGACCTGAGCTGGACAAATATATCAAAAAAGCAGTTAACTTGGCTTATCAACAGACTGCCAGGTGGGTGTCTGTGAAATGCCAATATATTAATAGCAGAAGCATTACAATGAGTTGGAAATGTTGATCCAGTCAGATTATGCGTCCACATTTTAGCTACATTTCACTGAATGTGTAAATAAGTATTTCCATAGGTTTTAGGCAAAACTGCATCCTGAATATGTCACCCATAATTTTGAAGAATAAGCTTATTGCACTTTTTTGATTTAGGCTGTTCTCTATTTTATGGAAAAGAATATTTAAATGAACAGAACTATTGAATGGAAATTTTTTCCATTTCTAATTGGGATTATGGTACAACATTAATAATAAAATTTATTATTTAGCTGTCTGTTTGCATACTACCCCCACCAAAAAGAAGTTTCCAAGAAAATAAACTGAGTAATGGGAATTGTCCAGGGTCAGATTCTTTAGTTATTCCTTCCTGTCTGTGGAGAAGCACACAACTACTGGGTAGTGGCATTATAAAAAGAATCTAAATTGCTTGGCATAGTCTTGTGAAGTGGAATGCTGTTCCATCGTGATAGGTTTGGCTGCCTATATCACGATCACTGGTCATTCCGAGGTTGTCAGGGATACAAGTATAATCAGAGGACTTACTACAGCAGAAGTACACAAATATGGTTGACATTTTAGTGCAGGGAGGTGGCTTTGTATTTAGTATTAGAGAAAAAAAAATCAGTAAAATATCCTGACTATTATAAATATATTTTCTATTGAATATTGTTCTTGCTGTTGTTTTCTGGCCAATAATTTAGTCTGGTAATTCTCAGCCTGATCTGTGCTCTGTAAATATAATTCTTCCATCTTCACAATTTAGGAAGATCACTTGATTGGGACCTGGTTTAGTCCAGAGGTTCAGATCTCACTGTGTTTTGCCTTGACTCAGGACAAGAAAAAGCACTTTGCTTCAAAGGAGCTATGAAATGTGCTTACAGAAGTGATTAGTCATTGACACCATGGAGAGTATCCGGTGTGAAAGTCCAAAAAAGTAATATTTCTAAAGAAAGGTATTGCATTGAGATTGGACTTTACAAGTTTTATGAGTTAGTGATTTCTGCATCCTTCTTTGATGCTTTCATAGACAGAGTTGGCTTCCCAAAGAACATTGTTTTTGACTTTATGTTCATGAAATCTTACTTTTTTTGAACTAATTCAAAGCAATATTTCTGTGAAAGGAGCGTAGCAATAGCACACTGCCTCGTGCACCCACGAGGAGCTCGAACAGTTCATCCACTTCACCAACACCTTCCACCCCAACCTTAAATTCACCTGGACCATCTCTAACACCTCTCTCTCCTTCCTGGACCTCTCTGTTTCCATCTCTGGCAACCACCTGGAAACCGATGTCCATTTCAAGCCCACCGACTCCCACAGCTACCTGGAATACACCTCCTCTCACCCACCTTCCTGCAAAAATGCCATCCCCTATTCCCAATTCCTTCACCTCTGCTGCATCTGTTCCCAGGATGAGGCATTCCAATCCTGAACATCCCAGATGTCCTCGTTTTTCAACAACCGCAACTACTCCTCCACAGTGGTCGAAAACGCCCTCGACCGCGTCTCTCGCATTTCCCGCAACTCATCCCTCACACCCCGTCCCCGCAATAACAACCAAAACAGAATCCCCGTCATCCTCACATACCACCCCACCAACCTCCGGATCCAACGCATCATCCTCCGGCACTTCTGCCATCTGCAATCTGACCCAACTACCAAAAACATTTTTCCCTCCCCACCCTTATCTGCTTTCTGGAGGGACCACTCTCTCCATGACTCCCTTGTTCACTCCACACTCCGCACCAGCCCCACCACCCCTGGCATTTTTCCCTGCAACTGCAGGAAGTGCTGCACCTGCCCCAACACCTCCCCCCTCATCCCCATCCCAGGCCCCAAGAAAACCTTCCACATCAAACAGATGATCACCTGCTAATGTGGGATACTGTATCTGTTGTTCCTGATGTGGCCTTCTGTACATCAGGGAAACCAAGCGGAGGATTGGAGACTGCTTTGTGGAACACCTACGCTCGGTTCGCGACAAATGACTGCACCTCCCAGTCGCGAACCACTTCAACTCCCCCTCCCACTCCTTGGACGACTTGTCCATCCTGGGCCTCCTCCAGTGCCACAATGATGCCACGCAAAGGTCACAGGAACAGCACCTCAAATTTCACTTGGGAACCCTGCAGCCCAATGGTATCAATGTGGACTTCACTAGCTTCAAAATCTCCCCTCTCCCTACCGCATCCCAAAACCAGCCCAGCTCATCCCCGCCTCCCTAACCTGTCCGTCCTTTCTCCACGTATCCACTCCTCCCACCTCAAGCCCCACCCCCACCTCCTACCTATCAACCTCAACCTCATCCCCACCCCCTTGACCTGTCTGTCTTGCCTGGACTGACCAACGCCCCACCTACATTCACCTTTACTGACTCCATCCCCGCCTCTTTGACCTGTCCGTCTCCTCTCCGACTATCTGCTCCTTTTATCCATCTTCCATCCGCCTCTCCCTCTCTTTATTTCAGAATCCCCTTCCCCTCCCCCATTTCTGAAGAAGAGTCCAGACCCAAAACGTGTTTTCCTGCTCCTCTGATGCTGCTTGGCCTGCTGTGTTCATCCAGCTCTAGACCTTGTTATCTCTGTAGCAATAGCTTAGATCTGTTTAAGAAAATGAAAAATGGGAGCAAGAGTAGACTGTTTGGCTCTTTGAGTGTGCTCCACATTCAGTACAGTCATAGCTGATTTTCTACCTCAACTCCATTTCCAGCCCACTCTCAATATCCTTTAACTCCCTAAGGAATCAAAAGTCTTGATCTTGACGATGGCACTTCTATAAACTTCTGAGCTAGTCAATTCCTAAGATTCTTATTTTTTTAAAAATTATTCTTTGTATTCATACTTCTCTGAAGAGAACCAGATATAGATAGGTAGGAGGCTTCAATGTTCAATGCTACTACTGACTAAGCTGGCTTATCCCTGTAGGACACATCTGCCTCAGCCCTATTCTGGCAGCTCGTGAGATAATTGATGTGAGGGAGAGGAACGTCTATCGTACTTAATTTACCTGTCCATGACCACACTGACTGCTATACAGTCTTTGTGGAGGTGCAGTCCTTTGTTCCCATTGAGAACACAATTTACAGAATGACAGGGTAGGCAGGTGCTTAACAAAACCACCATCTGCAAGACCCCACTAAAATCGCAGACCACCCTGATTGTCACTACTTTTCTCTTGCTGTCAGGTCAAATTCCTGGAACACCATCCCTATAACTGCACTACATTCCCTAGCTCCACTATCGGGAGGACCTTCACACACTGACTTCAGTGGTTCAAGAGGCAACTCACCACCAGCTTCTCGAGGACCATTAGGAATGTGCAATGAACACTTTGTGTTGCTCAAAAAAAAGGGCTGTGTTTCTTTTCCTCTTACTGATGATTTTTAATCATTTCCTTTAGGAACCGGTACTCTGCACAAAAGTTTTTCCCCCCCCTTTCCTTATCCAAATATACTGTTAACTGAGAAAATAAAATTTGAGGCAGAAGAATGCTGCAAGGGACTTGACTTCAGCTCTACAGAAATGGAAGTATTACAGAGTTTTTTTTATTAAGTGGAATGTGTTTGGACAATATCTTTTTAGGTAGACAAGATGAGGAAAAGATTTATTTGTTCAAGATGAATTGGTAAGGAAATTAATTAGACTATCTAATGAACATAGGAGTGAAAGTACTTTACCTTGTTATTGTGCTAGAACCTTGGTATAAGATCAAGAAATAGTATTTATGGCTAGGTCCTGTTGGCAGTACAAATTGTTTTCTGAATTTGGTGATCACTTTTTAAAAATGGTAAATAACCTTCAACTCTCATAAATTATGTTATGTAATACCAGGACTAGATTTGTGACAGGATTGAGTGCTCTGACTGAGCCTGCACTATTACTCATTGCTCTATATATCTGTAGTCTGATGTCATGTACTATCTTCATTTTGTCATGCCAGATTTGTATTCCACAGGTCTGATTTGCACACGTGCACGATGCGCCTTTTGGTGGGGTTAATATTGTCTTTTGCTCTATCATGTCAATGTTGTGAGGTTGAATGAAGTCCAAAATTGTTTTATTTTTGTGAAGTTGCAAAGTGGTTGCTGAGCTAATTAGAATATTTGAGTGTAATCTATTTTTAAGTGCTCGTGCTGCCCCAGGATGGGATGCAGTGCTAGATTGCCTTAGCACCATTTGTGTTCCGTTCTGAGCAGGAATAAGACTACCATGTTGACTGGCAAATAATTCCAGATTGTCATACTGCTATTCTAGTTTGGGTTGGACAATAAATGGCATAGGTTGGATGAGGCCAATGTTAGTTTCTTTAACCACAAAATAAAATTGCTAAGCCTAAAACTAACTTTTGTGTTGGTTGTATTTGTGTGTAGCGATGTTGCCTTGTGCCATTCATTGACATGTTGTGGGTTTTGACAATGAATTCCCAAAACATCACAATAGACCATGGCTGCTTAGTGGAAAGAGACAGAAAAGATAAATTGAAGTTCATCTGAATAGGTGCTACTTGTTATATTTGGATAAGTGATCCAAAAGCAGTGATGCCAAACACCCTAGACCTATGCTGGGAGTTTGTCTATTCCATCAGAGAGAAGGAACAGAGATCAGCATTATCTAAGTGTCTGAATGGTAGGCAGGTGACAGATTTAGTCCTGTCATTTTCATAAGAAGATGTCATAATCCTGACTTTAGCTGGAATATTATGAATGTTTTTCCTCTCCTAAACTCTGTCTCATTCAATATGAATTGCCCAAATACTCCTGAATCACCCTGTATTACAATGGAATTAAGTTTTACGTGTTAGATATATCTTTTCTTCTTAAAAAAAAAAAAAAAAAATTGCTCCTCATGGAATGGGTGATTCTGAGACATATTTTGGTTCATAAAAGATTGCTTCTATGTTGATTTTAAATCCTGCACTTTTAACTTCAACAGGGAAGTGAAAGCCCTTTTGTATCCATCACAAAAATCAAACACTTTGGTCATTTTTTTCTTAACTTATTTTGATCAATGGAGGAAAACGTTCACTTGTTTTGATAGCATTGTTAACAACGGTGTAGGCAAGTGTATCAAACTTTCCTTAAAGACCTCTAATGCAGAGTAAAAAGAAATTATCACCCAAGTTGCTATTTCTGACAGGAGGTGCAGAAAGACTAAAGGTAACAGTTTCAAAATTGAGACAGCTGTCACCCAATAAGGAATCAAGCAGTGTGGTGTCCGAGGCTGATCAGCGATAGCAAGTCCCTCCACCTGGTGACACGTAAACTTTCCTCATTTCTTTTTGTACATATGTGAGCTGATGTGAATTAACTGACTATATCAGAATGTTTTAACATGAACAACACAATATTAGCATGAAGCAGTGGAAGTTTTAGGTTGCTGACCACGATTCGCAGGACCGGAACATCAGGGTCGTTACTTCTTGATTTGATGAGGTTCCATAATTCATACCTGTTTTATTCCTAAAAGTTTATTTAGGTTACTACCAATACATGTGCACACCTAGCTCCTTTGTGAGAATAAACCAGTGACTTTGATGTTTCTTTTGTGACTGTTCTTGCCATGTTTTGTGATCCAGTGTTAATCATTTACAGTTTTTAAAAGATTCATATTAATTTCTCGAGTATAGCCTTTCAGCACATTACGTTCAAACTGCTGTGCAGCTGGTATGTTCAACTTAAGTTTGTATTCCCCTTTTCAGGTCTTAAGGATTTGGTTGTTTCAGGCTGCTCCTGGGCAGCAATCTCTGCACTTTGCAGCTCTAGTTGTCCGTTGCTGAGAACTATGGATCTTAGATGGGTGGAAGGATTAAAAGATGCCCAAATGAGAGATTTGCTTTCTCCTCCAACTGACAACAGACCAGGTAGGAAATCCTTTCAACTTGCCATGTTTCAAGCTATGGTGTATCTAGTCACCCAGTTTTTTGTGTTAATTAAAACCCATTAACTGAACCTCTTCTTTTGTGTTAGGTATTATTCCAATCGCTGGATAAGCCCTCCTCCACCTCTGCCCCTCCATCTCTCACTGACGTTGATTTTAGTAGGGCATCTTGATGTCACATTCAGTCAAATGCTGTCTTGATATCAAGGAGGGGGGGTCATTCTCACCTTGCCTGTAGAATTAGATTTATTTGTCCATGTTTGAACCAAAGCTGTGGTGAAGCCTCCAGTTGAGGAATCTCAGCAAAACCCAGACTGAATATGATGAGCAGATTTTGGCGAGTAAGTGTCATGCGATAGTGTTGTCATTACTTTGAGAATAGGCCGATGCAGCAGTAAATGACTGCAATGGATTTGCCCTCCTTTTAAGGACGAGACATACATGTGTATGTTCCAATTTATCAGGTAGATAACAATGTTGTAGCTGTGTTGGAATAGCTTGACTAGTTCAGGAGCATACGTATCAAGTGTTTGGTCGATAAGTTGTCAGGGCCATGGTGCTGATTCAACAGTCTATTCAACTTTTTTTTATATCCGTGGAGTGAATCTAATTGTTGAAGAAGCCAGTCAATGAAGAGCTGAAAAAGAGTCTGAGATGGATCATCCACTGCAGCATTACACTACATGACCATCTGTTTCAAAAGTTGCTCTAAAAACTTTTTGTGGATTCTTTGACTGGTGGCAGATCCACATTTCAAGTTGACTTGGCTTGGAGGTTGTTTTCTGACATTCATAGAAAGCTCACAACACGTGAAGTTCAAAATTAAATTGATCTTCAGATTGTAATCCACATACTTCTATTCTTATGTCAAAATGCCTACAGCTCTGTTTTCTAGCATTGATTGATATGCTAGATTCTTCTTGAATAGCAAGTAGAAAACTCTTCTATAGCAATGCTGAATTGAATGCTGACTTCAAAATAAAACTCTTTGACTACAAAAAGGCCCTTTCTGTGGATTTGCATTTTACTTTTACTATTGTTGCTGTAATTTTTTTTTAGCAGTCAGAGTTCATGATTTTCTTTTAAGACCACAGACTTCATAAATTAATGTTGAAACCGGCAATTTGATCCACTTACCCTCATAGCAGATTACGGAGTACAGTCTAATCGATCTAACACAGATGAAAAGTATTTCTAATTATAGAAAAATCTGTGCTGATATTCCCTTTTTAATAAGGAATCAGCATGTTTAGTACAATTGTGTCAACTGTGAGAATCCAATATATTAGAAATTTCACAACATGCAGCAAAAATTTATTCTGGTCAAAGTATGTGATGAGAAGGATGACCCATGATTAACAAAGAGTCTAATAGAGTATCCAATCAAAATCTAAGACATACAAAGCAATGAAAAATAGTGGTAGGCCAGAGGATTGGGAATTTTATTTAGGAACCAGTAGCAGATGACCAGAAATCAATTTTCAGCTGTTTTATTAGCTTATGAAAGTAAGCTGGCAAGAAATAAATAAAAAAGCAAACAGCAAGAACCTCTTTGTACATATAGAGTATCTAAAGTAAATGCGGGACCCTTGAAGGATGCAACTGGGCAATTAATAACAGGGAAAAGGACAGAGAATCTATATATTGCATCTGTTTTCATGGTGGAGGACACTATAAACATCACAGAGATAATAGATTAGCAGAGTTCTAATAGGAGGACAGATATTGTAATTCTCCAACACAAGAGACCAAGTTTTGACAATCCCATAGGACAAATCCCATAGACATGTCACAGGACTCGATGACCTACATCCAAGAGTTTTAAAGCATTGGTTGAAATATTCCAGAACTGAGTTTTTTGAGGTTACAGCCAATTGAAAAAGTATCAATATGACACCTCTGCTCAAGAAGGGAGACAGAAAGCAGGAAACGATAGGTCAGTTAGCCTAACGTGTCTTTGGGAACATAATGTCCACTAAGGAAGATATGGATAGCTTTTTAAAAAAAAAAATTAATGCAATCAGATGGTCAGCAGGGTTTTGTGAAGGGAAATCATGTTTGACAAATTTGTAAGTGTTCTTTGGGGATATAACAAGCATAGTTGATAATGGGGAACTGGCAGATAGAGTGATAAGATGTCACATAAAAGGTTATTTCACAAAAGAGAAGCTCATGGTATTGGGGGTTAATGTATTAACATGAATTAAGGATTGGTTAACATGTAGGCACAATTGGGATTGATGGGTCTTTTCCAGGTTAGAAAATGTAACTAGAGTGCTATAAGGATTAGCCCTATGATCGCAATTATTTACTATTTATAATAATGATTTGGAGGAGAGGGCAGAGTATAATGTTTTCAAATTTACTTATGGTACAAAAGTAGGCGGGCGTGTGTTGTGATGAGGACGTACAAAACCTGCAAGATGGTGTAGATGGATTGAGTGAGTGGTGAAAACTTGACAGATGGAAGTTAATATAGGAAAGTATGAGGTCATGCACTCATCAGGAAGAATCAAGAGGCAGGCTATTATTTTAATAGAGGGGGACTCCAGAAATGTGCCGTACAGAGGGCTCTGGGAGTCCCTGTACATGAAATACAAAAGGTTAGCATGCAAGTGCTGCTAGCAGTTAAGGTAAATTGAATTTCTGCTGATATTGATAGGGAGTTGGAGTTGAAACCTTTTGAAACAGTTTTACAATTGTAAAGAGTAAAGTCATGATAGTCCAATCAGGCCATATGGCTACTCTCTCATTAGATGGTGCTTAATTGGGTAGGTTGATACGGAGTGGGTAAACAGGTTAGGCCTTTAATAGAGATTGGAAAAAATGAGGGGTAACCGATTGAACATACAAGATTCTTAGCGGGCTTGACAGAGTAGATGTTGAGAAGATTTTTTTTCATTTAAAACCAAGATGCAGAAGAATCTCTTTTTCCAGAGGCCAGGTGAAAGTCTGAAATTCTCTACCATAAAGTTGCAGAGGCTAGATCACTTAAGTATTTAGGACTACGATGAACAGTTGAGGCCTGGTGCAGATTGGTTGTTATCTTGTTGATTGATGGAGTGAGAGGAGCTAAATTGCCTATTCTTCTATTTCTTATGATTTTATTAATAAGTATCTTGTTATCATAATTTAAAGGTCAAATTGACAATCGCAGCAAGCTACGAAATGTGGTAGACCTTCGTCTGGCTGGACTGGACATTACAGACGCAACACTCCGGCTTCTTATTAGACACATGCCAACATTAGCCAAACTAGACCTTAGTTACTGCAACCATCTCTCAGATCAGTCAATTAACCTATTAACAGCAGTTGGCACTACAACTAGAGATTCCTTAACAGATGTCAATCTATCAGGTGAGAAATGTGCATTTTGAGTTATCATTTAAACTGAAATTGATGAAACTCAATGTTTAATTGCTTTGCAAGTAATTTGATTGTGTATACAATTTAAAAAGTAGAACACTTTCCACTATATGGTCTAAATAGAAATTAGAGTGATTTAGACTGGTTGATTCCTCACTTTGTCTTCTCTGGCCTCTGCAACCAAGATGAGCGATTTCAATGGGAATAAATTGCAGTTGAAAAATATTAGAAATCAGATGTTAATTAGATTTCTGAGATAACAAGACGTAGAGCTGGATGAACACAGCAGGCCAAGCAGCATCAGAGGAGCAGGAAGGCTGACGTTTCGGGCCTAGACCCTTCTTTTTTCTGAAGGGTCTAGGCCCGAAATGTCAGCCTTCCTGCTCCTC
>JAHRHZ010000098.1:19903596-19915892 GCA_024137785.1 Ginglymostoma cirratum
GAGGAGCAGGAAGGCTGACATTTCGGGCCTAGACCCTTCAGAAAAAAGAAGGGTCTAGGCCCGAAACGTCAGCCTTCCTGCTCCTCTGATGCTGCTTGGCCTGCTGTGTTCATCCAGCTCTACGTTTTGTTATCTCAGATTCTCCAGCATCTGCAGTTCCTGCTATCTCTTATTTAGATTTCTTCTATTTAATGAGTTAATTTATTCTACCTACAATATTTAGAATTATCCATCAGTATTAAGTTTTCTCCAGTGTATATTTCAGATAGTATTTAGTTAATTTACATTCATGTCATTTGATTTTACTTTGCCTTAATAACATGTAAGAGTTTACATGATTGTTGAATTAATCATGTTAAATATTCTAGTCTTAAATACTTAAACTTGTCTGATCTTTTCTTGTAACTCAGCCCAATACTTTGGATTTAGTTCTGTTCGTATGTTTCATAACATGTTAAGTGCAAGTGAATAGAGTGTTTTTAAGTTGAGAATTACCAGTACATCATTGCCATACTTAAATTGCATAATGTCCTTCTTCTTCAGTTTGCAATAAAGTCACTGACCAGTGCCTAACCTATTTCAAACGCTGTGGTAACATCTGCCGAATAGACCTCCGTTACTGCAAACAGGTAACAAAAGAAGGTTGTGAACAATTCATTGCAGAGATGTCTGTTAGTGTTCAGTTCAGTTTGTCAGAGGAAAAACTGTTACAAAAACTCAGTTAACTAAGCAAAAAGAGAAACCGGACCATGCAACAGGATGTTTAATTTCTTCCGAGATTTAATTATATCCAGATTCTGCTTCAAGTTACTGGCATCAGACAGAAGGACAAGGATGAACTGTGGAAAGGACAAAAGCTGCTTATCCTAACAGAAACTTTTCCACATCTGAAAATCAGTCCGAAATTCAAATTTATTTCCTAAGTTTTAATAATGTTATAAAAAGACACTGATGCACAAGTTGTTTGTATTTGTATAAACCTACGTGGCAAGAGGGGAAAAAAATTGAAAAAACTAACTTTTTTGTGCACGTTTTACAACTAAAGCATGTGCAGTGTAAATTTTAATTTCAGTTCTTTTAAAAAGAGTCTTAAACATATCGGACCACACATTTTGACCATGTTATAAATATTGTTCTTTTGTTAAACTCTACATATCATACATTATGCAGAAATATTTTTGTACAGAAATTACTTTATTGAGAGTAGTGTGAAAATTTCAATAGTAACATTATTACTTATATACAATTGAATTCCAATTTATTTCAATTTCCGTTTGTTACTTGTGGTTTAATCTCTGTAAAGTTTCACATGTTCTATGTGGAATGATCTTCGTGATGTTTGTATGTGCCATCATTGCATGCCTTTAAGGCAAGCAGCTTAGCAGCAGTAATAATACTGTAAAGTGACAAGATATTGGTTTTCCACCATTTACTGTTTGTCATTGCTGAATTTGTATAAAACCTGTCTTGAAAGCTGTGTACTGAACTATTGTTAGATTCACAGGGGAACAATACTCAAGGTGCTGTACAACATAACTTTTTTAAACACTTCTCTAAATGAAAATGATCATCTTCACGGAGAAAACAATGGTTTCCACCCCGTTTTGTGTCTGTTGAAGTTTGTTATGCATGTAAATGAGATGCAAATTAAGGATAGGGTGAGACATGAGAATTAATTTTGTTTGTGTTCATTACAACTTTTGCCCAGATAAGTAGACTAACTGAAGTGCTACAATTCAAATTGCCTTAAATTTTAGCCCTTGATCAGATTGTCCTTTTGTATTCCAACCTCCTTTTTAAAAGCTTTGGTTTCTGACGTTAACTTTAAACTGAGAGCTTTCTAAGACTTCCCTTCAGTAACGAATATTGTGCAACTCCCAGGAAATGTATTCCTGATAGAGTGGAATAGCAGAGACCAAAGGAGACAGGATAAAATCAACACATTTTTTTTAAAAAATCCAACAAAGAAAACACAATGTTGACAGGAAGGTTGAAGAAAAATATTGCACTATTAGTAGAGTAGAAGGGGCAGTCAGTTTCTCAGAAAATGCACACGTGTTTTTTCACTAAAAAGTGTTTTTCAAAAATAGCCCTACCTCCTTTGAGGATTTCAGATGACTGTAAGAAGTAGAACACAGGATTCAAAAGTTGTTCTTTGACAATTGTGGGCAATGCATTGGCAGTTAAATACATTAATTGCCCTTGTGCAAACTTCTTTACTAAATCCCACCAGCTGTTGTGCCAGTGAAAACTTAATATAAACAGGACCAGGTTTACTACCCTCTAATGTATGGAGTCCTCTTTGTCAGTTCCATCAACATTTAGCAACCTCAGTGCTAGATCTGTTGAAGTTTTTCTGCTTTCTCGCTGACAGTGAAAGCCATTTGGTGTGCCTGCACAACTTTATTTTGCAGTGAAGCCTGGCACATGTGGAACGGAAACTGATGGGCCCTGGACTTTGTCCGTAAGGACTCTAAAGTCAGCAAATACATTGAAGATACTAAATACTCTGCTGTTTGGGCCAAGAAAGTGCTCTTGTTGCTGTGGGTTGTAAACTGCATGAGGTATCAAAACCCACAAAAATCTAAGTATTGTCTTAATGGGGGAAAAGAAAATGAAAAGTTATTCATAAATCTATTTCTGGTTCTGGAGTAGCAGAGGTAATGTGCTAGGGGTGTACAAGTCAGTGATAGTTCAGTGACAACTTAGCCACTTAAGAGTGCTGAAATAAGTGTTGTACAGTTTTATTTCACCTAACCCATTGCTTTTTTACCCCCCTGATTTCAACAGCTAGAATATCTCTCGTCTACATATGACTAACTATTTTCCATAGGCTAAGATAATCATCCTCCAAATTGCACCATTTAGTTGGTTATAATTAACTATAATTAACTCCTTCCTGCAGTTTGTCATTCCTTTCACTGACTTGTGGGCTGGCAGCAACTGCCCATAAAACTACTTACCACAACTGGACACTGAAGAAATCATTATCTTGAAAAGGCGCACTATTCTTTCATAAAAATTCTGTTAAGTTGTTAATAATTCTACAGGCAAGTGTAATTGTTGCAGTTAGAAATAATAAGCACCACAGATTTGACACGTCTTTATACATAAAATTGCATAATAGCTGATTCAACTCCTTTTAAACATCTAGGCTTGAGTTAGAGCCAGGCAACTTTGTGGAAGGAACAGAATACAAATTTTAAAACGGAATGAAAAAAATGTTAGTTCTACAAAAAAAATCTCTCAAAGAAAGCACATGCAAGGATCAGAAACATTTTTGCAAATTGTATTGATTTTACTAATTTGTCAAATTGAATGACAATTGCTATTCCAATAAGTTCTTTATTAGTCAAAATGAATTTAAAAACATGTACAAAAAGTACAGAAATCAAAAATGAGAAAAGATTGTTGGCAGTAAATTATGTAAGATTGCAAGGTTTCCTTTCTGTTCTCATATTGGGTACTGCTAAATGCTCAATTCATATCGAGAGCAAGCATGCACCACAGTTAATAGCTACGCTATCACACATTAATCCATTAAATGGCAAATGTTTTAGGAGACTTAGAAAAGCGATGTGAAAAGTTTAAAATAGAATCTTTGCTTTTTTTTTTTACCCAGCATATCCTTCATTTAGTCTCTGACTTAGTGCTGATAAGTCAGTAATTTTTTTTGTTTGCACCTTAACATGTTGTTTAACTCTAATATCTTTAAGGCTCCCAGTAATAAGTAATGATAACTGTTAGTAAATTAAAAGAAATTCCATTCCACTAACACTATCCAAAATGGCTACAACAAATTACAGTCATTGATATGGTCATAAAATGTTTCTCCATCAAATTTCATGTATCCACAGGAAAAGCCAACTTCTTTCATTCAAACACCCCCCAAGTTTAAGATTTAAAGACATGTACTGCCCGTACAACATACTGTCGACAAATAGGGCATTCATTCATGCGCTTTCCACATTTAGTGCAAGTGACCATATGACCACATTCGAGGAGAACACAATCGATCACTGCATCCATACAGATCCTGCAGAGATTCTCGTCACTGCTGAACTGCAGCTGTTCTTCAACTGGAAGAAAAACAGAATCACAGGGTCAGGAAGAGAACTGGTTAACTAACGAAAAACTATTAAGCATTGTTTTGGCAGTAAACTAAACTTAAGTTAATTTTCAGGCACCTGTACAATGCAAAATTGAGTACTAGCTGCACTAAATTCAATACTATGCATTATGAAGAATCAGCTAAAAGAACAGAAACTTTAAAATGAAACATGTTGTACTGTTACTGAATTAAGCAGAACAAGTATAAACTGATCACCACAAATTAATCAGCCACTGTAGAACACTTTGGCCGCATTGAAGGAGCCACCCTCGAAAGATTAACTTGTTTTTTGCACTGACTGACTGATTACAAATATTCTAACTTTGTTCAATTCAAATTGTACTTTTTGAAGATTAGAATTTTGTCAAACACTAACCGAAATACCTCAAAAGTGCTTACTATTCATATTGTAAAGGTTTAGATTCAATAGTTCAGAGAGAGAGGGTTAACCTAACTATTCAATAGTATTACTTGCAAAATTTCATTAATAATCCTGAATGCTTAACACGACATTTATTGTCCAAATCCACAACCAATTGCAGCTTTATTATTTTATCAGAATTTTCATTTTGATCGAGGCAAAATTTATAGGTCAATTTCTGCTGAGCTGCAGTCTCATTGTTTGTAGAGGCAAGAAGATTCAGCAAGTTTGCTGTTAGCGTTATTCCCGACTAGGGGATTACAGGAACATGGAGTAAGAATGTTATTTTTAAAAGTATCATCAATCTATATACCATCCTAAACAAGTGCCCCGGGCCCAAACAATCCTTTTGTATGAGATCAGTGTTAAGTTATAACATGTAAACCATCCAAGGTCTTTAAAAAAATACTGAAGTCAAATTAATTAAAATTAGCTTATGAAATGTAAATTTTTTATGAAACTTTCAGTTCTACTAAAATCATTGTAAATTCAATTAACTTGCCAATTAGTAAAGTAAAATTTCCCTGTAGCTTATTGCTTGATCAAGGCTTCCCAACATGGGAATTGGTCTCCAAGTAGCATTGCCAACTGAAATGCTGGGGTCATGAACTCAGACAGCCATGGTCACAATACAACATCACCACTCCCACTGAAGTCATCTCTCCTCTGCCCTTGCTCACCTACTTTCAGTCCTCAGGTATTGCAACAACTTAAATATCAATACTAAAGCTCATGGCTCCATGAAAACATCCATGTGCCAGGTTTCCCTACATCTCATGGCACCAGAGTAGCTTCAACAATATCACATGTAGATGTTCCTTTTTATTACGGCAGCCCAGCGGAGAGAAATTTTACTGCAGTATGTCAGACAGTAAGAACATACTTTTTAAAATAAAAAAGTTCATCCAGCATTCTGTAAAATGGAAATAATTTGATCAGAATCTCTTTCCTTCTGCAGACTCTACTCTAATACCCCTTATTAATGGCAAAATACTTTATTTTCAACTTACAAAAAGCTCAAGAAAGGTTGACAACTTACCTGCAGCTACAGCTGGGTTATTTCCATTTTCCACTGCAACAGAAAAAATTTAAGTCACTACTTATTGAATTAAATGAATAAATTTCTAATAAAACATTTGAGACAAACTTACAGAACTTGCGATTTTCTTCTGTTTCTTTGAATAATCTCTTCACTCTTTCCACTAATTCCCACTTTTCACAACACCCTGAAAAGCTGACAAAGTTGCGTGCCAGTATTTCCTTCAGCTGACGAACAGTCAATGCTTCAATATCTTCAGTACTGGATAGGTCTGACAATGAGGCTCTTGTTTTTTTGGGTGGAATGATTTCATTTGCCTGCAAAGAAGTCACACAGTAATGCTAATATATTTGTTTGATGATTTAAAATACAAATGTAAAAGGACATCTGTTATTTTATAAGATTATAGATCTTGAATTGGGATTTGGATTACAATTGTCTAGTCTCATTAGCACAGTAATTTTCATTCAGCACTGGACTCGAACTGCAGTTTCAAAGTGGTATGTTATTACGCAGCTCTGTCTTTTGGCTATTCTCACTACTTCAATCACCATTTTAAGAAAGCAGGTTCCCTACCAGAGCCAACCAAATGGAAATATTGTTTTTAATACTACTTTGAAAGAGTGAGTCATTTTGATTCTGCATTAGATCTATTGATTCCTTCAGTACACCTGTATGCCAAACAGCTTGATGGCAGAAACATAAGGTAGGCACAACTGTAGGGGAATTCATTCAATTGATAACAATGCCTGCAAAAACAGAAAATTTCAATTGCATTGCTAAGGTCTTTCTTAAAACAAAAGCACCAGGTTGTGATTTCATCATCTCTCGGAAGATAATTTGCTCCCAGCTAACAGATTACCAGACAGTGCACCATAGCAGCTGTCTAGCTTGCTTGCAAGATTGTCCATGACCAGGAAACACTCCCTCTTCAAGCACCTGGTTCTCAACTGCTACAGTTGACTCCAGACACACAGTACACATCTTTGCTGCTTCAGAGGAGAATCATGAGAAATTGAGATTTAATTCTGTGTACCTTCTGAAAAGATAACAGAAAGGTAGATCCAGACTTGTATCTTAAACTTAACCTAAGGGCAATTATGAAGGCATGAAAACAGAATGAACTGGCAGATAAGATTTAGGGATATGTCAATAGGGCTGCAGTACCAGATATTTGAAGAGATATTTCAGAATATATAACACATGCAAGCATTCCACCAAGAGAAATTCCAATGGAGTGGACCCATCATCTATGGTTAACCAAAGAAAAGTTCAAGATGGTATCAAACTTAAAGGCAAAAGATCTGACATTTAAGAAAGAAAGTTTGACAAAGGTTAAGGAGTGAAAAATTAGAGACAAAGTTAGTTAGAAATAAAAAATGGATGGAAAAATTTTCTACAGCTGATTGAGGATCTCAATAGTGTGATAGAATATTCACCACTTGCCTGCAATGAATACAGCCCAAAAACACAAGAGGCTCAACACTATCCAGTACAAAGCAGTTGACTTGATTGAAGCCCCAACCTCTACATCAACACTAAGGTGGCAGCAATGTTTACCACCTACGAGACACACTCCGGCAACTTACCTCTGGTCCTCAGACAGTACTTTCTAACCTTGGATCTTTGACAAGGTGGCTCAGTAGTCAGCACTGCTGCCTCACAAGGCCACGGACTGGGGTTCAGTTCCACCCTTGGGTGACTGTGTGGAATTTGCACATTCTCCCCATGTCTGCATGGGTACCCACTGGGTAGTTCAGTTTCCTTCCACAGTCCAAAGATGAGCAGGTTAGATGGATTGGCCGTGCTAAATTGCCCATAGTGTCCAGGGGTGTGTAAGTTAGGTGGATTAGACATGGGAAATGCAGGGTTACAGGTAAAGGGTAGGGGGATGATGCTCTTTAGAGGGGTGGTGTGGACTTGTTGGGCCGAATGGCCTGTTTTCACACTGTAGGAATTCTAATGATGATTCAATGACAGCAGTTGCATAGGACACCACCACTTGTATGTTCCTCTCCAAGCCACACCTCACCCTGACTTGGAACCATCTCACTATATCTTCACTGTTACTGGTTCAAAACCCCACAACTCCCCAACGGCAGATTGGACTGGTGGAGTTCAGCAGGGGTCTGTGTTCAGACCCCAATTAAATATGTTGTTATCAGTAATAATCTTGATGAAGACACTGAGGGCATTGTTGCTAAGTTTGCAGATAACACAAACAAAGGTGGAGGAATAGGTAGTGTTGAGGAAGCAGGGAGGCTGCAGAAGGACTTTGTCAGGCTAGGAAAGTGGGCATAGAAGTGGCAGGTGGAACACAATTTGGGAAAGTGTGAGATTGTGCACTTTGGTACAAAGAATAGAATCAGAATCACCACAGTGCAGAAAGATGCCATTTGGTCCATCAAGTCTACACTGATCCTCTGAAGAGCATCCCACCCAGATCCAGCTCCCCCCCACCCTTTCCCCAAAACCCCACATTTCCCATGGCTAATCCACCTAGCCTGCTTATCTTTGGACTGTGGGAGGAAATTGGGGCACCCAGAGGAAACCCATGCAGACATGGAGAATGTGCAAACTCCACACAGTCACCCAAGGCTGGAATCAAACCTGGGTATCTGGTGCTGTGAGGCAGCAGTGCTAACCAATATGCCAATGTTTCACACGAGATGAGATGCAGAGTGTATTTTCTAAGTGGGGATTGGCTTCAGAAATCTGAAGAACAAAGGAATTTGGGAGTCCTAGTTCAGGATTCTCTTAAGAATTCTCTTAACATGCAGGGTCACTTGGTAGGTAGGAAGGAAGGCAAATGCAACATTATCCTTCATTCTGAGAGGGCTAGAATACAAGAGCATGGACATATTGCTGAGGCTGTATAAGGCTCTGGTCAGACCGCATTTGGAATATTATGAGCAGTTTTGGACCCTCTATGTAAGGATAGATGTGCTGGCCTTTGAACGGGTACAGAGGAAGTTCACAATAACGATCCTAGGAAGGAAGGGCTTGTCAGATGAGGAGTAGTTGAAGACTCTGGGTCTGTACTCGGAAGTTCAGAAGGATAAAGTTGGTATCCCATTGAAACTTATAGAATACTGAGAGGCCTAGATAGAGTGGATGTGGAGAAGGTGTTTCCAGTAGGAGGCTCTAGGACTCAAGGGCACAACCTCAAACCAACAACCCTTTAGAGCTGAGATGAGGAGGAACTTCTTCAGAGGGTGGTGAATCTGTGGAACTCACTGCCACAGAGGCCAAGTCATTGAGTGTATTTAAGATAGAAATAGATAGTAAGGAGATCAAAGGATATGGGGAGAAGGCAGAAGAATGGGGTTGAAAAACGTAGCCATGATCGAATGGTGCAGAATCAATGGGCTGAATGGCCTAATTCCGCACCTATATCTTATGGTCTTATGGTATATCTTCATCAGAGGGACTGCAGGAGTTCACAAAGGCTGCTTACCCCCATCTTCTCAAGGGCAATTAGGGCAGCTAGCAATGCCACATTCCATAACCAAGCGCATTGAATATTGAAACTTTAAGCAATGAAATTAGGATTGTATTACAGTCTCAATACTTGATATTTTTAGAAAAGTAGTCCACAATTAGTCAAATGGAACAAGTACAGGTTTTCCTTAAACTTAAGCTAAAGATTATGACATATATTTGCCGTAGGATATTTTTTAATATTCACAATATGCACACTGGATTATCAGTTATTGGTTTCCTGTAAGGCAGACAGAATTTAGTCATCTGCTTGGCCAATATATTCATCTCAGGACATGATGTAAATTGGTGTGATTTTGTGTGGATAGAAACCCAGAAAGATTGTCAGAATGATTATTTATGGGGAAAAGTTCACATATTATTAAGTTTCTGACTGAATCCTGTTGAAACAACAAGCTGTTTTATTATGGTTTCTGTAGATTGAATTCAAAAGTATTAGAATCCAGAACATGTCGAGGGGATTGACACCATTGTCTGCAGCAAACAGCCTGAGCCCTGATCGCTGTGCTGTCTGCTGTGGGCTGGTAAAGAACTTGCAATGATCATGAATCATGTCATTACCGACAACATTAGTAGAGCCAGGAAAGAGGTTCTGCTGAGAAAACATAAGAAGTTAGGTGTTGAATTAAAAAGTAGAACCTCAAAAGTAATAAACTCCAGACTACTGCCTGAACCACCTGCAAATTGTCAAAGGACAAATAAGATTACAAAAATGAATGTGGATAAGTGGGTTCTGGTTTATGGGGCATGGACAGAAAAGATAACATCTCAAATACTGTGATCAATATTGGTCTCCTTATTTAAGACGAAAATGCAATGGAAGTGGTTCAGAGGAGGTTTACTAGATTGATACTTGGTGTAGGTTGTCAAATGAGGAAAAAACCTGACATGCTGGGCTGGTTTTCACTATAGTTCAGAACAGCAATGCATGATTTGATTGAAATTTATAAGATCCTTAATAGTCTTAAAAAGTGGGCATGGAAGGATGCTTTCTCTTTCAGTCAAATCCAGACTAGGGGACATTTTAAAAAATTAGGCAGTGGATGTTGGGTCACTGGATATTTTTAAGGCAGAGATAGGTGCATTCTTGATAGGCAAAGGAATCAAAGGTTACCAGGGATTGATGGGAATATGGAACTTGCAAAACAAACACATCAGCCATGATCTTACTGGAGTAGGCTGGAACAGCCAAATGGCCTACTTCTGCTTCTAATTTCTATGTTTGTATAGTGTCTGATGGCTGGATAAAGTGTTGTTATGTGCTTCATAAACAGGCCAAGTAGGGGAATAAACATACAATGTAACTGAAAAAAATCGTGTTTAACTTTAAGCATTTTAAATTACAAGTATTTTAGTTTAAGTCTTCACAGGTTCTTGAACCAATAGTGACTTAAAACAGACTGAACAATCAAATCATCTTGGAATAATGTCCTGTCTTTGAAGGTTGTGGCTTGGATGAAGATATAGGAAAGTTTGCAAGTAGAGTTGAAACCAATATTTATTTATAGCCATTTTGGCAGACAACTTCATATCTCAGAGCTTCCAGTTGAGCTACCTACAATCTAAGTTTTCAGCCACCAAATAAACTGCATAGCTCAACTCAAAGGAGTCATTCACCAAGTAAGCGAAATTCTATTTCAATGCATGGTAAAAGTTAACAGGGGAGAAACCTTTCTATTATTTTGATATACCATTGAAAGAGAGCAGAATTGTTCAAGTTCAGCATAAAACGTTTTATACTGAAATCAGTTTCATACTTGTTCTACATTAAATAAGTGGTCTGGTGGCATTTAGCCTGAGCCTCATTTGTATATAAAAAGGTAAAGTTGTATCAGAGAGACACGACTAGTGGTGATTTAACGCGAGGATCACCATGCTTCCAGAAAGGAGAGAGGTTAATAAGGAGAGTCTTTCATGATAACCGCAGACCGTGCAGGAATTGAACCCATGACATTAGCAACACTGTGTGGCAAACCAGCGGGCCAGCCAACTCAGCTGCTTAGCTGGGCAATTAAAGTCATTGCATTTCTTTTGATCCAAGCTAAGCTGACTTATGGAGGTGCCCACTGATGCTGATCCACAGCTGGTGCAAACCCCAAAATCCTCCACTTACATATTCCTGATGTTGTGATTCAGATCCTCTATTCATTGGAGATGTTGCCTCTTCCCTTCCCTGTTTAAAAACGTCGATAAGAAATTAAATCGCCATATGTTTCACTAACTCCTAACAGTCTTGAGTTGAAAAACAAAAACAATTTAACCAATATTTCTTCAGTTCTCATGAATTAAACACAAAAATTATTGTACAATCGTGGAGTTAAGTCACCGTATATAAATTCTGGCAAGTAATTCGAGACCAGTTGGAGGAGACAGTCTGATAATACTTCAATTGCTATGAAGAACCAGATGGTTTAAAACCTTGATTTTTAAACTCTGCAGGATAAGCCATGCATGCTTGCACAAATGTTACCAATTGATAGCTTGAAAGTGGTGTGCAGAAGTTTTTTTATACCTGATCAAACAGTAATGCAGCTATGGCACATGAAAGTGTGTCATCAGTTCCCACAAGTAACTATCAATCTAATATAAATAATATTAATATAGTAAAATCCTCTATCAGCCAAATCACGAATCCATCTATCTGCAAGTAGTAACAATAATCAACATCTGCGGGCATAGATTATTACTAAAGATGCTCCACAATTGCAAATTTCATCATTTGCAGGGGTTTTCGGGAATGGAATCCTCGCAGATATAGAGAAACAACTGTACAACAGAATATACATATACTAATCTAACAGTAGCACACGAGGAGGTCAGATGAGTTATTCACAGATGTCTATTATCACCACTCAGCAAATATTAATTAATGTTGTTTCTTGTGTTTATATTGCTTCTTTTTGGGATTTGTGTGTATCCTTAGGCAACACCTTCTAAAGCATCAGTACTTCTATCTATAAAGGATTTAATCAGGGCAACTGACACATAGGAGCACAATGACCTGCAAATTCTGCTCCAAGTCTCTTGCCATCCTGATTTGGAAATATATCACTGTTCTGTCAGTTTTGCTAAGTCAGAATCCTGGAACTCCCATTCTAGCAGCATTGTGGGCCTACCTATACCAAATGGAACTGTATCAGAGATAAAAGGTACTGCAGATGCTGGAGAATCCGAGATAACAAGCATGGGGCTGGATGAACACAGCAGGTCAAGCAGCATCATAG
>JAHRHZ010000098.1:19916292-19934475 GCA_024137785.1 Ginglymostoma cirratum
TGCTGTGTTCATCCAGCTCTACACCTTGTTATCTCAGATACTCTAGCATCTGCAGTTCCTACTATCTCTGCATCTGCAAATACTATGCAAGTTACTCGGAGAGTCACAGGAAATGCTGGAAACTCCTCACCAGACCTTGCAGTCTGTGGAGAGAGAATCAGAGTTAATATTTCAGATCTGACCTTTCCAAGTACTTTCTATTTGGAACAAAAACAAAGTTGCTGGAAAAGCTCAGCAGGTCTGGCAGCATCTGTGGAGGAGAAAACAGAGTTAACATTTCGGGTCCGGTGATCCTTCCTCAGAAATTCTATTTCTTTTCTATTTGGAGCAGGTTTGAGGCACAAGTGAGCATTGTTTTTTTGTCTACGTGGATTTGTAATTAACAAAAAAAATAGAAGGATGGAACCTTCAGTACAGTAGGTTATCCATGACGGAAAAAGTTAAAATCTCTCCATCTAGAAATATCATTTGGCTCATAGGCATGAAAGTTATGCACAAAGCATTTCATTAAACAGTAAGAGTTTGAAATTGTAATCTCACAGAAGAAAACTCCCTACATAAAGGGAAGCCTGAGTTTGATTTACAACTGCATTTTAATGCTTAAATATTTCCATTAGGTACATTTTGTCACTCACAACTCCACTTCCAATTATTTCTGATTAATAAGAGAAAGACTTGTGATCATATAAATATTCAAATTTCAACAATTGGGAATGCTAAAATCCAGTTTCCCATTTATGTATTGCATGGTGTCTTTACTCCCCAAAACGTTTACTCATGAAACTTCGATATAGCTATCTTTCCATCACAGAATAAAGATGCTACTATTAATAACTGAGTACATCATTGCACTTGCAAATGCATGGCAACAGGTAGTTATAGTTTCTTCTTTCTAAAATAATTGCACAAGCCAGTTAAATTGCTCAAGTGAACACAAAATGCTGGAGAAACTCTGCAGATCTGGCAGTATCTATGGATAGAGAGTCAAAAACAGAGTTAAGGTTTTGAGTCCAGTAGAGGTGGGCTTCAAAATTGACTCTCTCTCCATAGATACTGCCAGACCTGCTGAGTTTCTCCAGTATCTTTTATATTTGTTACAAATTCTAGAATCTACAGAAGTTTGCTTTAATTCCAGAACTTTAACTCTTTAAACATCAATGAAATTAAAAATAGCCAAAGCAGTTTCATCTTGATGTATTCGGCCCAAAATATTGCCTTTCCTGCTCCTCTGATGTTGTCTGACCTGCTGGGTTTGTCCTACTCCATGTTTATTACTCTGGCTTCCAGCATCTGCAGTCCTTACTGTCTCCTAGTAACTGAAGTTATTTATAGGATTTACTGCTTCCATCAATACTTAATTGATTATTTCAACTAGCTGTCATTGTATTTGCTGTGATACTTTAAAGTACATTGTTTGAAAGATC
Source organism: Ginglymostoma cirratum (assembly GCA_024137785.1). Taxonomy (NCBI): domain Eukaryota; kingdom Metazoa; phylum Chordata; class Chondrichthyes; order Orectolobiformes; family Ginglymostomatidae; genus Ginglymostoma; species Ginglymostoma cirratum. The sequence continues at coordinate 19,917,717 of JAHRHZ010000098.1, forward strand.
CTCATTGAAAAAGAAAATTAAAAATTCATTTCAGATTTAATAGTAAGAATATTAAAATTTGAAGTGAGTGATGTTTCATTTTCATTAGATCTCAAAAAGTTACCTTCCCAGCTAAAGTTATTTGAACATCACAAAAAAATTGCAGAGATTTGCTGACTGAAATGGCTTATGACTTCTAGTTATCTGAGCGAAGTGCTCAGATCTTATATTTCTAATAACGTAAACCTCCAGGCTGAAATCCATTAAATCATAGGTGCAAAGGCCTACAAATTCTACAGAATCTTTACACAAAATACTTTCTCTAAGGAACATTCTCCCTCCTACAAATGAAGTTTCTAAATCAAAATATTCAGGTGCATTTATCTGAAAGCATACGAAGTCCCTTGAGTCTCAATTCCCCAAAGACTTTTTGTTGGGGTAAAGACAGTAGAGAAAATATTTTCTATTGTAAACAAAACTGGGGGCAATATGGATTCCACAACTTACAGTCAGGATTTTTGTGCAAACATGCTGTCCAATATAGCAGGTTCATCGAAATTTCCTGTTACCACTGAGTTAGGAGGGGTAAACTGATTCTGTTTTTCGTTCTGCCAGTCATGACAAAGTAAATTTAAAAAGGAAGGTTATACTGCCAATTATACATGTATCAGATTGTATGTTACTCATTATTAGAAACAAGTAAACCAGGTTCCTTAAGTAAAGTTAGTTCATTGTAAACACAAAAAAAAAACTTTTTTGCCAAGTTATCAGCAAATTGTCCAAATGTTGGTCCATGGCTGAGGTTGCTTTCCACACAAAATCTTTGCCAGTTATTGTTGGAGACAGTAGAGTTGATTTAGAATTCTCCGTTAAGAACTCCACTTGCAGCAGTGAGGCCTTCTAGTGGTGTTTCAACTCTGACTTTGTTGAGAGGAATTTCAGAGAGAAAGAGGGGACTGGCTGTTGCTTGGGCAAGTTGTCTGATTGTTGTGTTTAAAGCAGCTTTATTACACACAAATGGTGTCATGTGCCTCTCTCAGAAAGTATTGTAGACTGAGCAACTCCAGTCAAAGAGTCTGTCTTCTTCATTAATGCAGCATTTTCCCCATTGCAGTCAGCCAGTCATTTCAAAAAGTCCAAGATATAGGTACATATCTAATGATATTCTAATTAGTATTCAGATAAAAATCTTCATAACACTACCTTGTAAGATTAGTGAACATAACTTGTATTGCCTGTCAGTTTACTAGACTATGGCTAATGTCCTAGACACCACTGCCACTGGGTATATGAAACTGCCAGGGCAGACCCACCCTGAAATAGCAATACAGTGATATATAGGAAGCAGAAGAACAAAAAGTACAGGAGGGCATTTCACAAGCAGCATGAGACATACCTAAAAATATGTTGTCAAACTGACAAGGCTATGCCACAGGATTACATGCATGCCAAACAGCATGCAATTGACAGAACTAAGCAATCCAACAAAAGACTAGATATAAATCTACAGCCTAGCCACATGAATTGTGGTAGGCAATGGGCAGAATCTTATAGGGCTCCATGCTATGGCAAGATGTGTGGCAGAACAGGGCTACAAGTACAGCTGCGCCCATCTCAATGTCAAGATAATCACACCATCTTTTTTGCTTTTCATAAGCAGCATGGCAAAATTCTTGCTAGACAGTGCTGAGATGCCAATTGATGGTTATTATTGATCAGTAAGCACCTGGGGCATGGCACAGTGGCTAGCACTGCTGCCTCACGTTGCCAGGATCCCGGGTTTGATTCCACCCTTGGGCAACTGTGTGTGGAGTTTGCATGTTCTCCCTATGTCTGCAATGATTTCCACCTGGTGCTCTGGTTTCCTCCCACATTCAAAAAGATATGCAGGTTAGGTAGACCGGCCTTGCTAAATTGCCCATAGTGTCCAGGGATGTGCAGACTAGGTGGATTTGCCATGGGAAATACAGGGTTGCAGGGAAAAGGTAGAGGGGTGGGTTTGGGTGGGATGCTCTTCAGAGGGTCAGGGTGGACTCAATGGGCCAAATAGTCTGTTTCCACACTGTTGGGATCCTATGATACCTTGCTGACATCACAACTAGCCTCATTAATAGTCATACTCCCGTTTTACAAAACTTGGCAAATAAGCTCAACATCAGGAAAACTCAACAAGGAAACCAGAGGGCATTTCTGACAAATGACCTCTTGCTCCAAATGACCTCCATGATGGACAAATTGCTAGCAATATTTCAGAACACAATCCTCCTCCACAGACATTTGCATCCACAATCTACCAATCCATCAAGTCCATCCTGGCACCTATACTACACAGTATCAATTTCACTACGCAGATTTGCAGTGCAGGGTGCACCAACAATCTGCACTGAAAGCTTGCAGCAGTGACACCTTGTGCACGGGGCACCCAACTCACAAACTGGACTAGAGTGCATCTCAGGGCCCCTTGCTTGCTTTCTTTGCACTTACCTTGGCGCCCACCAGCTTGCTCACAGCATCCCTGCCTTGTCTATTAACACACAACCAAGCAGCTTGCATCCTCAGATTTTCATGGGACGTCTAACTCTTTCTTAAATGAATTCATAGAATCCGCAGTGTGGAAACAAGCCATTTGTACCAACAAGTTCACACAGACCTTCCCACCTAGATCCATCCCCCTACCCTATATTCCTGCATTTCCCATAGCTAACGCACCTAACCTACACATCCCAGAACACTATGGCCAAATAATCATGGCCAATCCACCTAACTCGCGTATCTTTGGACTTACCCATTAAAAACTTCACATTTAAATTTTTAAAAGTTTGATATTTCAGCTTCTACCATAATTCCATGTGTAACACCCAATCATGTATTTCACATTCTAAAATTATAACTAAATTGTGAAAAGGCAAGATATTTTACCTTCTATTATTCAGTTTGAGAGTTCATCAATGTGACTGGCTGCTTACCATGCCTCAATGACACTACCATTGTTAAATGCCTGGAGATTCCTTTGACTTGTGCCAAATTAGTAGCAAGGGGAAACTGACACTACTAAGAGATCACTAAGTCTTTGTAGGCAAATTTCTTTGAGATCAGCACTGAATGCTGCTACTTTGCTGCTGATTGTTTTTTCAAATAATAGTTGACTTGTATTTCACAGATAAAACCAGCAGAACTGCCATTTAGAAAATGTTCGGCTTTGAAGTAACATAGCTTGAAGAGCAGGCAAGAATCTTTGCAGTTATTCCAAAGAGATACAATCAGCTTGCCATGGGGAAGCAGTCTCTGACTGAAAAAAGGCCTTTTTGAATCAAAGAAATGAGACCATAAAGACATAGGAGTGGAAGTAAGGCCATTCAGCCCATCAAGTCCACTCCACCATTTTATTATGGCTGATGGGCATTTCAACTCCACTTACCCGCATTCTCCCCATAGCCCTTGATTCCTTGCGAGACCAAGAATTTATCAATCTCTGCCTTGAAGACATTCAACGTCCCGGCCTCCACTGCGCTCAGTAGCAATGAATTCCACAGGCCCACCACTCTCTGGCTGAAGAAATGTCTCCTCATTTTCGTTCTAATTTGACCCCCTCTAATTCTAAGGCTGCGCCCACGGGTCCTAGTCTCCCCAACTAATGGAAACAACTTCCAAGCGTCCACCCTTTCTAAGCCATGCATTATCTTGTAAGTTTCTATTCGATCTCCTCTCAACCTTCTAAAACTCCAATGAATACAATCCCAGGATCCTCAGCCGTTCATCGTACGTTAATCCCAGGATCCTCAGCCGTTCATCGTATGTTAGCCAGAGCTGGGTCGTTGTTATCTAACAAAAAGTTTCTTGTGATAGAATGAAATAGTTCATGTCATTTTAATATAAAATGTAATTCAGAAAGAAGCCAGATTAAGTTAATTAGATTAACAAGACCATACGAAACAAAGGAATGGATGTTAGGCGATAGACCGTGCATGCTCAAAGAGAAAAGAAAACCAGTACAAGCAGACAAAAATGTCAAAGAAATTATAGCTACGAAAACAATTTTCAATGAACTCCTGGCTGTACAAACTTGAGGATCAAATGATGATTTCTTAGCTTATAGTATTAAATGAATATAGTAAAGAAAACTCACAGATGCTCTGACTTTCAATATTAATCTAAAAGTATAATTCAGACTGATGATGATTGCATCAGATCACATTGATAGTTAATATCACTACTTTTGTAATGTAAGAACGCCCAGAAACTCAGTTGATGTCCTTTGTATTCAGTTACAAAAGGTAAGAGGTCAAGAAAATTAGGGAAGAGTGGAAATATTGAGTATAACAGGTACAGGATTTCTGCTGTTTTCTCAACTAGCGTTGCAAAACAGAAAAAGATTTTGAAACACCGGGGGAAAAATACAGCTAATCATCCCATACCTGTTGTGTTCACTGACCAATGCCATCCTCACAAAGATGTTACCAGAATTGAGAAGACACAAGATAGCAGTAAAAATTTAGAAGGCTTTGTCATTCCTTTCACAAAAGGGAAAAGCTGAAGGAAAGTAATTGATCGAGGTCATTAAACTTATGGAGGAGATTAATATGCGAGATGTGGGTAAACTATTTGTAACGCTAGGACTGTGCAAAACTAAGGGAACATTAAAAATGAAGTGATACCCTATATAAAAAGATAAAATCACCATAGTTTTACGGACCATGAAGTTGCTCTCTCGTCACAGAGACGACCGGTGGTGGTCACCATGCCTCAGGCCGGCAGAGAGGTTGAAAGGAGAATCCCTCATGGTAAACTCAGCCAGTGTGGGAATTGAACCCATGCTGTTGGCATCATTCCATATCACAAACCAGCCATCTTGCTAACTAAGATGTAATAGATCAAATAAAGAATTTAGGGGTAATTTCTTCAACAGTGATGAGAATATGGAACATAATACCACATGGGTAATTCAAACGTACAGTATTGTTGCATTTCAGGAGGGACTTCATCCATGTCAGAGAAAGGAACAAAGGTATACTTGACGAAGTGATAAGAGTGGGAGGCAGCTTCGTCAGATTATAAATATAGTAATGACTTTAAACAACTTGATACGAATAGCCTGTTCTTATGGTCTAGAATTTGTGTTCTTCTAATTACAAACCACTTGCTCCTTAATGGCCCTTTCCACCTCTGAAAATATTTTAATATAAAGCACTGCATGAAATTCTAGGATCCAATGACAAAATGCACAAGAATGATGTCCACAATGGGTTTGACCAACTCTGTAGATGAGAAAAATAGAGTCTCCTAAATCTTGGAGAAAAATACATATTCATGTTTTGGTAAACTGTTCCAATGTATTCAAGAATGCTATTAGTGCATCTCTACTTGGTTACAAACATTACTGCTTTTACACTCTTAGTTGCTTAAGGATACTGAAAAATCAGCAAATTAAGATTATTTTTAAAAAATGTAACTGTATTCTGAGTGTTTTTTTAAAATAACATAGTTATCTCTTTTTCAAAAACAAAATTCAATACATTTGAAAAGTTATCTACCTGATGCATGTTTGGAGTTCCTGAGGTGGGTCTTTCATTGGAGGAAATCCCCTGAGAAGATGCTGCTGATGATGCGGACGCAGTGGAAGGAGGGGTAGTATAAAATTGTGAACTCTGAGACCTTGGTGAACGAATATTCTCTGTGTCTGATCCATCAGCATCTGATTCATGATGGCTCAATACAAGTTGTACTAAGTCCTCTTTTTCACGACATGTTTCTATGGGTATATTTCTTAAGCTTAGATACTGGCGTAGATCTTTAACCTTTATTTTCATAAGCTCATTACGCTGGAAGGAAGTCTGTTGTAACACTTGGCACGTATAGCATCTTCGTAGACTTTCTTGCATTACTGAACAGAATGAACAGAAATTCTTCTTGCAGTCCTTACATACGTACTGGTAAACAAAAGACAAATACATTTAGAGAGTGCACTTCACCAGCTAAGCCCCTCTATAGTTAAACAACTACAGTATACAATCTTAGACCACATCTCCACTGAATGAAGGTTAAGATGCGTTCTAATAGAAATGTGTAAAGTTAAGGTAGAATTATTTTTAAAAAGCTAAGTAAATATTTTCACTCGTCAGTGAGTCAGTAATCTGTTTTATAACAACATAGTGCTATACAATGTACAACATATCATGATTCTGATTACTTATGATTGAATGATGAATTGTATATTTTTGGACTGAATTTGCATTTGTCCATTTTTCAACAATAGCTGTAAACTTATGAGCCTTCATAATTATTACATGCCCCTTTACCTTTCAATCAAAGCAGTAATGCTAGGTTTCCTTCTAAGCAAGTAACTTCAGAATTTAAGGGAAACATCTACAAAACTGTGACAACCTAATTATAGAAATAAAAAATATAGCAGGAGGTTCATAACAAGTGGAATGAAAACTACTAATCATTTCATAAAATGTTCTAATAGAACTAGTCAGTCTATGTCAGTCATTAATAGAAAAAACAAGTAGTGAAATACTGAAGTATATTCTGAATACCCTTCTTGTACATTTGAATTACCAATACCTAATGTAACTAGAAATGTTTGTAACAGAGGCATTAAAATTTATATTTCTAATTAAATAACTGGACTTGCCTTTATTGCAATATTTTGTCGACTTTCAGCTATTTGCAAGAACAACGCTACTGTTTGACACTTTAGAAAGGTGAACTATATTCAGGAGCAATATTAGTAACTGAAATATTCTACCTCCCCAAAATCTTTGGCAGTTGGAGACCACATCCATGTGATGTCATTCAGCAAACAGGCCAACCATGCCAAACATATTTTTCAAAACAGTTACATTTATAGAAACTGTAGTTCCTTAGGATTCAACAATTTTGGTTTATTTTATTACAGTGTATACATTTTATTTGCTGAGTTCTGAAGAAACGTCATATTGGACAGAAAATATTCCTTTGTTTCTTTCTCCACAAATGCTGCCAGATCGGAATTTCTCCCAGCCCAACTTCCCCACCTAGTCTTCCTTGAACAGGAAGTCAAGTTGCAATATGTCTCCACATTTTTATACATCAGTGAAACAGTTATCCATGTGCCAGCCAAGGCAGAAAGCTTCTTGACCATAAACAGCCCTTAAATCAATCCTTTCAATGTCCATACATTTGCACATCCAGTAGGAATCACTGGATAGGAATCAGGGGCTGGTCGGTTCTGTTTTGTAGCCCCAACAAAATTTGTTTAAAGTTTCCAAATGACTTACTATGACACGATACATGGCGAGAAAGACAGTTTGAAAGCATTACATCAGCAATTCATGTAGAATTGAGTCTATTGTCTGCTAGAACGAAGGGGTTGCAGAAACACTTCCAGTTGAGCTCTGACATAACCTGAGATAATTGTTGTGAACTAATCAGTGTATTCAACTGAATCTAGCAAGAGAATGCAATACATCAGTTGCAAACTTTCTTTCACTTCAAAACCAAATAGGCACATTTTTCTATAAAAAGAAGATACTGGTTTTAAAAAATACTCAAAACTACTGTATAATATTAGCAGTGCATATAATTGGAATTACTGATCTTACAATTTTAGGAGATGCTTGTTTTTGTTAAGCTTTTCATACATTGCGTAGGAAACTGCTGGTAGCATATGAGGATACAGTATTTTACCAATCTAGAAAGCCCACTGATGAAAAAAAAGACATCTTTTAGAAACAACAGCATGTCTAGCAAATATAAATATCAATATCAATAAATGCTGGTAATCCCTGTCCAATTACAAAGTAACCTACTAAATTAAACCTATTAAAAAAGACAGGTGAAGAGTCTGATTGGTCCATCAAATTCAAATCATCTCAACAGTTTTATAGCTCTGTACCCGATCTCTAAATCTACGATATCTCCATGTGCAGCTGCTTAGACATTTTGACTAATGCTGCCCAGTGATCAGAAACAAAAACAGAAATTGCTGGACAAACTCAGCAGGTCTTGAGGATTTGTGGAGAGAAAGCAGAGTTAATGGTTCAGGTCCAAAGCTGCTGGACTTGCTGAGTTTTTCCAGCAATTTCTGTCTTTGATTTCCAGCATCTGCAAATCTTTGGTTTACTGCCCAGGAATCAGTCTTTTTTTTCACCTCTGAAATTATTTGCTTTACTTTCTTATATTGGAAAGTGCAAGACTATGGTCAGTCATTTACAGTTACTTCAGCTTTAGAACCATGGGCTTGACTTTCTGCTCTCCTCTTAGTCGCTTTGGAGGAGGGTGGGGGTTGGAGCTCATAAAATCCAGCATGAGATTTCCCCATGCCTACCCACCCACCAGCCTGTGAATTTTTTGAGCAGAATGGACGAGGTGGATGAAGTGGATTAGTTGGGAAGTCCACCACCTTTGGGTCTATTCAGCTCCTTAGGTGCCCTAATAGCCAATTAAAGGTCTTGTTCCCACCATAACTATTTTACTTTTGGCAGAGAAAGGCTCATACTAACCAGGTAAGGTAGGTTTCCTGTACTCCTTGGAGGCATCCACCTCACCAAAAGATCACACAACCCCTTAACTTCCTCTCATTGCCCTAGCACCTCAAATCCAGCTCTCATCATCCACTCACCTCATCGAGGTCTGCTAGACTTAGTGAAATCTGGGATTGCCTATGGTTGCAGCAGTGACCAGCACTCTCACACGATACTGCTGGGACAAAGGAGCTGTTCGTGAGAGTGGCCTGTAGTTCTGTGATGCAAAATGTATCTTGTTTTTCCCCTCCCCGGAGTGGCAGAAATCACATCTCCAGCTGATCAAGATCATAAGATATAGGAGCAACATTAGGCCATTCAGCCCATCGAGTCTGCTCCTCCCATTCGATCATGGCTGATATGTTTCTCAACTCCATTCTCCTGCCTTCTCCTGAGAATCCTTGATCCCCTTACCAATTAAGGAGCTATACATGTCTGTCTTAAACATGCTCAATGAATTAACTTCTACAGCCATCTGTGCCAATGAGTTTCACAGATTAACCATCCTATGACTGAAGGAATTCCTCCTCATCCCAGTTCTAAATGGTTGTCCCTTCACACTGAGGCCGTGCGCTTAGGTCTAGTCTCTCCTCCTAGTGGAGGCATCATCTCTACATCCACTCTATTCAGACCCATCAGTATTCTATCAGTTTCAATCAGATCCCCCTTCATCCTTCTAAACTCCATTGAGTACAGGTCCAGAATCCTCAACCACTCCTCATAATGACAAGCCCTTCATCCCCTGGTTCATTCTGGTAGGCCTCCTCTGGACCCTCTCCAAAGCTAAGCTATCCTTCCTTAGATACTGGGCCAAAAACTGCTCACAATATCTCAAATGCAGGCTGACCAGAGCCTAATGCAGCCTCAGCAGTACATCTCTGTTCTTGTATACTGGCCCTCTTGAAATGAATACTAACAATGCATTTGCATTCTAACTGCCAACTGTACCTACATGTTAACCTTAAAAGACTCCTGAACGAGGACTCAAAGTCTTTTTATCCTTCAGATTTCTAAAGCCTTATCTGTTGGTGAGTTAATCTTTCCCTTGGGGTGCTACCCACCTTTTGCCAGCAGGGCTGTGGATAAAATCCAGCCTCATATTTCGATCTGGTAGCATCATTGTTCAGTTCCATAGTTCATGAAGAAACAGATCAACCAGGTTTCCTGCATTTGATCCAGCAATCACTGTTTGAAATGTATGAGCATTGGGTGATCACAGGAAATTGGGTGATCACTTTCAGTGATTCAGTAGCATGCTAACATATTAAAGATAAATAGTTATGTAAAATTTCAATGCTTCCTTGGTGCATGTGAATTGCATTCCAGGAAAAATTTAATACTTTAAAAACTAATGAAAAACTGTCAAGTAGTAAATTAGTACATTTTGATTTGCAAATATATTTGATATTCTGTGACTGGCTCTCTTTCATAGAAAAGTACAGCCATGGAGATATACAGCACGGAAACAGACCCTTCAGTCCAAATCATCTGTGCCGACCAAATATCCTGTATAAATCCAGTCCCATTTGCCAGCATTTGGCCCACATCTCTCCAGACCCCTCCTATTCATGTACCCATCTCGATGCCTTTTAAATGTTGCAATCGTACCAGCTTCCACCACTTCCTCTGGCAGCTCATTCCATTCATGCACCACCCTCGGCGCGAAAAGGTTGCCCCTTAGGTCCCTTTTAAATCTTTCCCCTCTCATCTTAAACTTGTGCCCTCTCATTTTGGACACCCCCACCCTGAGGAAAAGACCTTGGCTACTTACCCTATCCATGCCCCTCATGATTTTATAAATTTCTCTAAGGTCACCCCTCAACCTCCAATGCTTCAGGGAAAATAGCCTTAACCCTATTCAGCCTCTCCCTACAGCTGAAACCCTCCAACTCTGGCAATGTCCTTGTAAATCTTTTCTGAACCGTTTCTAGTTTCATAACATCCTTCCTATGGTAGGGAGACCAGAATTGTATGCAATACTCCAAAAGTGGCCAAACCAATGTCCAGTACAGCCGCAACATGACCTCCCAACTCCTACACTCAATGCACTGACCAATAAAGGCAAGCATACCAAACGCCTTCTTCATTATCCTATCTACCTGTGACTCCACTTTCAAGGAACTATGAACCTGCACCCCAAGGTCTCTTTGTTCAGCAACACTTCCCAGGATCTTACCATTAAGTGTATAAATCCTGCCCTGATTTGTCCTATCAAAATGCAGCACGTCACATTTATCTAAATTAAACTCCACCTGCCACTCCTCAGCTCACTTGCCCATCTGATCAAGGTGTCACTGTACTCTGAGGTAACCTTCTTCACTGTCCATTATACCACCAATTTTGGTGGCATCTGCAAACTTACTAACCATACCTCCATGTTCACATCCAAATCATTTACAATAAATGACAAAAAGCAGTGGACTCAGCACCAATTTTTGAGGCACACTGCTGGTCACAGGCCTCTAGTCTGAAAAAGGAACCCTCCACCACCATGACCTTCTGTCTTCTACCTTTCAGCCAGTTTGTATCCAAATACCTAGTTCTCCCTGCATTCCATGTGGTCTAACCTTGCTAACCAATCCACCATAAGGAACGTCGAACGCCTCACTGAAGTCCATATTGATCATGTCCACTGCTCTGACCTCATCAATCCTCTTTGTTTCTTCTTCAAAAAACTCATTCAAGTAATTGTGACATGATTTCCCAGGCACAAAGCAATGTTAACCATCCCAAATATATGTAAAACCTATCCCCCAGGATTCCCTCCAACAAACTGCCCGCCAGTGCTGTCAGGCTCACATGTCTATAGTCCCCTGGCTTTTCCTTACCACCTTTCTTAAATAGTGGCACAACGTTAGCCAACCTCCAGTCTTCTGGCTCCTCACCTGTGGCTATCGATGATACAAATATCTCAGCAAGGGGCCCAGCAATCTCTTCCCTCACTTCCCACAGAGTTCTAGGGCATACCTGATCAGGTCCTGGGGATTTATCCGCCTTTATGCGTTTTAAGACATTCACCATCTCCTCCTGTGTAATATGGACATTTTTCAAGATGTCACTATTTACTTCCCCACATTCTCTATCTTCCATATCCTTCTCCACAGTAAACACTGATGCAAAATACTCTTAATATCTCCCTCAACTTTTGCGGTTCCACATATAGGTAGCCTTGCTGATCTTTAAGGGGCCCTTTTGTCCTTAATGTATTTGTAGAATCCCTTTGGATTCTCCTTAACCCTGTTAGTCAAAGCTATTTTACATCTCCTTTTTTCCCCTCCTGATTTCCCTCAAGTGCATTCCTACTGCTTTTGTACTCTTCTAGGGATTCACTCGAACCCTGCTATCTATACCTGACATATACTTCCTTCTTTTTCTTGACCAAAACCTCAATTTCTCTAGTCATACAGCATTCCCTACAGCTACCAGCCTTGCCCTTCACCCTAACAGGAACACACTGTCTCTGCACTCTCGTTATCCCATTTTTGAATGCTTCCCATTTTCCAGCTGTCACGTTACCTGTAAACATCTGCCCCCAATCAACTTTTGAAAGTTCTTGTCGAATACCTTCTAAATTGGCCTTCCTCCAATTCAGAACTTTAACTTTTAGATCCAGTCTATCCTTTTCCATCACTATTTTAAAAACTAATAGAATTATGGTCACTGGCCCCAAAGTGCTTCTCCACTGACACCTCATGCACCTGCTTTGCCTTATTTCCCAACAGTAGGTCAAGATTCACATCTTCTCTAGTAGGTACATCCACATACTGAATCAGAAAATTTTGTTCACACACTTGACAAATTCCTCTCCATCCAGGCCCTTAACACTATGGCAGTCCCAGTCTATGTTTGGAAAATTAAAATCCCCTACCATAACAGCCTTTTCATTCTCACGGATAACTGAGATCGCTTTACAAGTTTATTTCACAATTTCCTGCTGACTACTGGGGGGGGGGTCTATAGCACAAGCGCAATAAGATAAGCCTGCTTCCACTATTGATGCTTAGTTTCTCCTCATCATAGACTTTTATTTCTCAGTTCCACCCAAATAATTTCCATGGACATATTCCCAGGAATATCCCCCCTAAGTACAGTAGTAATATTATTCTTAATCAAAAACGCCACAGTGCTTCCTTTCTTGCGCTCCTTTCTACCCTTCCGAGAGCATCTCTACCTGCTTCAATTCAGGAACATACAGCAAAAGAAGGACAAAACATGATATATGGCTATTTAGATTGCTTTGCTGTACTTTTGCTCATTGTGCACTATGATTGATCACGAGGGACTTTGCTTTATTTGGATCCCAAAATCATGTAAACTAGCTGCAATGAATTTCTATTCTACACTGAACAGATAATTATCAATCAATATTAGGAGCAGGGCTATGCTTTTTTTTGTATCAGGTAGTAAAATTGGAAAAAGTAAATATTTTTGAGGAATAATTTGAGTAAACTGTAAAAACTGTGTTGGAAGTGGAAAAAAAGCAAGACATTTTGACAGTCAGCCAGCTTAGCAATGATAGCAAAGAACTACAAAGACTGTATATAAATTGCTAAGCACTTTGGTTTGAGCTAAAATTACTGCAAGTGCTTGCTATGTATATTGTGAATGCACTTCAGCTTACTAAATTATATGCATACCATCTGACGCATTCCTTTCAATACTTTTTCACAATTATAATGAGCAAATGGGCATTTTTAAATCCAAGTTCTATATTAAAGACTCAATATAAATAGAAGCTTTAGTCATTATCAGTTAACATATGACCTGCTGCAAATGCATGATTTAAAAAATTTTCCCTCCTCTCTTCCCTTGCCTATTAATACCAACTTAGATGTAGAGCAAATTTAGTAAGAAGTTTACTCAACTCACCTTCTTCCTAAAAAGAGAAAAGGCCTGTCCGCAGCCTTTACAGACTATATTTTGGACTTCTGGCATTGGTGAGGGATATGAAGAGTATCCTGTGCTGTGGGCAAATCTGAACGGACCTGTACCTCCACTAAATCCAGGTTGCTGGCCACGCACTGTCCCAGTACCCATTACTTCATTCAGCAGACCACAACATGAAGCCCACATTGACGTGGCCCCAGCCTGTGAAACACACACAAATTCAGTTTATACAGAAGTGCACTGCTTTCTTAAGAAATATATTCAGAATATTAATCAACAAATTGCAAACTTCCTCAAAATACTCAAGCGTTTTAAAGATATTGTTTAATTAAATTTCACAGGCTAAACACCTTGAAGCAGTTTGATTTTCTCTCATCTAGACAAAGTCAATCGTAGAGTGTTGGCGCTGTGTGTTTTATATTGTTCATAACAGAAAGCAGTAAAGAATTGGTTCTGCTTGATTTGTTGCACATCCCAACCTCAGGAATACCTTCCTTAAACTAATTTCCTTTTATGAGACACTCACAATTTGCCTTTTCGTCCGAGATTTAGTTTACTTCATTCAATGTGTCCTTCTTTAGTTTAGTGTCAATTACTGTCTGATCAGTCTGAGAATTACTTTACCTTAAAAAGGCACTGTGTAAATGCAGATAACCGTTATGTTAGCAAAGAAATAAAATTCTCTCATTTAACTTAATACATAGAAATTCATTTCTGCTTGTGAAATAGTCTCATTGTAATCATCAGCCTACTTCCACTATTGATGCTTAATTTCACCTCATCATAGACTTTTCCAGCAAGACTGGCCTGGGATGTAGCAGTGAATAGTTTGTGAATCCCAATATAATGTAAATATAAAATATATATAGAAACAGTATTATTCAGGTTATATTGATAAACTGCTTTTATTCAAAAATTTAAGGAAACGTCTTTGATTAATTGTTAGATTTAAACAATAGCAATTCATTACTAGGATTTCAATTTATATGCAAAATTTTAACGGACCCATTATACAGTAGCTATATTTCACGAAGACGTCTATTGCATTGAAGTGGGCTAGACGTTTTTTATTCACATTTCGGCCATGCATAGGGCAAAAGCACCAAAATTGACATATTTTGAATATTATGAGCACAATCAAACAACAAAGATTGCTGGCAAATCTTATGTACAGAAAAGAAAACATAAAAGTACTGATCATCACGGACATTCCGGATTCGAGATTTCACATTCTGTTACGTTCCTCTTCCTTCAAATCTTAAATCGGGCAAACACAGACAGCAAAGGCATCCCGCTCCCTTTGCTGCTGTCCCTGATAACTAATACACCTCACTTTCACGCTTGTGTTGTGATACAAATGTCAAATTTAAATAGCTACACCACGATCAGTAAACGCCCCACTCGCATTTACCGTCCAATTCCAATAACAAGGCTGCCTGCAAATGCTGTTGGATTCTCCCAAACTGAGGAGAAGCTGTTCCAAAACTGCATCAAGTCTCTGTTCATGCCAAATATTACTGTATTTGACAATAATTCCGTATCTCGATTGAGGTGTGGGGATGTGAGATAGACGGCGGCAGCTTCACCGTTAAAAGGAGGGAGCGACCACCCCAAATTTAACAATGACGGCACGAAAATCAGCAATGAGACAACTACCTTCATGACAGTCGCTCGGTTCCACGTCCTGAAACTACAGCAACATGTCCGGCCTCTCGGTGCCAGAGGCTCAAGAGCTCGATCACAGTCCGAAAAACCGTCAGCCGCTCTCGCGCCACCGCCGCGGCTGCGCACAATCGACAGCGGAAAAGGGGGCGGGCCAATCTGGACTAACTGACATCCGTAGTAGCCAATGAGAAGCGTGAGGAACGTCCCGCTCGTCGGAAGCGGAAGGGAGCCTTTCTCTCTTCGTCTGTGCTTGGGAAATATGGGGCGCCGGCTATAATTATCTGGAAATTACACTTTGGAAACTGGCCCAGCCAGTTCAGTTGAAAGGTCATCAACCTGAAATGTCGTATCAGCTATATTTTGCATTTGTTACCAGTCTGTTAATGCGGCTTACTAACGCATGTGTACCAGACTCGTAGTACATCCCTCTGGGTGATTTTCATTCAGCTACTTATTCTGAAACCTTCAATGATCTTTCAGTCGATTATTACCTCTGTAACAAAAGCAATCCGAAACAAGAACAGAAAATGTAAAGTAATAATATGCACGTCAGGCACGTAGCAAGGACGAACCAGTTAACAGTTCAGATCAATGACTTAACTGTCAGAACTAGAATAAGTTAGATACGAGTTTTCAGCTAATTCAGGGATAGGAAAGTAGGGAGACGCGTGGAACGGATAAAAGGGAAGGACTGAGGTAGTGGAAGCTAAATCGCATTGGATATACGTAGGAACAGGAATAGGCCATTCAGCCCGTCGAGCCTGTCCTGCCACTTAACATGATCATGGCTGATCAAACATAAAGGATAATGGTGTAAAGCAGAAAGGATGTAAATGCAGAGATGATTAGTCTAAAGGAGGGTTAAATGACAACAAGCAGCTGACTGAAAAAAGTGAAAGCAGTGGTTATGCTTTGACTTTGAACTTACTGAATTCAATTTGAGTCTAGAATGCTGAAATGTGCTTAATCAAAAGATGAGGTGACCTTATGTAGGAATAGTATTCCTGAAATTCAGTTCACTCATGGTCGTTGACATCTTTGGATTGAAAGATAAGCTTTATTCTGCAAACTTATTTGCAAATTCAGTGACATATTTGACTATTGGTCTTTTGATCACAACTCTGTATCAATACTAAGACCGATTTCCAACTCAATAACAGTTTAATTGAACTGCTGCCAAAACTTTCACTCATGCTTTCTCTAAACTTGACTCTTCCAATGCAGCTCTGGCCCATTTCCTACGTTCTAACCTCCTTAAAGTTGAGGTGACCTAAAATGATAGCCGTGTCTTAACTCAGACAAAGTACTGGTCATCCATCACTCCTATGTTTATTCAGCTACATTTATTATAAGCAACCTCAGTTACAATTCTCGTCATTGATTTAAAGTTCATGGATTGCCCCTCCTTCTCCATGCAATCTCCTCCAGGCCCACAACCCTTTGAGGTATCATTTGCTTCTCCATTGCCAGACCTTTAAACCAACTCAGATTTTAATTGCTCCACCATTACTGCTGTCCTTTCAGTTGCCCGGCACTCAGTTATCCCATCGGTCAAAACCAGAAAACAGGTTATATGTTATCAGAGATAACAAGGTGTAGAGCTGGATGAACACAGCAGGCCAAGCAGCATCAGAGGAGCAGGAAGGCTGACATTTCGTGCCTAGACCCTTCTTCAGAAATGGGGGAAGAGGATGGGGGTTCTGAAATAAATAGGGAGGGGGGGG
>JAHRHZ010000098.1:19934575-19946467 GCA_024137785.1 Ginglymostoma cirratum
GGGGGTTCTGAAATAAATAGGGAGGGGGGGGAGGCGGATAGAAGATGGATAGAGGAGAAGATAGGTGGAGACAAGACAGACAGGTCAAAGAAGTGGGGATGGAGCCAGTAAAGGTGAGTGTAGGTGGGGAGTTAGGGAGGAGATAGGTCAGTCCAGGGAGGACGGACAGGTCAAGGGGGCAGGATGAGGTTAGTAAGTAGGAGATGGGGGTGGGGCTTGAGGCAGGAGGAGTGGATTGGTGGAAGGACAGGTTAGGGAGGTGGGGACAAGCTGGGCTGGTTTTGGGAGGTGGTAGGGGGAGGGGAGATTTTGAAGCTTGTGACGTCCACATTGATACCATTGGGCTCAGAGATAGTAGGAACTGCAGATGCTGGAGAATCTGAGATAACAAGGTGTAGAGCTGGACAAACACAGCAGGCCAAGCAGCATCAGAGGAGCAGGAAGGCTGACGTTTCGGGCCTAGACCTTTCTGAAGAAGAGTCTAGGCCTGAAACGTCAGCCCTTGCTGCTCCTGTGATGCTGCCTGGCCTGCTGTGTTTGTCCAGCTCTACACCTTGTTACCATTGGACTGCTGGGTTCCCAAGTGGAATATGAGGTGCTGTTCCTGCAACCTTCAGGTGGCATCGTTGTGGCACTGCAGGAGGCCCAGAATGGACATGTCATCTGAGGAATGGGAGTGGGAGTTGAAATGGTTCGCGACCGGGAGGTTTATGTTATGTAAATACATGATATGTTATCATACTGCTGTTTGAGAATATTTGCTTTGTGCAAATAGGCTGCTGCATTTACTGCAAATGGCTTTGAAACGTAAATAGCAGTATTCAAACTATTATAACGTCTCATTCTTTGCATTTCAGACATACAAAACATTAATTGCATGTTCCAAAACAAACGGAAACTGCTGTAGAACCTCAGGTCTGACAGGATGCGGAGAGGAAACAGTTAACACATCGAGACCTCTTAGCCTTCTTCGGAAGTAAAACACAAGAAAGGCACACTCTGATGATGTCATCACACCTTAGCCCACAGACGTTTTCAGCGCGTGCACGTACCAAACAGATTTTTCCCGTTAGTGACAATCAGTTATGAAAGAACGTCTTCGGAGCATGCGCAAATGTCTCGCTGTTAGAGCTGAAGTCTAATAGGCGGGTGCTGCGGTTGGTGATGTTGACTGATGGTGTGAGCATGTACGCATGCGAAATACTGTGCCACTCACATTGGAGGATTAAAGTTAATGATTAAATGTGATAAATCCATATCCCGTTTGCTGATCTGCTCTCAGTATTGATTTTGACGCTGTGCGATGTAATAAATCCTGGCCAGAAACATTCCAAGGGAAGTGTCCATGCTATCGATTGATAGGACGCCATGTGGTTGATTTCTGGAGCGGCGGATTTTTCAGTAATTTAATGTTTTAAGATGAAACAAAATGAACTTGAATTTGAAATGTGGATGCCTCGTTGACTCTCTGTTTCTCTCCCTTAAATGAAAACATATCTAACAAATCGACGCCCTTATATCTGTGATAGGATCCACGGTTTTTTTATTTTTATACCTTGTATGCGTAACGCTGTTTTCATTAGGCCCAGTGCAGTTGTGGACTCTGGGATGTTCATTGTCTTCGCGTCTACCTTAAAGACTTGGTTATAGCTGCTTTTCTCCAGTCGAGGACCTTATTCTAAGTTTTCAGTTCGACTACTTAACTGTTTATTATCATGGCCAGCGTTCACGAGAGTATGTTTTTCAATCCTATGATGGCCAACGGTGTGGTTCATGCAAATATTTTTGGCATCAAAGACTGGGTTACCCCACACAAAATCTCAATCCTGGTTTTGTTGCACGAAATGGCTACTTGTAAAGGGCAAGGGACGCCAGAAATCGAAACCAGACGTCTTCACATGAACAAGTTGAATTTACCATTGCTTCAGGTGAGGATGCTTCTTGAAGATGCATTTGTTAGAAGTCTGTTTATTTATCCTCTATTTCCATTCTAAAATTATAAACATGTCTTACTACTTTGTTACAGGGTCCAGATATGACATTACATCAGTTGCTTAAGACTATTGGAGAATGCTGCCCTAAACTTGCAAGTGCTGTCAGTACAAGGTAAGAAATCTGTAACAGTAACTCAACAGCATACTGAAAGGGACAAGAAAACAACAGCATTCACCTTCATGACTCTGTGAAATTGAGTGCAACTTCTGGTGCCTGTGGGATGGGGGACAAATCTTACCCAGCCAATTACTGCCCTATCAGTTTACTCACGATCATCAGTAAAGTGATGAAAGATGTCATCAGCCATACAATCGAACAGCTCCTGCTCAGTAACAGTTCATGTTCTGCCAGGTCCACTCAGCTCCTGACCTCATTACACCCTTGGTTCAAACATAGACAAAACACCTGAATTCCAGAGGTGTGGTGAGAGTGACTACCCTTGACATCAAGGCCACATTTGATTGAGTGTGGCATCAAGGAACTAAAGCAAAACTGGAGTCCATGGGAATCAGGGGAAAACATTTCTCTGATTTGAATCATACCTGGCACAAAGGAAGATAGTTGTGGTTGCTGGAGGTCAGTCATCCCTGCCTCAGGACATCTCTGCGGAAGTCCCTCAGGGCAGTGTCCGAGGCCCAGCTATCTTCAGCTTCTTTTTCAATGACAACCGTACTTCCATCATAAGGTCACAAGTGGGGATGTTTGCCAATGATTGCACAATGTTATAGACCAAACCCCCTCAAAATATTTAAGAAGGTAGACCCTAACTTTTTCTTATTTTAAAGATGAATGTGAAGTGCATGTTCCGGATGTGATGTGACTGGTCAAACTGCTTGATGTTAAGCAAGACAATTTATTTAAACGCTATGGTTAAAATACAAACAAAAAAGGAATTTAGAATAACAACTATTGGAAAACTTAACTGAATAATAGATACAGTACCTATTACTAATTAACTGTTCCAATATAGTAACATCTCATAAACACAGCCCTTGGCCATAAAGACAAGTGCAGACCCAGATTCTTGGATGCAGTTTTCCAATCCAAGAGAAGGAAACATTAAGAGAAACATTCAGAGAGTGTAGCAGCCAAGAGACATTCATTGAAGCTTCCAACTCATTTGAGACCCCAAACAGCTTCTGATGATACTGAAAATACCAAAACTCAAATTTGGATCCGTGAGAATTGCCCACACCCATTTAGGCTGCTTCCATTGCTCCAACTTAAAAAAAAAACCTAAAGGCCTCACAAGTTGTTTACTTAAGTCGTCTTCAAGTAGCGAGTTCAGTACTTCTGCCTTAAAACCTGTCTTCAAAAAAAACCCAGGACCAAATAACCTTTTAAAGTGACAGCATCATCACAACAATGCCATAGAGATCGACAGTATAGAAAAAGGCCCCTTTGACCCATGAAGGCTGTGCCAGTCAAAAACAAGCACTTAACTATTCTCAACCTATTTTCTAAAACCTGACTCATAGCCTTGCATTCCAACTGAACGTCTAAATGCTTTGTAAATGGTGTAAGGATTTCTGCCTCTGCCATCCTTACAGGCAATGAGTTCCAGATTCCGACTACTCTCTGGGTGAAGAAAAATTTCCTCCCATCTGCTGTAAGCCTCCTGCCCTTTTACTTAAATCTACGCTTCTGGTCATTGACTTACACCAAGGGGAAAAGTTCTTCCCTGTCTACCCTATCTATGACCCTCAAAAAATTTTATACATCACAATCATGTCCCAAGTCCGATTTCTGCTCCACGGAAAATAACTGCAGTCTATCCAGTCTCTCTTCATAGCTAAAATCCTCCCTAGCCCAGGCAATGTCCTGGTAAATCTCCTCTGCACCCTGTCCAGTGTAATCACATCCATTCTATAATGTGGATTACAAAGCTACACACAATACTGTAGCTCTGGCCTTAAACAATGTTTAATACAGGTCCAGCATCACCTTCCTGCTCTTAAACTCTATACCTCAGCTAATAAAGGCAAGTATCCCAAATGCTGCCTTAAGCTGCATTAAGCAACTGATGGACATGCACACCAAATTTTGTCTGATACTAGGTGCTTACCTGGGTCCTACCATCCATCATCTATTCCCTTACCTGTTTGTCCTGCCCAAGTGCATCACCTAACACTCACTGAATTCCATTTGCTACTGATCAGCCATCTGATTGGCTCATCTGTATTCTCCGAAGGCCATTTA
This sequence comes from Ginglymostoma cirratum, assembly GCA_024137785.1. Lineage (NCBI taxonomy): Eukaryota > Metazoa > Chordata > Chondrichthyes > Orectolobiformes > Ginglymostomatidae > Ginglymostoma > Ginglymostoma cirratum. The sequence goes on from JAHRHZ010000098.1 coordinate 19,938,770, forward strand.
CGATCTACTGAATCTATCTCACAACTTACTGCTGAACTAAAGTACTCCTTTATTTACAAAGCTACCCTACTACCCCTTCCTTTTTGCCCATCCTTATAGAAATTCAAATACCCAGTTCTCAATTTTGGGCCTTTAAATCGATCCTCCTCACAATTCACCACCCCACCAATTTTCATATCATCCTTGAAATTATTGATCAATCCTCCGACATTCACTTCCAAATCATTTGTATATACCACAAACAGTAAAGCTCACAGGACTAATGGAATCCCACTAAACACAGGCTTCCAATCACATAAACATACCTCGACTACCGCCTTTGTTCTCTGCCATTCAGCCAGTTCTGGATCTAATTAGCCAAATTTCCTTGATCCATGAGCTATCAGTCTCCCATACAACACCTTGGCAAAAGCCTTGCTGAAGTCCAAGTAGATAAGGTCAAATGCATTGTCCTCGTCTACACACCAGGTCACCTTTTTGTATAGTTCAATCTAATTGGCCAGACGTGACCTCCCCTTAACAAAACCATGCTGATTGTTCTCAATTAATCCCTGCTTCTAAGAGCAGATTAATCCTGTACCTCAGTAGTTTCTCCAGCAGTGAGGATACATTGACTGGCCTGTAATTCCCTGGTTTATCCCTGTTCACCACCCCTGCCGTCTTCTTGAATAATGTTAATAATAATGTTCAGCATTATTTGCGATGCCTCAGATACAGACTATGTCCAAATGCAGCAAGACCTGGACAATATCTAGGCTTGGGCTGAAAATTGGCGAGTTGCATTTGCATCACACAAATGCCAGGCAGTGCTCATCACCAAGAAGAGACAATCTGACCATTCTCGTTGACATTCAATGGCATTACCATCACTGAATTTCCCAGTCTCAACATCCTGGGAGTCAGTATTGATCAGAAATTGAACTGTGGACTAGCTGTATAAATGCAGTGGATACAAGAACAAAGGATAGGCTCAGAATCCTGTAGTGAGTAATTCCTCTCCTGTACCCTGAAAGCCTGTGCACCATCTACAAGGCACAAGTCAGAAAAGTGATGGAATTCTCCACATATGCCTGGATGGGTGCAGTTCTAACAAAATCAAAGCTTGAGATCATCGAGGAGAAGGTAGCCTGCTTGATTGGCACCACTTGCACAAACATCCACTGTCTCTACCACTGATGTTCAGTAGCAGTAGTGTATACCGTCTACAAAATACAATGCAGAAATTCACCAAATCTCTTTAAACACCACCTTCCAAACCACTTCTAACCAGAAGGACAAGGGCAGCAAATACATGGGAACACCACCACCTGCAAATTCCCTATCAAGTCTCTCAGTATCCTGACTTGGAAATATATCACCATTCCATCAGTATTGTTGGGCCATGATCCCACCATTCCCTTCCTACTGGCATTATGGGTCTATCTATAGCACATGGACTGTAGCAGTTCAAAAAGGCAGCTCACTGCTTTCTCAAGAGCCACTGGGGATGAGCAATAAACGCTGGCCTAACCACTGATTCCCAAATCCTAAGTTTGAATTTTTTTTTTAAAAGGCAGTCAAGGGAGCATCCAGTCAAAGTCTGAAGCGTACAAAGTATAAGAATGAGTGGTAGGCCAGATGATTAGGAAGTAATTTTTTGGGAACCAGGAGTGACCGAAAAGCTTTTAAAAAGGGAGAAAATTGATTATGAATGTAAATTGGCAAGAAATGTAAAAACAAACAGAATGATCTTCCACAGATACGTAAAAAGGGAGTAGCTAAAGTAAGTGTGGGACCTTAAGTGATGCAACTGCGGAATTAATAGCAAGAAATGGAGGAATAGCAGATAATTTAAACCAACGTTTTGCATTAGTCTTCACAGTGGAGGACAGTATAAAAATCCCAAAGATAACATACACAAGATGCCAATGGAAGAAAGATCTTGTAACATTTTCTATCATTAGGGGCAAAGTATTTGACAAACTAATGGGACTAAAGACAGAGAAGTCACCAGGATCTGATGGCCTGCATCCAGGGGGTTTTAGAGGAAGTGGCAGCAAAGAGAGTGGAGGCATTGGTCAAAATATTACAGAAAGCAACAGATTCCACGATTTATTCTAGCAGATGGGAAAACTTTTAATGTAGCACAACAAAGGATGGAGACAGAAAACCAGAAACTACAGACCAATTGGCCTAATATCAGTCATTGAGAAAATTCTAGAGTTGATTGTTACGGGAAAAAAAAGGACATTTTTTTAAAAAAGCTTAACAATCAAATTGGGTCAGCATAGTTTTGTGCAAAGGAAATTGTGTTTGAAAAATCTGCTCTTCTTTGAGGATATTACAAGCAAAGTTGATAAAGGGGAACCAGCAGATGTGGTGTATTTGGATTTCCATGAGGCATTTGACAAGATGCCACATAAGATATGATTGCATAAAACAAGAACTCAAATTATTGGGGACAATGTATTAGCATAGATTGAGATAGTTAACACACACAAGACAGTGAATTGGGATTAATGGCTTTTTTCAGGTTGTAAAGATATAACTAGTGGAGTGCCACAAGGATCAGTCCGACTATTTACTATCTGTAGAAATGGTACGGAGGAGAGGGGCTAGAATGACATGTAATCAGTTGGCTGATGATATAAAACTAGGTGGGAGGGCATGTTATGACGAGGACATAAGGAACCTGAAAGGGGATATAGATAGGTTAAGTCAGTGAGCAAAAACTTGGCAAATGGAGATTAATATAGGAATTTAGTAGGAAGAATTAGGAGGCACACTACTATTTAAATGGAGGAGGACTATAAATTATGGAGCGCAGAGGTACGGTGTTCTTGTGCGTGAAATACAAAACAAAAAACATGCAGGTGCAGGGAGCGATTAAGAAGGGAGATGGAATGTTTGCCTTTCTTGGTAGAGGGTTGAAGTATAAATATATGGAAGTCTTGTCACAACTGTACAGGGTGCTGGTGAGATCTCGCACCTGGAGTACTGTGCACAGCTTGTTCACTGTGTTTAAGAAAAGATGTATTGGAGGCAGTTCAAAAGAGATTTGCTAAGCTGATTCCAGGGATGAAGGGGTTGATTAATCAAGAAAAGCTTAACAAGTTATGCTTTTATTAATTAGTTTGGAAGAATTAGAGGTAATCTTATTGAAACACACAAGATTCTTAAGGGATTTAACAGGATGGACGTTGAAGAGATGGTTGCACTGGTGGGGAATCTGAAAGTAGACATAGTTACAGAATAAGGGGACACTCATTTAAAACTGAGATATGAAGGAAATTCTTCACTTGATGCTTAGTGAGTGTCTGGAACTCATGCAAGAGGGTTGTGAAGGTTAAATCACAAAAAATATTTAAAGAGAATGTAGATAAATAGTTGAAGTACTGGGGAGTTGAGGGCTATGATAAACTTGCACAAAGAAGGATCAGCCATGATCTTGTTGAATGGTGGAGCAAGCTCAACCTGCTAAATACGATGTTCTTCTACTACTTATGTACTTAGCCTTTCTCGCTGAACATATTGAAAATAATTTCGTTATTTTTAAAACCTCTAAAGCAAATGCAAATTTTTTAAGTCAAACCTGGCACATTAATTTATTTTCTCTTCTAAAAATGCATTTGGGTACAATAAGTATGCATTTTATTTTGTTTTAGAGTAAAGTTAATGGCTGAAGGGGAGTTGAAAGATATGGAAAATTTCTTCTATTCCCTTCAGAATGTTTTCAGTGGGACAGAACCAGCAGTTCACAAGACTAGTGTAATAGGTATGAATTTTTAATCTTATTTCTTATCCCTGTTGTCAATAGTTTCTGGCCTACACTACGGTATGTAATTTTTGTTCATCTAATTTTGAGGTGGAAAATGTTTTCATTTATTTTCGTGTCATATATGTTCACTTTCAAAAATCAATTATTGTGAATTTCGAGGCAATCGCAGCACAAGTCACAAAGATCAGTAACCATCACAAATAACGCATTTCCCTTTTGCCGAAATGAATTAGTGGTACTGTGGTGCTTATGAAGCACAAAACCACAACATTTAATCAATTGATTTTCAAGAAGAGAGTGCAGAATGTTTAAATCCATAATGTACCTCCTAAAGTCTCACTTTATCATATTGGGTCTTGTGAGGGTTGTCTTTTTCGGTATTCACATTCATTGGGAGCAGTGAAAGAAACAGCAACTTAACTATCATTTAAATTTCAAATACCTGCTATTCTGGATGACAACAGATATTGGTGGATGACTTTAAAGTTTCTGGATGCCCATTGAGCTTCATTAGGCAGGATTAATCATTGTTGGAACAGCTAATGTACAACCTGGTATTTGGCATTCAAGCAACTCCACTCATCTGTCCGACTCCTGTTGCTGCACATCCAAATTTTGTTCTGACATGGACCACATGTTACCATAGAGTCACAGTTTTCTTGATTCATTTTGTATGTAATGATGTATGTTTTGGAAGTAAGAGAAATTATGATGTTTGGTGCAGACGTTTTATGTTCACAATGCCATAAGTTTTTTTTTCTTTCTTTGTCTTTACAATTTGCTCTCTTTTAAGAAGGAAAGCCACTAAATTTAGAAAATTTTGAAAAAAGGAATGATAATTGTCAAACAATGTTTAATGTTGAAGTATTCCTTATTAGTCTTAAAGCTTCAGTTTTGTTCCAGGAAAATTGTTGTTTCCTTGGCTAACTGCCCATGGGATAAATTCCCTTTTTAGTAACATTGACAAGTTAATAATTTGACCTTCAGTTCTGTGCTAACACAAGGGTGGCTGAGAATCTTGGTAGGTGTCAATCCAGTATAGAGAGGCTAGAGATCAGGTTCTCTGTTTGCTTTCCCCTTGGACCTCTCCTTCCAAACCCACAACATCTACCTTCTATAAGGTGAAGGACAGCTTATGCATAGGAAAACCACAGACTGCAAGTTTCCCTCCATGCTGTCCTGGTTTAGAACTATATCACCATGACTTCACTTGCTGGGTCAAAATCCTGAACTCCTTTCTTAACAGCATTCCAAGGACAGCAGCGGTTTAAGGAGTCATTCACCATCACTTTCTCAAAGTGAATAGAGATAAGCAATAAATGCTGGCCCAGCCAGCAAAGCCCTCATCCAATTAATGAATAAAAACCATACAGTGAAAGGACAATCCAGTAGTTCAACACTGGAGATCTTGGCTCCAGTTGCTAAAATTGGCTGCTCCAAGTCTTGGACTTGAACTCATAACTTTCCACTTTAGAAGTCTGAATTTTACCACCAGGCGAAAGGTCATTCCCAATATGAGTTTCTAGCAAAGCTTAATTTAAAATGATTACTTTTACTGGTATATATTCTGTACTATTATCTTGATGTATCCGCGATAATAGTTTGGAAATAGATTGATGTCTCTATGTTTACTTTGTTAACGAGTTCTTAATGTTCCTGTAGGCCTGTTCTTGAGGCACATGATCTTGGCTTACAACAAACTGTCCTTCAGTCAGGTTTATAAGCTTTACACAGCTTTACAGCAATATTACCAAAGCTATGAAAAAATGTCTTCAGGGACTGGAGAAAGAGAAGACACAGATATGGAATTAACCTCTTTAGATTTAGAAGGAAAGATGGAAAAAGAGGAACTAGATATTCCAATAAGGTAAGATTCATTGGATCATCTTAAAGTTTACAAATAGCTTAAGGAGAGAATAAAAATGTGGTGGGGGCACCCTATTTTCAACGAAAAGCATTCTTACGTAGTTTTCTTTTGTCTTCTTTCATTTGCTTTCTGGTCTAGAAAAAGCCCACCATTTCAGTTGTCAACAAAATTGGGGAGACAATGAATTGATGTTGGCATTGCACACTGCATATTTCAGAGTAGATTAAACTTATATTCATTGGAGTTTAAAAGAGTTGAGATGTGGCCTTACTGAAACATACAAAACTTTTAGGGGGTTGTCAGGGCAGGTACAGGGAATTTGTTTCCCCTTGTGGGTGATCCAAGAACCAGAGAGTATATTCTCAGAGTAAGGGTTTGCCCATCTATAACAGGATGAATTTCTTCTCAGAAAGTAGTGAATCTTTGGAAGTCTTTACCATAGAGAACTGCCAAGGCTGTGTCATTGATCATATTCGAGGCTGAGATAGATTCTGGATCAAGGTGAAAAGGCAGGGTAGTGGAGTTGAGGATTATCAGATCAGCCATTTCAATTACAGACCAGACTTGTTGGCTAAGTGGCATGCTTCTGCTCCTTTGCCTTTCTGTTTCCTAGGCACACAATTAACTGGAGAAACACTGCAGTAACACATTAAGGCACCTTGGACATAATTTTTCAGTCCAGAACCTCTGTCACATTAAAGAACAAGGGCAGTATTTGTTTCATTACCACCTTCGAGGGCAATAAGGGATGGAGATCAAATGCAAGCTCTGCCAGCATGCATTGAGACCATTCTGTTTGTTGTGTGTTTTGTAAATCTTTTGCACAAGGTTTTGTGTGTTTATAATTCATCTGATTGAACAATTCATAAAGGAGAAGGAAGAACAAATAAAAAAAATTGCTGGAAACTATTTTGACTTTCTTTGTTCCTTTATAAGAAGTCCTTACCTGAGCTGATTTTTAAATGAAACATGAGGGATCCAAGTTGTTAGCCTATTTTTCTAAACAACCTGTTCAGAGATGTTACTAAACACCTCTGGAGCAGGTGGGGCTTCAACCTGGTCCTCCCAGTCCAGGGGTAGGGACATAACCACTGCACCACAAGAGGGCTGCTCCAAAGTTATTAGTACCAAGTATATTGATTGATATCCTCTGGAAACAATCATGTTACATTAATTGGCATTCTGAGAGTAAATCCCAAACATTTCCAGTTTGAATATCACTCTTGAGCAGAATTTATAGTAGCCTGTTGATCTTTCAGTTTGTTTCAAAGTTAATGTGTGTAGGAAACTAGTTATGTATCGTATCAATGTAGTTTCCTTTCTGAATAGTTATACTGATATCCCATGTTGCTTTTAATGTGTCCTCTGTTGGTCTATTTTTGGTGTAGTATGATTTGCCAGGGTTTGAAAAATTCAAGTGTCCTTTCACCAGTCTGAACACTTAGTTCTTTCTTTTGGTAACTGCTGGTCACTTCCCAAAAGCCCAGTCTAGTAGGCCAGAAAAGTATTTTTAGGTTTCCCATGTCTGATGACTGTGACCTTATTTCACTCATTCTTCTGCATCCTCATTCTTTTCTGGGTTGAGCCAAATTCACTTAAGAAGTTCCTGCTACAACGTGTCCTTTTTTTGTCCCACTGCTGTTTCTTGCACCCATAATATGTACCCATTTAAAAAAAAACTCTTAAAGTTCCATGATTAACACTACCTTATTGTTGACAGAGATGATGAAGTTATTGACAGAGGACCTTTATCCCAGAAACAAGCAGAATATTTCCTTGCTCAACAGGTATGTATCATTTTTTTTTAAGTACTGACTCTTGGCTGATCAGTATGTTTCACAAGTGGCACAGGCCAGGGATCATCCGAATCTGTATGTGTCAATGCCATCTTTACTGTTAAATATGAGAGATTAACTGCTGGTCAGACAGTAGTCAGAGTTTCATTTCTACTCACACTCCACAAACTCCAATAAGGCTAATTATTTAAGACAACAAGGTGCGGAGCTGGATGAACACAGCAGGCCAAACAGCATCGTAGGAGCAGGAAAGCTTGACGTTTCGGGCCTAGACCCTA
>JAHRHZ010000098.1:19946867-19975106 GCA_024137785.1 Ginglymostoma cirratum
TTGGCCTGCTGTGTTCATCCAGCTCCGCACCTTGTCTCGGATTCTCCAGCATCTGCAGTACCTATTATCTCTAAGGCTAATTATTTATTCTCCTTATGCACCCAGTCAAGTTCTCACCCAATTATTCCTTCAATTAACTTGCAACCATTATCTGTTCCCTAGTTCCATTAGATTTCAGGCATCCCTGCTAGACCCTACTAAATGATAATAGATCCCTTTTGGTTTTAAAATGAATTGATACATATCAATAGCGAAAATAAACTACAAATAAACAATATATTGCGCAGAATGACATTATTTTTCCACCTTTTTAAGAAGACATTAGAGTTCCAAACAATCTTTTCACTGTTTCTAATAGTTTCCTAGAGCTTGCTCCTTTCTTTGAAAAGCAATCAAATAGCTGACTGTTGCTATATACACATTTCAGTTTGAAGTTTTTCCTCTCTCCAGCATCTGTTGTAAAAATGCAGTATTGGTCCTCAATCTTTTTTAATTCATGCATTTCATTAACTCTATATTATTCTCATTTTAACTTAATATCAATATAGCACTCAATAGGTGTTGCTGCTGAATCCCTGTTTGGAATTTCTTCTAACATTATTGCTAAAAAGAATGCCATATTAATCACCTCGAGTAGAGCAAGACCTTCTGCCATAAAGGTATTTTTTCCTCCCATCCTTTTAGCTTCCCATATACCTCCCTCTCCCAAAAGAAAATTAAAAAACCCACCTGTACTTGAGAACTCACCAAAGCGACTTGCAGAGGAAGCATCACTAAAAACAGTGTTTCATTTGCCTGGATATCCAACATGATGCTCCATTTTTAAGTTTTTCAATGTTTTGTTCACCTAAATAATATCTTTTACCTTTGAATTTTTCATAATTGTACTCAACTCTCTGGGACCTCAGAATTAACATGTAACCTGGTTTAGGTGCCCAAACTATTCAGCTGTCCAAGTAGACTCTGCATTTCCTCCATTTCAGTTTGGGATGCTGCTGAATCTTTTCATGGGCCCCTACATTGACCAACTGTCATGGGGTTAACATGTTCTAATTAAGATGACTGATACAAAGCAACACTTAGTCAATCTGCCTGGTTTCCAGTCCAATACACTTAAAAGCCAAGAAGCTTGACTTCTAATTTTGAATTCTGCTTTAAGCCCATTTATCTCAATGTTTTCAAATTCTCTGCGCTCATTCAACAAAAAAAAACTACGTACATGATAAATATGCCTGAAATCTATCCCTGTCACGTCAGGAAAACGTGACAGCATCTATAGTCATCTGGAGATAGCTCAGTTTTAATGAAATATACCTAACTGAGGAAGACCACACTCTAGAGGCATCATTAGGCTATTTACACATTTACATAACATCCAAAGAGACCCCCGTGCTTTTGATACCTCTTTTGGAGAATGAAGAATCACTTACCTTTCAAGCTAATCTCCCTGCACAAATGCAGGTTTAATGTCAATTGTTCTACATTCCCATTTATTTGTTGTTGAAAATCTTCTAAATATTTCAAAATCTCATGCTAAATGCCTAGCTTTAGTTTTACAACTCCCAAGAGGAGACATCTTTTCCACACATATTTATCCATATGATAAGGTTGGTTGTCTTATACCAGTCTTCTACCTTTACATACACTGAAGTTCTCTCGACCTTTGTAATTCTTGCTGTTTGCTAACTTTGTCTAATTTGTTTGTAGCCACTAAGACTTCTTCGTACTTACACTCCCAGTAACATTCTTGGTCTGTACTATGCTCCTTGACCTTGTTAAACTACACTCTCTATCTTACCTTCTGTCTTTTTCCAGATTGTTACTGTTTTATCTTTCCCTTCCTATTAATAGGATTCCTTTCAACCGTTCATGATCTCATTCCAGGGGCATATTCGCTCCCAGACATGTTTTCTTGGCTTCCATTTTTTTCTGTTCCTAATCCTGGGCCTTAACCTCCTGCCCCTCAACCTGTGCATTCAGCCAGTTTTTATATTATCCTATACCCCTCCATGTTATATTTTTCTATTTACTATTCCTTCCTGATAAGTATTTGACTTTGGTACCTACCCTTAGTAGTTATCCTTTGGGACTGAAGATCTCAGTTTGATCATCAGAACTTATCAGTCCATCATCCGACGAACTGTCATTTGGAACAGTTTGATCCTCATGGTTATATTTAGTCATGAGAAGTAATGATTCCTTGGTACTTTCTCTATAAATCCTTTAGAATCTGCAAATTTGTAGTCTATACCCAGAAACCTTGAAAAGTGTACCTGAGCAATCTGGTTCCCAGGTTGTACAGTTATTATTTTTCCACATTTACGAATAACCTTTCACAGGTCTTGCACTCTTTGAGAGCCCCATCTTTTCATAATTGGCAACGTTTTCCTGATTGAAACTGGCTTCCACTGATTGTGCATTATGTCTTAAAACTTCCCAAATTCGTTGAGACTTTAGCTTGAACAAAATTCTTTCTCCCTGCATGCAGTGTGTTCAAATAGTCCAAAAAAGGAGCTGCTTCTAGTCCCTTTTCAAACTGAGGGCTGACCACTTACTATGAATGAGTGAAACTTCAAGATTTCTACCAAAAGCCAGCTCCAACCATCTGAAGTGAATTCTTAGAATAGATGGCCAATGCTACTGCAAATAATAATTTACAGTTTGGTTGATCTGCCAAAATGCTATGAACCATATCGTCTATTTCCACGTGTTCCTTTTGCACGCTATATTGCTAAAAGTTCATACTGTGGCTGTATTCAGAACTATTATGTTCAAATTTGTTCATATCTCTAAATCCATCATTAGTGAAGCTTTCCCCTTTACCAGTGAGAAAGTTAGCTAATTGTCCAAATCCTGTCCCTGTCCACTTATGCATTAGCTTATACACAATTATTTTCTTATGTTTACTATGTATTATTGTAAGTTGACTACTCTGCCATTTTATATTTTGTAGATTTGGCAATGTCTTTCCTTAATGTTATACTTTTTTGGTCCATAACCACGACATTGCAAAAGGCAGATCTGTGTTTGGCTGTGACAGTGCCCTTTAGTATTTCTTACAAATCTAACATCCATCACATCTCTTCTACAAATTTTATTTATTAGAATCCCTACAGTGTGGAAACAGGCCCTTCGGCCCAACAAGTCCACACCGACCCTTGGAGCATCCCACCCAGACCCATCCCCCTATAACCCACACACGCCTGAACACAATGGGCAATTTAGCATGGCCAATCCACCTAGCCTGCACATCTTTGGACTGTGGGAGGAAACCGGAGCACTCGGAGCAAACCCACGCAGACATGGGGAGAATGTGCAAACTCCACACAGACAGTCACCTGAGGCTGGAACGGAACCCGAGTCCCTGGTGCTGTGAGGCTGCAGTGCTAACCACTGAGCCACCGTGCCGCCTGTATTTTTACTGTATTCTTTATCCCTTATTCCTGTGTCTTTTTACTAATTACTTTCCCCTTGTAGAGGACAGATGGACAAATTGCCTATGTAACTTCAGTACAATTAACTTTTTTTTTCATTTTCTAAATTTTGCCCCCAGTGTCAGCAAGCCTGGTTGAGAGGTTTTGTTTGATTAAAGAAACGCAACAGTATCCCGATTGTGTAACTTGTAGTTTCACACATTTTACTGAGTAGTATATTGTTGTCATTTTCTAGATCCAGTTTCGTCTGCACTTTTCTCATTTGTAGCCTACTTTATAATAACATTATTTGACTTAATACTACAACCATGCCTATAATTACTTCCAGCTATTTGATGAGGAATGCTTTCTCTTTTTAAAGATTTTAATGTTATCATCCCCAAAACTGAAACTGATGAAATTCTCAAATTCCTTAACTTTGTTCTAACCCAACTTATTCAGAGTGTAGGTAACATTTTAGCCAGTCTGTTACTCACTGTAGATGTGTATCTGCTATCTAATACTGCACAAGTGAAAGATTTGCATTAATCACTGGCTGAAACATCTATAACTAATCCAATGTCCCCTCTTTGATCCGTATCTCCTCCACAATCTTCTGAATATTCCATTTCGAGTTTAATTTTGAACACGTTGTTATACTTTCTGGGACAGTTCATGAAACTTTGAATTAGACCCAAGACATTGATTTACCAAATTTGGGCATTTCTGCATTGCAGGCTTTCATTGCAAGTCCCAAATTCTCTTTGCTTCTCAAAATTGTCAAAAGCATTTCTGACCTCTACTTCTCTTGGTAAAATTTCTTCTTCCATATTGTTGCCTGTGATCAAATCTAGACTGTCTTGCTGGCTGATTTTAAAAAAGAAGGAAGATGCCATTTTGTCATATGGCTAATTGCCCAATTGCACCATGAATGCTGTTACAAAAGAGTGCTTTACGAGTAATTTTTTTAAGTGCTTCCAACATTTGTTCTGGTAGTGTTTGTCTATCAGCAAATTTAACACCTGCCAAAACTAGAAGTCTCAGCTCGATACTTTGACACAGTCCAATAACTTAAATGCCAGCACAAGATTGGGAAATATCCAGCTAGAATTTTTGTGGTCTTGCTTACAATTTAATTAATTCCATTATGTATTCTTTTATTGTACCGTCTTCACCCTTTTTCTAAAATTTGTCAAAATCTAGTGCAGACTTCTGCACACCAGATAAGATGGATGTATATTTTCAACAGGTGGGTGTTAGGAACTTAAGGAATTCCTATAGATGATTATCTGAGTATTTATTTGTCTGATTGCAGACAGGGAAAGGGTTGGAGGATGACGCTAAGTCATAGTGTTCATTTGGAAAGCTGATGCAGGTACTGCACAATAACAGTTCTGTTTCTGTTCTGCCAGTCTTTGGTATGATGAGATTTTCTGAAATGTAAAACATTGGGAACAAAGAATCAAATAGTAACTAAAGGCTCAAAATTTTCACACTTGTTTTGAAATTCCTCAAAAGCCTCCCCATGCTCTGTTTTGGTATCCTCCCCCAACTTTTAGTAGCTGTGATTTTAATCATTTCATCATTGCTTGTGGAATTCCATTCATATCTCTCTTCCTCTTTACCACTTTTTCCCCTCTCATGCCACTCCCTAAAAGCTTCCTCATTGACAAAGCTCATCTATGTTGCTTATTATTATATTTTCTTTGATAAAATTCATCAGATGTGCCTTGGGGCATTTTCCCAGAGGCAGAATCTTTCCCTCCCAGGAAGCAGCAGGGAAGGTAGTCAGATATTTCAATTGTCTGTTGCAGCCATCAGCAGAAGATTCTGCTCCATCTTAAAGGTGTTATTTTAATGCGAGCTGTTTGCATTAATGTGATTATCAACAAAATCCAGCGTTGTTGCTTGTAGCTCACAACCATTTTAAATTTCACTTTAGCCCTCTGGGGTAGAATCCCAAAAATTCCCAACCCTACAAGTAAAAAGATTTCTCCACATCATGGTATAAATGGCATTCCCCTTATTTTTAAATTGTGCCCCCTAGATATAGACATGTATCTTGTCTATTCCTTTAAGTATTTTGCAAGGTTCAATGAGATCACCTCTGATTCTTCGAAGCTATAGAGAATACAGGCCCAGTTTGTCCATTCCAGATGGAGTTTAATTTGGATAAATGCAAAGTATTGCATTCTGGTAAACAAGGGCAGGACTTCTGCAATTAATGGTAGAACTCTGGCAAGTGTTGTAGAACAGAGACCCAGGGTCCAGGTGCATAATTCTTTGAAATTTGCATCATAGGAAGACAGTGTGGTTAAGAAGGCATTAAGCATGCTTGCCTTCATTGCTCAGACCTTTGAGTTTAGGGGTTGGGATGTCATATTGAGGTCATACAGGACATTAGTGAAGCCTCTTCTGCATTACTGTGTGCAGGTCTGGTCATGGTGTCTAGAGATGTACAATCCAGAAGCAGACCCTACAGTCCAACTCATCCATGCCGACCAGATATCCTAAATTAATCTAGTCCTATTTGCCAGCGTTTGGCCCTCTAATTCCTTCCTATTCATATACCCATCCAGATGTCTTTTAAATGTTGAAATTGTACCAGTCTCCTCCACTTCCTCTGGCAGTTCATTTAATACATGCACCACCCTCTGCATGGAAACGTTGCCCCTTCGGTCCCTTTTATATCTTTCCCCTGTCACCTTAAAAGTATGCCATCTAGTTTTGGACTCCCTCACTCCCGGGGAAAAGACCTTGAGTTTTCACTCTATCCATACCGCTCATGATTTTATAAACTTCTATAAGGTCATCCCTCAGCCTCTGATGGTCCAGAGAAAATACCCCCACCTTATAGCTCAAACCCTCCAACCCTGGCAACATCCTTATAAATCTTTTCTGAACCCTTCCAAGTTTCACAACATCCTTCCTACAGCAAGGGGCCAAGAATTGAACGCACGATTGCCAAAGTGACATACCCAATGTACTGTACAGCCACAACATGATTTCCCAAGTCCTATGCTCAATGCACTGACCAATAAAGGTATGCATACCAAATGCCTTCTTCACTACCCTGTCTATCTGTGACTCCACTTTCAAGGAACTATGAACCTGCATTCGAAGATATCTTTGTTCAGTGATACTCCCCAGCACCTTACCATTAAGTGTACAAGTCCTACCCTGATTTGCTCTATCAAAATGCAGTGCCTCACATTTATCTAAATTAATCTCTATCTGCCACTCTCCAGCTCACTTGCCCATCTGATGAAGGTGTCGTTGTACTCTGAGGTAACCTTCTTCACTGTCCACTGTACCACCAATTTTAGTGTCATCTGCAAACTTACTAACCATACCTCCTACGGTCCCATTCCAAATCATTTATAATAAATGACAAAAAACAGTGGACCCAGCACCGAGCCTTGCAACACATTTCTGGTCACAGGCCTCCGGTCTGAAAAACCTTCCACCACCACGCTGTGTCTCCTACTTTCGAGCCAATTTTGTATCCAGATGGCTAGTTCTCCCTGTATTCCATGTGATCTAACCTTACTAACCAGTCTACCATGCGAAACCTTGTTGAATGCCTACTGATGTCCATATAGACAGTGTCCACCGCTCTGCCTTCATCAATCTTTTTTGTCATTCCTTCAAAAAACTCAAGTCAGTGAGACACGATTTCCCATGCACAAAGCCATGTTGGCTATCCCTTGCCTTTCCAAATACATGTAAATCTTGTCAGAATCCATTCCAACAACTTACCCAACACTGCTGTCAGGTTCACTTATCTGTAGTTTCTATTTGTTAGAGACTGATCTGCTCACAACCTTCCTCTGTTTATCTCACTGTGCTCTCTGACAAAATTAGTCATTTGATCGACCCTTGACACTTCCTTTAAAAAAAAAGTTGCATCCATTTCCAGAGTAGATAAATGAAATATGGTTGGTTCTGAAATAATGCGATAGTTTGGTTCTTGTGTGATCTTGCATTATAAGAAAATCACATAATACTTGCGCCATTTAAACTAATGGGGCCGGTATCGTGTTATAGCCAATACGAGTAAGGAAAGTTTGCATTCCATAAATAGCGGTCTAAATTCTTCAATTGCGTTAAACCCAATTCGTGTTGAAGAAACACATGTTTTAGCAGAACCAACTGTAGGAAGTAAGGGAGTTCTAAATTATAGCTTCTAAAAGAGACAAAGTATAAGACCTAGGCAATATTTCATAAAAAGGTCAACTGTTCCACTTATCAGCAGTTGATAGGAGTTAAAATAGTAAGTTTTTTGGAGAAAAATGCCTGTAGGAATATAATTCCCAAGAGAGACAGCGTATGTGTGATATAAATGCAATGTTTAATATTGACTTTGAATCACAAGCTGTACACTGGTTTGAATTGTCCTTGATCAAATTAAAAAACAGGTTCATATTTATGATCATTCCCACAATGTGAAAATCTTCTGTAAGTATGGAATTAAATTCTGCTTGGCGTACATTTAAAGCATTAAATAATACTATGACGTCACCATTGGCTAGTTTATCAGCTTTGCTTATATGAATTGATGAACGTGGTTATTAAATTTTGTAGGCATCGCTGTTGAAAAACAATGAAAACAAGGCTCTTTCACCAGCTACTCTACAGAAAGAACTAAATAATTTACTCAAATTTAATCCTGATTTTTCAGAAGCTGTAAGTATTTGAATTCTTAATGTGTGTGAATTAGATTCCTCTTTCTTACGACAAAAACATTTGTAATAGTTTTTAAAGTTAATAAAGAAAATCAGCCATCATTAGTGACGCTTTATGATTCTCATTAGCAAAGTAATGGCCAGAGTAGTTTGGGGCCCAGCTTCAGCCATAAATGTTGAGTGGATAGTCCATATTGGCCTCCTGTAGAAGTCCCTAAGAACAGACTTGTTGCCTTCAGCCAATTCGATTCACTGAATGTGATATCAAGAAATGGCTGAAGGCATGCTACTACAATGGCTAAGGACTTTAACAACATTCTGGCAATAGTACTGAAGACTTTTCTCCAGAGCTATCTGCACCCCTAGCCAGCTGTCCTAGTACAGTTACAATACTGGCATCTATCTAGCAATGTGAAAAATTGTGCATATATGTCCTGACGAAAAGAACAAGGGCAAATCCAACCCAGCCTATTACCACCCCATCAATCTCCTCTCAGTCATCAGCAAAGTGAGGGATGGGATTGTCAACAGCGCTAACTAAGCAGCACATGATCCTGCCCATTGATGCTCAGTTTGAGTTCCAGTAGAGCTGCTTACTATTGACATGATTACAGCCTCAAGCCAACCATGAACAGAAGAACTTAATTCCAGGGATGAGGTGAGAGTGACTGCCTTTTACGTCAAAGCAATATTTAACTGTACGACATCAAGGAACTCTAGCACACTTGGAGGTGATGGGAATGGGGATGGGATGGCTTTCTGCAGGTTGGAGTCACGTTCAGCACGAAGGAAGATCATTGTGGTTTTTGGCAGTCAGTGGCCTCAGACTAAAGACGTCTGTGCAGGCATTCGTAGGCCCAACCGTCTTCAGCTGTTTCATTAATGACCTTCCTTTTAATCATAAAGTCAGAGGTGGGGATGTTCATTGATTATTGCACAATGTTCAGCCACATTTCACACCTCAGATATTGAAGCATTCAGTTTCCATTTATGCCAATACCTAGAAAACTTTTAAGCTTAAGTGGTAAGTACCATTCACATCCCTAAGTACCATTCACATCCCAAAGTGCCAATGAATGATCATCTACAGCAAGTGAAAATTTACCATCTTCCATGGACATTTAGTAACCTTCAAGACATTCAACACCTCCCAGAAAAAAGCTTGCTTGGCATCCCATCCACCATCTTTTAATGCTCACTCCCTTCACCACTGACGTGCAGCGGTGGCAGTGTGCACCATTTACAAGGTGCAGTGGACCAACTCTTGATGTCTATCTAACACCATTTTCCAAACCCACAACCTCTACAGCTTAGGACCAAGGTAGCAGATGCATAAGGATATCACCACATCCAAATCACATACCATTCTAACTTGGAACGACAGTTAGATTGCGATCAGTCAAATTCTGATAACTCAAAACTCCATTTTCTGAAGAAGTGTCCCGACCCGAACCGTCAGCTTTCCTGCTCCTCTGATGCTGCCTAGCCTGCTGTGTTCCTCCAGCTCCACACTGTGTTAACTCACAACTCCAGTTGTGGCAAAATTGTCAGCCGTTCCAGCTGGCAGAATAGGAAGTCCAAGAGTTAGTTGCCTGTAATAAGCTGAAGTTCCAGTCTGATTACTCTGGCTTAGCCGAGCTGTTGCATGCTTGTCATATGACTGAGACAGACAACCAGAGTGAAGTTTAATTAAACCTGTGAGAAAGTTTGAAGTACTGTCAATTGGAAATGAAGTGAAGTTGATGTAGCAAAACCAAAAAACGACTATCGCTAAAGAATGGGCAATTTAACTATAGAGTTTGTCAGCCATTGTGAAGTTAAAGATGAACACCTTGGAACAGTTTGACATGTAGGCATTCTGTCCAAGGAAGAGGGTGAGAATGGCTGCCTGTCCTAATGTTTCATAGGTCTGCTAAGGTGTTGCAAAGCAGCTGGAGCACAGAGCATTTGCAATTCTGCAATCAATGGAAGTAGTCCGAGGAAAGAGGCTGGATCACAACGGGTTCACCTGCAGATATAGATGACTGAACCAATTCAAAGCAAGGCATGGAGTCGTCTTCCATTAAGCATTAAGGATGTGGCCGTTGTTGTTCATGTTTTGGACACTTCGAACGGTTTCTGTGTGAACTCATTTTACTTGGGAACCATACTTGTGAGACGAGCAAAAGAGTCAGAGTTGACTTACAATTCAGTTATTCACAAAATACCCTGAAGAGACAAAAGGGGCCATATGGCCTCAATACTGTTAAAACCCTACTCTTAAAACCCTGCTGTTACGTGATTAAACTCACGATTTTTACATTAATTACCTTACCAATCACAACATTAAGTCTCTGTCGTAATACTTATTTAAACTACAGCTGGCAACCAGACTAGGACCCGGAACTACCAATGCGGTTAAAACCTGGCCAGGCCATGCAATCAGCTCTGATGAACTTGGTGAAGATTGGTCATCTTTCTCTTTCCGGGCGGTTGGAGCTCTGCTGCTCGTGGAGGTCAAGTGTTTGCTGTGGGAATAACCAACAGATGACCCTCTTATCCCTCTCTGCTATATCTTTGCAGAATGACTGGGGGCCAGAGAACAGTCGATCTTCCAGGTTAAGGCCAGCATATCCAATGGAATCCTAGGCATACATGCTCCGATGTGTCATGGGTATATCCCCCTTGGAACCCAGGGTGCCGCCGAGGCTGCTCACCTTACTCCAGTACACATAGCAATCTCAATTTCCAGGTCAAATCCGTGCTTGTCCTTGCCTCCCTTTGTCTTAAATGGATGCTTTGTGCTTGACCTGTCCTGAGAATCCCATCAGCTCTGTCTCCTCAATCAGGCCTTCAGCTATCTGGCCATACAAACATGGCAGCAATGACAAATTATTAGCTTCAAAATAGTCTTGCCCATGTCCTAAACAAGTATACCAAAAGGCATTTTTAACATGGATGAAACTGGAAACATTTACTGTCTTTTACCAGATTACCCTTTACACATTTTACGTTGAAACGTAATGGTGGAAAGCGAAGCAAGGAACGTGACCCTGCTGTGGTTTCTGCCGACATCGATGGCACCAAATAGCTGGTTCGTCTTTGTTGGAAAAGTCTGTGAAGACACATTGCTTTGCAAATAGCTAGTGACCGCTGTTGCAGTATGATGTTAACAAAGTCCCTTGGGTGTCCTTCAGTAATTTTTTTGAGGCATGGATCTGGAAAGTGGACAAAATGTAATAACAGAAGATGTGCAGGCTAGGTGGATTGGCCAAGTAGTGTTCAGGGGTGTGTGGATTATAAGGGGATGGGTCTGGGTGGGATGCTCCAAGGGTTGGTGTGGACTTGTTGGGCCGAAGGGCCTGTTTCCGCACTGTAGGGATTCTATGATTCTGTGAAAGGAAAATGATCACGATAGACAACAGCCCCTTATACCCCAACATTGCTGACCTTGAGGGTTAAGCTGACAGTTTTGTCTCCCAATGCAAAAGCCAATGTTCTGGGGTGATTAGGAGCCTTAAAACCAACTACCAACATTACCTGACCTTTCAGCTTATCGAGGTCATCGATAAGAGCAGAAATACAACTCGAATTTTGCAGGGATCATGTTCTTGAGGAAGAGCAGTGAAAGATGGTGAGGATGCCACATTCGCAAACTGCTTCCGTAACACTAGGTTTAAGTGCGCTACGCCTACATGCGGAAGATGTCATAAATGAGGAGCAGCAGGTATGATCAGCTGATCCGATGATAAGGTTCTTTTCATTGCCTGTAAGAGGCAACCATGGAATTTAAAATGAAGGCAACTATGGAAATTTGCATCGAGGTGCCTGCACAACTGAATTGACAGATGAGGAATTCATGGATGGAGTACATTCTTAAAACAAAGAGTCCAAGGCAGTTGTGATCCTAAAAGATCAGACCTGCCTGCATGCTGAGCTGAGCTATGCAATTCAAAATTTTGCACTGCAGCACAAAAATATGAAAAGCATGTTTTACTGCATTGTGACTTGGCGACGTATATAGCCCTAATCCAAAGACAGCTTGCCAAGCATAAGAGAATTATTGAGTTTTTCCAGAGCTAACTCAATGTTTTTCCATGCCTTTTATGGTGCAAAGTCAGCCTATTGTAAGTTGTCAACAATTTGAAAAATAGAGATTACTTTCACACGTTTGCTACATCATTGTTTTCCTTTTTTCTGACATAGGAACATGTTCGTAGGCAAAACAGGTTACATAGAAGCTTCCTTGAATCCCTGAATTTTTGGGGGTATGCATCCTGGGATTTGACCTGCTATTATTTTACTGTACGTCACTTCTCCTTCATTGTCATGGGATCAAATTCCCATTGGGGGCAGCTCAGTGGTTAGTACTGCTGCCTCACAGCGCCAGGAACCTGGGTTCAATCCCACCCTCAGGTGACTGTGCAATCGCAGACAGACATTCTTCCCAAGTCGTCATGGGTTTCCTCCTGGGTGCTCTGGTTTCCTCAGACAGTCCAAAGATGTGCAGGTTAGGTGGATTGGCAATGATAGATGGCCCATAGTATCCAGAGACGCGCAAGCTAGGTGCATTAGGCATGGGAAATGTAGAGTTACAGGGATAAATTAGGGTGGTGGGTCTGGATGGGATGCTATTCAGAGGGTCGCTGTAGACTCAACGAGCCAAATGGCCTGCTTCCACACTAGGGATTCTATGATGCTATGAAAATCCTGGAACCCCCCTTCCTTACAGCGTATGGGTGTGCTTACGTCACCCTCCATCATGGACTGAAGTGCTTCTAAAAACCGGTTTACGATACCTTTCTAAAACCAATTAAAGATACACTCATTCCAAGACAAATTAAAGGAAAGTAGGTAAATGATGGCACAGGATTATTTAGAAATTCCATACCATTACTTTACTGATGAATGAACATGTAATATTTGATTACATTTTCCAAGTGCTGTAAATGTTATGTTTTAATATTTTATAAATTATGGGGTGGTAATAGAATATATTTCTGTGCCTCTGAAGTAATTTGGGTTTTTAAAATCTGTTAATTTGAACTGATTCGATAAATTTTGATCTGTGGCTGTCACATTTTAATTCAGTGACAGTCCTTGATGACCCCCTCCCTCCCTCAACAGAACTTAACTTTGTCAAAAGACAAATTAAATGGACCGTGTTTCTCATAAAGTACCTTGAAAATTTGTGTGTGATTTAATATGTTTTAACAAATATATTATTTTGTATATGTATTTATGTTGTAATTCCAGCATTATTTGAGCTACCTAAACAGCCTTCGTGTACAAGACTATTTCAGTGCTATGCACAGCCTGCTTCACTATTTTGATCGGTTGATTCTTACCGGCAGTGATAGCAAAAGCAGTGGAGAGGATGGATTTGGACGAAGTTTGCGATATGCAGCTCTCAATCTCGCTGCTTTAAACTGTAGATTTGGCCATCAGTGAGTATTAGGTTTGATTATAGTTATTGAGTCAATGTTAAAGAGTCTTAAATGTGAATGTTTTTAATTCTGTAGAAGTTAAGACCTCCTCTCTAAATTAACAAAAGATTTGTAGCAGTACATAGGTGTTGGAGGCAGAGTGCAGCAATAATTAGGTGATTTTCAACAACGTCTGCGCATCACCACCACCTCCCATCAATTTCAAACTTCCCTTTTAGTTGTAGCCGAGAAACATTGCTGAAGCAGGCATGTTGAATGCTTGAAGTATTCCCAATTATGTCTGTAACAGGAGCAAAATGATTGTGCTAGAGGTGACCCGTATAACTTTTGCTGAACCACGAGAGAAATTGATGGCACTCTAAACAAAAATGCGTTTTTTACTAACGTTAGCATGGCTATTTTTAAATGACAATACAAGTATGTGGGTTTTAACAGTAAGGGATCCCAGGAGTTAATTAACATTGGAGAACCACTTTCCAAGGTCTTTCTCTAATATATTTAGGACATTTAGACTATAGCTAAAGCTACTACATAGTGTGTGCTTTCTGATGATCTGACTTTGGTGTCTTTGTATATGCAGGGAGCAGGCCCAGTTTGCTCTACAGGAAGCTATTCGTATTGCGCAAGAATCCAGTGATCATGTTTGTTTACAGCACTGCCTGGTAAGGAGTCTTAGTTTAGTCTCCACATTATTCTGTCTTTAGTAGTGCATTTCTACTAATTTGATGCTCTGAAAAATAAATTTTAATACTGATGTTTGACTTTAGTCTAAGTTCATCACACCAATCATGGCTTTGTTTCTAGAGTTGGCTGTACATTCTGGAGCAAATGAAGGGATCTGATAATGCAGTTCTCGTTGAACATTCTGTGAAAAAGGCTGGACAGCTTGGCTTACCTGTAAGTAATTTTGCTTTCCAGAACTAGATACTAATTAAGCATGAAAAGTTATTAATTAACTTCCCTTCTGAATAATAAAATTAATGAATTTGTAAACTCCAAAAGATAATGATTTTAGAAGAATTTGTGTCTACACTTTTAAGTGAGAACTTTATTTCAGTTAACCAGGATCCATAAAACTTTCACCACTGATTATACCACCATCCATATCTATACAACCAGGTCAAACTTAATTAACTCTCAATATATCCATCACTTATTCCCTCACTCTGTTAGGTCTCAGGCATTCCTCCAGACCACATTAGGTGATAACAGAAGTTACCACAATTTTCTACTTTAACCTATAATCAGAAATGTCTTTTAAATAAGTATTTGTAGTACTTTCTATAGAACAATAACGTATTGACCAAGTAAGGAAGCTAAAATTAAATTTGATGTTTTATTGCCATATGATCGTGTAGATTTTGAATTGGACTGGCAAACACAGTTGAGAGTTCATTTTCTATCATTTAAATCTTTAGTTTAATAAATATAGTAACTGTGAAATAATAAAATCCCAACTGCTTCACGTGATGCCCTTCATAGAAGGGAATCTGCCACCCTATCTGGTCTTGCCAACATAGACTGCAGCTGTCTTTATATGCTCAGAGTTCTAGGCATTGCAAATGAATGCTGACTTGGTAATGTGTACCACTTTGCATAAACAACACAAATGATGAGTCTGGTGTGTTACTATCTAACTGCTTTTATTTTGTAGTATCTGGCATCTCTGGGCATCCAATCACTAGTACAACAAAGGACCTTTTCTGGAAGGTCAGCTAACAAGTTAATGGATGCCATGAAGGACTCTGACATGTTACATTGGAAACATGGGCTTTCAGAGCTTATTGATGTAAGCATAGCTCAGAAAACTGCAATTTGGAAAATGTATGGTCAAAGGTATGTAAAAGTGTGTTAACATTTTTTATGAACTCAGTGCACAATAAGTTGCATAACCATTCAACCCCTAGGAGTAAAACTAAAAGTGTATGCATTATTCAGTTATATCTTTCATTATTGGATAACTGGGAAGGACTAATAGTGACAAAAATAGAAATGACTGGAAAAACTCAACGGGTCTGGCAGTATTTGTGGAGAGAAATCGGAGTTAATGTTTCGGGTCCAGTGACCCTGAAAAAGTGATTTTTCTCCGCAGGTGCTGCCAGCCCTGCAGAGTTTTTACAGCAATTTCTGCTTTTGTTTCTGATTTCCAGTTTCTGCACTTCTTTCATTTTTTTTTTTATTTAGGGCTTTGTCCAATTCTGTTACTTTCTGATAGGTTATCTCAAATAACATAGAGTTTCAAAAAGAATAAAATCGCCAGTCCCCCTATTAAGTTTATTCTCATCATTAACTGAAATTGGGAACGAACTTGTATACTCTGGCACAATATTCTAGCAGGTGATGTGAGGCTTACCGATGATCACGAGCAAGCAGATTTGTCAAATGGAAGAAACGGAGGCATTACAATGGAACCTGATCTCTATTCTTTTCCTTCCTTTTATGAGGTGATACTCTAGATGAGAGTTGGTGCCAAGTTTGCAACCTCGTTCTGATGTTGCTTTGTTCTATATTTCTGAATTACATGGATTAGATTTACCTACTCGATGAGACTTTGAAAAGTGTTTGTCATAATTGCCAATAAATTACTATTGATGCAAATACTTAAGTCTTTTTGATCATTTCTAGTACAATGGCACTACAGCAAACACAGCTTCTTCTGTATATGCACACTCTGGAGTCCGTAAATGTGGATATCCATCAAAATAACACTGAAGCAATGGCTGTAGTACTTTGTCACCTGGCAGAACTTCATGCAGAACAGGTAAGTTGGCTTTGTGGATTTTTTTCACCTTTCGCCTTGCCAGCTGTTTTTTCCCAGCAGATCTTGTTAATAAAAAATTCCATCTGATAGTACATCACCCAAGTGACCATTTTCAATGTGTCAATGTTAACAATATATTTGATCACAAGGAACTTTATAGTTGAGTCTAAAACAATGCATTGATTTGCATGCTTGAGTGGAATTTACTGGATGGTAAGTAACAACTAGGCAATTTCACTTTACTTCTCCCTTGCCCCAGATGTGCTGACACCAATTATAGTGCTTCTAGTGCACCTCAACTGAGATTAGGTTACCATGCATAAACCATGGGCAAAATCTCCCACTTTGTCTAGCAGAATTATCTGGGATGGTTAAGAGTGTTTCAGCTAGCTATTTAGAAGAATATTGCTTGAAGATTTTGTTTACTAGAACAGTGATCTTCCTGACATGATTCCAGTTCCTAATTACAGTATAATGTCACATGGTTAGAGTAGTAATCATGTGGCGATTGCGTTTTCTTAAACTCTCAGAAGAGGGAGAATCATTGTTCCTCATGTTCCGTCTCTCAAAATTAAAATAAGTGTAATGGAGTGTTATTTCCTTAACACAATCTCCATATTAATATCTCTTTTTACTTGAAAGCTGTCCATTTCCAAAATTGTGAAAAATGTTAATTCCAGTACCTTGATCCAGAATTGGGATACAGCTGTGCAGAACATCTGTTCTGGATGTGTAGGGGCCTACTCTGATACAGTGGTATGTCGGCCAAAAATAAATCTACAGCTGATTTCACCTCTGTTTAGTGAGAACTCAGTGCCCTTTAGAATTCAGTGAAATGATCCTGAACATGTCTCATCACTGTGTGCTACCACTGTTACATGTTTGAGAAGCTGAAATGAAAGTCTCTATAATTAGAAAGCCTTGCATTATGAAAAAAAATTAACTTAAATTCTGCACTTCACAATATTATTTAGGAATTTGGTAACATTTAAACTGGTCAAAAGGTCTTTTTGTTTTGATTTAGCAAGTTTCATGTAAGGTTCATATGTGTTATTTGGCTAAAAGCAGTTACGTAACCAAAACATAAGAGGGAGCTATTAGAGGTAGCCATAGCCGAATGCTCTTAATAATTTGTCTCTAAGCTGTCAATTCAATTCTTTCAGGCTCTGTGGACTACTAATCACTTCCAAACCAACTTGGGTTTACTACTGAAAAGTGTGTTAGTTGTATGACTTTTTTTTTATGAACAATCATAATGATTTGACTCCAAGATGCGGTGATCCAGAGCTCCTAAAATAATTTCCGTGTCAAAATATCAGTAACTGGGCAATTAATATAAAAAAACAGAAAATTGAATTCCCCTTTTCTTCATTTGGTTTATGTATTTAACAGAAACCCTAGCAGTTGAAATGCTATTGCAATTTAATGTTCCTTGCATCCTTGAATGTGATTGTTAGTTTAAATAATACACATCTTTTGAATTTGTAGGGTTATTATTCAGCAGCTTCTGAAATCCTAAAGCATTTGAAAGAACGGTTTCCTCCCCACAGCCAGCATGCAAAGGTACAGTGACAATTTTGCTAGCAGTTATTGTTTGATACAGAAGATAAATATCGTCATTTTGACACTGTTTAGTTTTTAAAATGATTACAGTAATTTAATATTGCAACAGTTCTTCAAAACAAGTACTGTTAACTGCACTGAATTCAGCAATTACTCAGTTTTTGGGAAGAAGAGGTCACTGCCTCAACTGCAACTTTTACTTTGAATTAATGGAGCTGTAAGTATAAAATAGACTGTTCACCTTAAGCTGCTGACAGCTGATTGGCATGTGAATTTCAGTTTCTAAAAGAAAAATCTGGCAACCGATGTCTGATGATCGTTAGGTTGCTAATGACCTATGAAGATCTCTTACTTCTGTTTCAGTATTCATGAAAGAACTGCTGTTGGATTCAGTGGGAGTAGACAGTGAGCTGGACAATCAACTGGTTTCACTGATTTGATAGGATGTAGGTTTGTCATCATGATCAGCTACATTGTTGAGTTCCTTGCGAGAGATAAAAGAACAAAGGCCATAAATGTCCTTTCAGGAAAAGAGGGAAGCTGCAAAGAGACTCTTCATAGTAGAAATGGCAGTCTAAGTCTAGAACCTGTGTGTTTGTTCTTTTAGGATGCATTTATGATTAGGAATTGGAGCTTTGACTATTTATTTTTTTCCAGTATAACTGCATGGATTTCAGAGAGCAAACAATTGTAACCCAAATTTAGTTTGTTGTTGTTCCTATTTTTGTGTATTTGACCTTCAGAAAGTTTGTGGAATTCTTTTAATTGTTGATTCACCAGACTGTTTCCAACTTACTGAAACGAATGTTGAAAATTGAAGTCTTATAATTTTGATAGATATCTTGTACTGAATTTGACAAATATTAGACTGCTGTATTTTTATGCTGCTTTTTTTCTGAATTACTGCAGAGATCTTGCTTGAAAATATGGCTTTGAAACGTTAAGGAAAATAAAGTTGCAGCCTATGTAGTCTTCAGCAACATTTCCATAGTAATAAGATAATTTGTGGTTCTTAGCACATTGTACATTCAAGTTCAGTGTTTTTAGGGGTGTCCTTTTATAAAGACAAGCTTTTGATTATATACGTAAATATCAGTAGAAAACCTGAATTACTGTACGCCTACAGGAATTCTTACTAGGTTACTGAGTATGTACAATGGAGCAAATATATTAATTCAAGTTGAAATTACTATCTTACTGGCAGAAAAAACATACAGTAGAGTTGATATTGTTAACTTTCAACTTTTAAAGGTTCCATGCTTATAATCAATTTTTTTTTTACCTATAAGCTCTGGATGCTGTTTGAGCAAAATATACAGTTTAATCGAGCAATGAGTGACGGGAAGTATCACATTGCTGACTCCCTAGTTCCTGGAATAGCAGCACTTAATGGGCCAGAAGGACTGTATAAGTAAGTATAAGGAATAGTTCTCAGTAAAAATGTTTTCAGCAAAGCAAAGTGTTGTAGAGATTTGGGACTCTGTTCTACAAAAATTGGATCAATTGTTTACTTTTAACATCTGATTGATATATTGTTGTTCACCAAAGGTATTAAGAGATGTGGAGTGAAGACAGTTGTATGGAATTAGATCAGCAATCAGTCATGATCTCATTGAATTGTGAAACAAGCGTGAATAACACATTGAATGATCTGGAGAGCCTTTCAGCTGTGAACTTTGCTAACTTTGAATAGTTGCCTTGAATTGCAAAAACAAGCAAGGCTTAATTCTCCTTCTAAACAAAATAGTTGGCTTTATTATAAGTTCAGAGAAGCTAATGGCTAGGTTTATTGTTTTTTGCCAGTAGATGAGGTTGCATTGATGGGCGTCGTTGGAAAGAAACCTGCTATATAACCATAACTCCAGTATACTTGAGGAAGGGTCACTGGACCCGAAACATTAACTGTTTTCTCCTTCACAGATGCTGTCAGACTTGCTGAGCTTTTCCAGCAACTTTGTTTTTTTACTCCAGTATACTTGTTTCTTTAGTTTTAATATCTCCTACATATTTGCTAATAGATTGAAAGTGTAAGTCACCATAGTTCCAGACAACCATCTCACCTGCGATGTCTCTCAGAAAGATGTAAGTGGTGGTGAGTTTAACCTGAGGGATACCATACCTCAGGAGAGGGGCAAGGTTGAGAAGGTAGGGCCTTTCTGGTGACTTCAGCTGGTACGGAAGTTGAACTTGTACTGTGTGTGTCAGTATGCGTCGCAAACCAACCATAAAGCCACTTGAGCTGAGTGACCCCACCTGCGCGCCCCCCTTCAAAAAAAATGAACTGTTTCTGCATTTATCTTTTGGATTCATTTATGTAATGGCACTCATTTACTTCTCCATCACATTGTCAATCTTAGTCATGTTATTATATGTTGCCTCAAATTTTATAATTGTAGCGTGTTACAATTCAAAAACTCTAGTTTTCTAATTAAAATTAAGAACCACTAAATAAGAATACACAAAATCGGTAAGTCTACCAATAAAAAGGGAACAGAAGATCCATTAAGTTTCCCCTTCTCCTTACCATTGTCTCCTTCAATTCTCTAGCTAGATAGGTTTAAAAATACCATTCAGAACACAAAATGTTACTTTTTTAACTTGCCAATGAACAACTCTACTTCCAATCCTTAATGCATCTATTAAATTTCACCCTCTGAGACTCATTTTGCACGAGTGCCTGAGAGTCCTTGTATTGCTGAAGTGTCATTCTACATATTTTTGTGCAGGTACATCTTTACCTCTGACACGCTGTAAAAGATGCCATGCCATATCTGTTCTAACTTCTGAACCAGCCAGTTCCTCTAACTGCTATTACGACTACCATACTCCACTATCTATGTGTCTTTTCCAGACCTACCTATCCTGAAAACCACAACTCCCTTGCCCACCTCTGATGCTTTTGTGCTGATCAAGCATGCAATTTAGAACAGTCCTAATTTGATAGGTACCAGATAATGTGCCATGTTCACAACTTCCGAGCATGAATCAGTTGTTTATTTCTGTAAATATAGATGTAAGCTTTTTAAACTTTGATTCGCAATGACTTAATAAAAGAAAACTAATAAAAGAAAACTAAATAATCTGTTGCAAAATTTTTTTCCAGGGCAATGATTCACATTTTGTTATTGGCTGCTATTTTTTCTGTTCATCAAGTGCAGTTTCAAACAATTATTTCAGAGATAGCAGGAACTGCAGATGCTGGAGAATCTGAGATAACAAGGTGTAGAGCTGGATGAACAGAGCAGGAAAGCTTGACGTTTCGGGCCTAGACCCTTCTTCAGAAATGGGGGAGGGGAAGGGGGTTCTGAAATAAATTGGGAGAGAGGGCGAGGCGGATAGAAGATGGATAGAGGAGAAGATAGGTGGAGAGGCGACAGACCAGTCAAAGAGGCGGGGATGGAGCCGGTAAAGGTGAGTATAGGTAGGGAGGAGATAGGTCGGTCCAGGGAGGACGGACAGGTCGAGGGGGCGGGATGAGGTTAGTAGGTAGGAGATGGGGTGGGGCTTGAGGTGGGAGGAAGGACAGGTTAGGGAGGCGGGGACGAGCTAGGCTGGTTTTGGGATGCGGTAGTGGGAGGGGAGATTTTGAAGCTTGTGAAATCCACATTGATACCATTGGGCTGCAGGGTTCCCAAGCGGAATATGGGTTTCTGTTCCTGCAACCTTCAGGTGGCATTGTTGTGGCACTGCAGGAGGCCCAGGATGGACATGTCGTCTGCAGAATGGGAGGGGGAGTTGAAATGGTTCACGACTGGGAGGTGCAGTTGTTTAGTGCGAACTGAGCGTAGGTGTTCCGCAAAGCGGTCCCCAAACCTCCGCTTGGTTTACCCGATGTAGAGGAGGCCACAACGGGAACAGCAGATGTGCAGGTGAACATCTGCTTGATGTGGAAAGTCTTCTTGGGGCCTGGGAAGGGGGTGAGGGGGGAGGTGTAGGGGCAGGTGTAGCACTTCCTGCGGTTGCAGGGAAAAGTGCCGGGTGTGGTGGGGCTGGAGGGGAGTACTGAGCCTCCTGCAGTGCCACAACAATGCCACCCGAAGGTTGCAGGAACAGCAACTCATTTTCCGCTTGGGAACCCTGCAACCCAATGGTATCAATGTGGACTTCACAAGCTTCAAAATCTCCCCTCCCCCTACCGCATCCCAAAACCAGCCGAGCTTGTACCCGCCTTCCTAACCTGTCCTTCCTTCCACCTATCCCCTCCTCCCATCTCAAGACCCACCCCCATCTCCTACCTACTAACCTCATCCCGCCCCCTTGACCTGTCCGTCCTCCCTGGACTGACCTATCTCCTCTCTACCTCCTCACCTACACTCACCTTTACTGGCTCCATCCCCACCTCTTTGACCGGTCTGTCTCCTCTCCACCTATCTTCTCCTCTATCCATCTTCTATCCGCCACCCCATCTCCCCCTATTTATTTTAGAACCCCCTTCCCCCTCCCCATTTCTGAAGAAGGGTCTAGGCCTGAAATGTCAAGCTTTTCTGCTCCTATGATGCTGCTCGGCCTGCTGTGTTCATCCAGCTCTACACCTTATTATCACAGTCTAAAACAATCCTAATTTACTTTGATACATGCTAGACAAGTGCCATGTTCACAATTTCCAAGCGCATATCAATTTTTTACTTGTGCAAATATAAGTTTTTTTTTCAATTTTGATTTCAAATGATTTGATAAAAGAAAGGCAAATAATCTATTGAAAAAAGAATTTTCATGCAATGATTCACATTTTATTGGCTTTCTTTTAGTTCAGAAAGTTTGACTGACTCTTGATAGCTAGATGAACAAAAAAAAGCAGTGACACCATATTTTTGTTGAAATTCTGAAGTTCTTACTCTTTACTAACATTCTTAGAATTTGAATGTAATAATTTATTACTTTTATGATCGGCAAGCAGCCCACAGGAAATGTACTACCAATACTTACTGCAATATGAATTTTCTGTTGACCATCAAATTTGATACCATATTATAAAAGATGTAAATATCTGTCCTGTTGGAAATTTCTACTATAACGTTTCTACCTGACTGCCTTACATGAAAAATTTATACAAATTTCAAGTTGGATATATCTGAATTTCTTAGAAAAGAGATGAACAAACAAATTGCTCAAGCAACAGGAGAAAGCAGAACTTTGTAACATAGGTGCAGAGTTTAAAAATATAACTTATAATCTAGTCTCTGTATATGTTGTAATTTTACAACATACTGAAGAGTTTATTAGCCTCTTCAATTGGCATACAATGCTTCTGACTAATGCTCATCTGTTTGAGCCTACCTAATGTTTTCTATCTTGCTGTACATCCTGGGTTTTAAGAAGAAAAGTAAAATTGTCTGTCTTAAGTAGAGGAGCGGGTAATCATCAAGGCTATAAGCTTTCATGTTTTCATTAAAAACTGGATGGAATTTTGGAATTTCATCTCCCAAAAACTGGTAAAAATCCTAGAATGATTTAGTAAAGCGGAACTTAAATCATTAGCTTTAACCATGCATTGTGTATAACCTGGCATTATAAAATATAACAATAAAACAGCACAATGACATCATAAAAACTTGCTATATTAACTAAAATGCAGGGTGTTCTAAATTTAATTTTGATCGGTCCAGTGGTATAGGCCTCATATATTAGCATTTATTGTTTTTCTTCCATGTTTCCCCAAAGGAAAGCACTTGTGCTGAAGGCTCAAAATCAAATCACAGAATCGTACAGACTTCTACAAAAGTTGTTGGTCCATTGTCAGAAGAAAAAATCTACAGAAATGTTGATAAAGTAAGTTGGGAATGATTACATGTGTGAGTTAGCCAAAATGATGGTAACGCGAGGGATTGAACTTTTAGTCAGAGACAGGTTCTAGCTCCAGGTCCTGCCCTCTTGTGCTATGTTTTAGAAGCACTCACTGCAATTTTGAAGTGCAGATCCAGTTAACGGCCGGGGATTGCAGGCAAGCTCGTCCAAAAATAAAGACAGCAAGGGAGAAAGCCAGATAAGTTTTGTTGATTTATTGAAACGTGGTGCAGGCCATTCCTGACTGCAGATCCCAGTCCATGTGGAGATGGGCCTCCATTAAATCAATTTGTTAATTTAAGTTGCTCTTCTTTGGAAAAACTTGTGGTGGAAACAGCACAATGCCTGATGATGTCAGCCACCCTCTTCTGATCCAGAAAATTTGGCCCCCTGTATCGCCATTGAGTAGGCTTAAGTAATATTTTATTGTGATAATGTATTACCTTTTCTAGATTACTAAGTCTGTCCGAATGAATGATTCTCAATCTGTGGTAAAAATACAGAATGCAACTAAATTTATTATTTTTTGGTACTAGAATTTATAAGGAATAGTTTATCAGTGTTAGTCTTCAAGTTTTATTTTGAGTTTGTTTAAAATATAAAAGTGGAAGCAGTATTAACATTGTAAGTAATAACACTGATACAAAGCAAACATGTCTAAACATGAGGCTTTCCAGTCAACTAATACAAAATTCTAACTGATACTAATTAAATTTGTGAAGAGAGCAAACAGTAAATGATGTGGAAAATTGCTATTTTTAATGTATAATTTGAGGTTATGAGTGTACAATAAATTAGTATCAACCTGAAAGAAGCTTACTACTGAAAACCTGGTATACCAGCTACCAAGTCAAATAACGTTGAATGACATGCAGCCTTGCACCATATCACTCAATTAATATCCAAAATGAGCAAACCATTTTATCATTATCATTTTATTAATTAGGGAAAGTTAGCACAGATTATTTCAAGGCACATGGTGCTTAACTTGAGTTTTTTTGAGGTAAAGTGTTAATGCAGGTGATGCTGTTTGGACTTCAACAGGTGTTTGATAAAGTACAACATAGCCTTCAATTTGTTTGACTCTGAGATAAAGTGACATTGATGGTGGGTGTGAACTTGGTTGAGTGACAGGTGAACAGTGGTTTTTGGACTGTAGGAAAAAATAAAAATTCCTCAGAGGTCATTTTGATAGCTCTTTCCACTCTAACTGCTTTACGGTTCCAAGGGGTTCATTCATCATTTACGCACAATCTTTACTGCTGTAAACAATCACAAAGAATACCCAAGCCCCTCAACTCTGAACTCTCAAAGGTGTCCCCAGATCATATAAATAGGGGTACCTTACTTCTACAGGATACCCTAACTGTCTAAATGAATCCACAAAGCTTAGATTTGCTCTTAGCTGATCTAATGTGCACACAGGAAGTTCCATGCAATAAGGATCTCAAAATCCTACTTCAGTAGAGGCAGTTCTGACATGACAAAACATTTGGACCGTACAAAAGCAATGAAATTAGATGGAATCTTAGCAAATACTGATTTTTGTCTCACCTGAAGTGTTACTTAGAAAGCTTTAAAGGTAGTGCAAAAAAATTATGACAAATAGTTCTATTGCACATGGGGAACTTGTCTGACAGGAATAGAGTACAGAAGTTGGGACTGTCCTCCTTTGAATAAAAGTTAATGGTATTCAAAATAATGTAGTTCAAGACAATAAATAGAAAAAAAAGCTGTTCCCTCTGCTGGAGGTGACAAGAACCAGAGCATATGGATTTGGTTGATAGTAAGAGTCATAGAGATGTACAGCACAGAAACAGACCCTTTGGTCCAACTCTTCCATGCCAACCAGATATCCTACATTACTCTTGTCCCATTTGCCAGCATTTAGCCCATATCCTTCTAAACCCTCCCTATTCATATACCCATCCAGATGCCTTTTAAGTATTGTAATTGTACCAGCCTCCACCACCCTCTCTGGCAGTGTTCAGTTCTGATTCAGAAAAGATTTACAAGGATGTTGCAAGGATTAGAGGGTTTGAGCTATAGGGAGAGGCTGAATAGACTGGGGATATTTTCCCTGGAGCATCGTAGGCTGAGGGGTGACCTCAAGGAGGTTTATAAAATTATGAGGGGCATGGATACAGTGAAAAGCCAAGGTCTTTTCCACAGGGTAATGGAGTTCAAAACTAGAGGGCATGGGTTTAAGGTGAGAGCAGAAAGATTTAAAAAGGACCTAAGGGGCAACTTTTTATGCAGAGGAGAAAAGACATGTATACATTGCAAGTGATTGGGATGTGGAATGCTCTATTCAAAATGGTGGAGGCTTAATCAATTTTAGCTTTTAAAAGAGAATACCATAAGTAACAAAAGATTTTGAAAAATTGCAGGGCAAGAGCCAGAAGTGGGATGGACTGAACTGTACTTGCAGAGAGTCAGTATGGCTTCAATAGGCCAAACGTGTGCAGCATAGAAGGAGCCCGTTGTATGATTTCATGTGGGCCATTATAGCTCAGCCAAGCAGGTTCTCACCTATCTTCACTGCAAAAGTATTTTTGATGGGACCAAAAAATAGGAATTTGGCTTGACTTGAAGCTTCCTAACTTAATGCACTGTAGCAGTTGTAGTATCTCAGCTGCTGTTCTGAAGAATGAAATTTACTACATACAAGGCATTATATATGAAGTTCTCTTGAAGTGTGTTTTGGTTTCTCACTGCATTAAACATTTGAGCCCTGGGGACTACTAGTCTCGATAAGATTGATTTAGGATTTTGCTATGAACATCACTGACAAAATCACAGAATTATGATGAGAATGTCAATTTGTCTGATCTTATTTCTTTCACCCAGGAAGAACTACACATCTTCGCTTTCCAATTGCAGAATTTAATTTGTTTCCTACATGATTCCAGCACTTTTTGTCTTGACAACTCTATCTAGAAGTCCAATCCATGTGTTCCTCAGTCTTTGTGTCAAGAGGAATTCCCTGATTTCTGTAGGACTGCTTTCTTATTCTAATTCATTTAGTTATTTAAACACTAGAAGACATACACATTCAGTTGTAGTAATGCAGGCTCAAGTCTGTATTGAGACAATACCTCACAATCCAATGTGTTTGCTCAGGTCTTTATTGACATCATTCTTATAATGCAACATTCACACTTCACAATTCCAGTGTGAGTGCAGACTTACTACTTTTGCTAATTATAGCTTTGAATTCTGCATTACAGTACCATACCAACCATAGCACCAATAAATCATAGTATATCAACGATACGTACATTTGAGACAGAATAACATGACCGCAGAAATAGGCATTAAATCTTCTCTGTCTCTTCTGATAATTATATGTAAACCCATACTCAGCAGAAAGCTTTTTTTAAAACTCATTGTGCTAGCCCTACAGACAACCCAGGACATTGAGGAACTTTGCTAGCATGAGTTTTCATTCCTACATAATTGTTCTTGAATTTACTCCAACAGAGCTTTTCCATTTTTATTAGTTAGTTTGAGAACACTATATAGAATCAGTTGGTAAGCATTTGCCCCAAGGGATGGATGAAGCATGTCACTGAAACAGACAACTTATTTTTCAAGTTTCTAACTCAATGTCACACTAGTATGTACTACATATGATGTTGGAAGATACCAAGGCCAGGTTCTTGTATGAAGCAAATTATAGTGTTATGAAAAATTATTTACCAACTTTTGATTTGTGTGATGCAATTGTGGATACAAGGACAGCAGAACTGAAATGAGATACAAAGTAACTGAAAGGACCATCCCATAGAACAAGCAAAAGAAACATAATATTTAAGACAAAAATGGTGGTGAATAAAAGTATTCCAGTCAAGAGCTTTGTGTGGAGACAGAGATGAAGTAAATGGGCTGTAATCTAGATATAAAAATGCATCATAATGATCAACTTGCAGCATCCTTTTTAGAACTCAGAGGCTTATTGCCTGTTGCTGAACTGCGATCTATTTAGAAAAGGGGGATTACGTTAAATTTAATGAAGGAATAGGTAATTTAGAGAAAAACTGCACCATCACAGCGAGACCGTGACTGACTCCATAGCACAAACACTGCATAATTATTGAGAAATATTTCAATACTTGAAACTTAACTAGTTAGATAAAACAAAATAAATAAGGCAGGACAAGTGATGCACTTCACTTGTAGTATGGGGGAGCTGATGGATACCAGTTTGATCAATGGCAAGTACTTCTGAACTGTTTGTGGCCTGAGAAACTTCAGCTCAGAGTTGATAGGCTGAAGTCCAAACTTCAGACATTGCTGTGCATCACAGGGCAGAAGGTTGCCTGAAAATTTTCTTCCCAAGGTGGTCCTGTTGTTCAGGTCTGATCCGCTGGTCAGGGACAGAGTAGGAAAAGGTAGTTGCAGGAAATGAAGTAAATCATGATAGAGAGTTTGTAAAGGGACAGAAATACAT
Organism: Ginglymostoma cirratum; assembly: GCA_024137785.1. NCBI lineage: Eukaryota > Metazoa > Chordata > Chondrichthyes > Orectolobiformes > Ginglymostomatidae > Ginglymostoma > Ginglymostoma cirratum. Next base: position 19,974,953 of record JAHRHZ010000098.1, read on the forward strand.
TAAATGAGTGGGCAAAATATTGGCAGATGGAGTATGATGTAGCAAAATGTGAGGTCTACTTTAGCAGTGGCACTGCTGCCCCACAGCACAAGGGACACTGGTTCAATTCCAGCCTAGGGTGACTATGTGGAGTTTGCACACTTCCCCCCCCCCC
>JAHRHZ010000098.1:19975206-20032970 GCA_024137785.1 Ginglymostoma cirratum
GGTTTCCTCCCACAGACCAAAGATGTGCCGGTTAGGTGGATTGGCTACACTAAATTGCCCATAATGTCTAGGGTGGGAAATGTAGGGGGTGAGTCTGGTTGGGATGCTGTTCGGAGGGTCGGTGTAGACTCAATGGGTGGAATGGCCTGCTTCCATGCTGTAGGGATTCTGTGCTTCTAGAATATTATTCAAATAGAAATAACAGAGGGATCTGGGTATCTTTGTACATGAATCACAAGGTAGTATGCAGATACAGCAAGTATCAGGAAGGCAAATTGAATGTTGGCCTTTATTGCTAGAAGGTAGAGTATGAAAAGAAGTTGTCTTACTACAGCTGTGCAGGGAATTAGTGAGGTGACACCTAGAATACCATGTACTGTTTTGTTCTTTTTACTTGCCAAGGGTATACATGTATTGAAAGCAGTTTAGAGAAGCTTTACAAGGCTGATTTCTAGGATAAAGGGGTTATCTTGGAAGGAAAGATTGAACGGGTCGGACTTGTATTCATTGGAGTTAAGAAGAGTGAGGCGTATTCTTTTTGAAACATATGATTACGGGAGACCACACAGGTTGGATCCTGAGAGGATGCTTCTCTCATGGTGAATTTAAACTGTTTAAAAATAAAGTTCTCCCATTTAAGACATAGATGAAAAGGGATTTCTTCTCTGTGAGGGATTGTTTGTCTTTGAATTATCTTCCAAAGAGTGCAATGGAAGCTGGATCCTTGAATATGTTCAAGGCTGACTTAGATTTCTGCTGAGTGTGGGAATGGAAGGATTTTTTTCTGGAGCGGCGGGGAGTGGTGAAGAGAGTCAGGTAAGTGGAGTTAAAATCACAATCAGCTTGGACTGTAAAACCTAGTCCTGCTCCAATTTTGATCTTGTGATCTCAACAGCATCAGAAAGTAAAACTTTATCAAAATGTTCTAAGTATTTATAAATATTTATTTTTAGAATTCTTATTTTGGAGGCTGAGCTTTTCTGGCGTTCCTCATGTCATGCAGTGGCAGTTCCTTTGCTTCTAAAAGCGTTGGCACTGAGCCGTGAATATCACTTAGAATATCTAACCTCGGAAGCCATCTTACATTTGGCGTTCTCACAGGTGAGCTACGTCACAAATATTAGTGTAATCAGTTGCAAAGCTTATTGTATATACTCTGTTATGAAACAAGGAATATATGTCTCTGCATGGGTCTAACTCTAGAAGAGAATCATAAGAGAAACAATTTTTCTTTGCTGGTTCCCCTCACTGATGACGCTGTTTTGCCAACAAAAGCCCAAAAGCAACAGCCATCATACCAGTGGTTCCTTTGAGTTGTTTGCTTTGTCCCATTTACACAGTGCTGTGTGATATTAAATAGCAATTTTCTACCTGAATTTCATTCCAAGCTTCTACCTTTCAATTCAGTTCTATGAAGAGATGCCACTTTTAGATCAGCAAGGCATATGGAAGCATAAAACTGACAACACATACTAGTGTTGATCTTTCGTACAAGCATTGGTTTAATCACATGCTTTTGTGATTTTTTTTATCCTTTTATTTTCTTTATACTCTCTTCTTTCAACCATCTTTCTAACCTATGTTTATATGGGGAAGCAAGGACAATATAAACACTTAACTGTCTCTAGCCTCTGTATGTTTAAACATTACATTTTCTTCTCACTTTTCTTGGCCTGTTGCATTTAATCTTTTATCAATGACCTTTTGTTCTATGCCCTTTCCATCACTGAAAGCATTCTGTTTTAATCTACTCTGCTTCATTATTTCATAATTTTAAACACCTCCATCAAATTACCCCATGATCTCCTGTGTTCTAACAAAACTGGTTCCTTTTCTTCCCCAATTCTTTGTTTCTATTTGCTTCTACCAGACAGGATCCTAGTGAATACATATTGTAAATTTTCTGTTACCTCACCGTCCCTCTTGCAACGTGGAGCCCAAACTGCATACTGAATAACAGCATCTTCAATAGATTCACTGTTTATATCTTGACATTTATCACCTGTACCTTATATACATAAATTATTTATGACCTGAGATGCTGTTTATGACAACCAAAAAGTACCACCACTCATGTATTGATGCCTATTCAAAAGGAAATGTACAGAGAATGTTATTTTCCTGGATATCAGTAATGTGTCTGTTTGTGTAGTATAGGCCCCTGTTTCACACAAGAAACATGATTTTATTAAGGAGGATTTCATAGAGTATAGCACTATTCTACTGTTTCAGCAGATATGTTCACGATCACAGTTTTTAAGACCATTTATTAGTTTTGAATTTAATATTTTATTTTTCAATTCTAATTGTAAAATAGAAATGTAAATTTTCTATTTCAAACAGCTTAGAAATTTCTATCTTTGACGCATACTGTGCTTGTAAATGACTATTCTCTCATGTATACAAGATTGAGGAGTATGGACAGGGTGAATAGTAAGCACATGTTCTTGTTTTTGAAGGATCAGTAATAAGAGGGCATAATTTTAAGGTGAAAGGCAAGAGGTTGAGCGGAGATTTGAGGAAAAGCTTTTTCATCCAGAGGGTGCTAAAGGTCTGGAATGCCCTGCCTGAGAGGGTAGTTGAGACAGGAAACCCCTATAACATGTTTAAGAAGTACATGGATGAGCATTTGAACTGTCATAGCATTCAAGACTATGGCCCTAGTGTGGAAAAGTGAGACTAGTGTAGGTAGTGGTATATGTTTGGCAGTACGGACTTTATAGGCTGAAGGACCTCTTCTGTCCTGTATGATTCTGTGATACAGTAGTATGTCACTGTTTCTCCTAACATCATATTTTCTACTTTTTTTTTGAGGGGAGTTTCCATGATTTCTGAAAGATAGTATATTCCAAAATTGGAGGACCTCAAAATAGCATGTCACTGATTTGCATCTTCCTAAACAGATTTAAAGTAAAACTAAAACTAAAACATGACTCAGCAACAATTTATGATCAAATTCCTGTGTTTGTGTTTGTGTTTGTGAACTAGAAAAAATAGTTTAGTTTGTATTCCCACTGTGCTATATGCAGGAAGTCAAGATCAAGTGTACAGAGAACTTGAGTGAGCAGTTCAAAAGGGAAGAAGTATGAGGAATCATGTTTATACTCCCCTCCCATGAAAACAAAACTGAAACAAAGAAACAGCACTGTCTTATGGTGGCAATATGTGACAATTGGGGTAAGAATTGAGTGGGTTGTAGCCAGTAAATTGATGTCTTAGTGAAGACACTTTCTATCCTGGTCCTCCTCTCATATATTCACGCTAGGATAATAAATAGGAAGCAACAGGCAAAGTGTGCAAAGTCAATCTCTGTAGCTTTTTGAAGACTGAAAATCTGATACTTGTTTTCGATAGCTAACAGAAAAGCTAGTTTGGGATTAAGGTTTTTTTTAAAAAGATGGTTTGGTGAAAAGAGACCCTTGAAGAAAAATACGTGTAAAATAAATTACATACAAAATAAACTGGAGGAAAAGAAAACAAATGCAAATATATAAAACTTATCTGACTTTTAGAAAGGGAAGTAGAAAAAGACAATGTTAAAATTAACCTGCAGTTTCACATAGCACTTGGAGATTGAAAGATAAGTCCATATGGTGTCACAGGAAAGAAGTGCCACTAACAGGAAACTTATGCTGAATGTGATATTCTTTAACAATTTCAAGTCTTTTTGTTATTTAAAAGAACCCAAATCATATATTTATTTTACCAGCTGCTGCTTGGAATTCCAGAACAAGCTTTGAATATACTGCATATGGCTATAGAACCCATTCTGGCTAATGGAATAGTCTTGAACCGAGGGCTTGCCATGTTGCTGTTGGCAAAATGTCAAGTCGCTTCTGCAGCCTCCTCTTCTACTCAGGAAAAAACTGAGGGTAAATACTTGAAATCTTTTCACCTGACCTGTATACTTCTGCAACAATTTTAGTATATTTATAAACTGTCAATTTCCTTAGATCTTGCAAAAAATCCATTAGGTTTGACTCAATATACGCATTAAAATTTGTAATCAAAAGAAATTTCAAGACACTTCTCAGGCTATCACTTCAAAATAAGAAGTTTCTCAGACAAGCCATTTTAAAACTGGTTGGAATGACATTTTAAAACCAGAAGTACCTTACAATATGACTAGATTGTTTGTTTTAGTATATCCTAATTAGAAAGGAACAAATGCATTTCTAGTCAACATTGTATTCAATCATATTAACTTTGCATTGCTTTGAACCCCATGATATTTGTGCATAATGATAGACCTGAAGAACAAGCAGACATGCTGGTGAAGTGGGCGTACATATAGCAGATAGACTTGCAGAAAAAGATTGAGTACTGCGTTTTTTATAAGGAATAAGGAGAGATAAAACAGAAGTCATAATCTAAAGGAAGTGCAGAAAAAGAGAAACCTAAGGGAAAGTATTCATAAATCATTGAAGATAATAGCCGGGTTGAGAAAGTGATTAAAAAGGCGTGCAATATGTTGGGATTTATATATAGAGGCCAAGAGTACAAAAGCAAAGGAGTTTTGAGCCATCATTAAACATTGGAATTTTATGGTACATGTGATATCAGACAACTCAACAAATTGATAAGAAAACTCAGGAAGTCGGGTTATGATCATTTATTTCATATGTATTTGTGGAGAGTCAGCCTTAATACCATGAAGTGCAATGCTCAGTCTGGTAGGTTACTAAACATCTTCAAGCTTAATACAACATAAATGTCTCCCATTTATCTATTGTTTTCCCACTGGCATTGTCTGTTCTTCTCCCAAGGCTGACTCTCTCCACTGATAGTGCAGCTCCTATAGTCTTAACCTGTCTTTATACATCTCTGATTCCCATTTCTTTTAAAATAATAAACTCCTAACTAACTGAAACTGATTCAATCCCTTTACACATTTAGTTTCTCAGATTTGCCTCAGCATTAGAATCCTTATCTTTGTATCAAAAATCAAGCCCCACTCCTTAAAAATTGCACATTATCTTGGCTTTCATTTCATTTCAATACTAAGGGAATGTTGCACTGTAAGAGGTCCCATATTTCAGGTAAGACTTTAAACAGAAGCTCCATTTATCCTCCTGAGTGGATGTAAAAGGTTTCGTTACATTGTTGCTCTTGCTTCGTGACAGCTCAGGGGAGCATCAATCTAATTCTCTACTGCTCAAGAATCTAGTAAGATTAAGGAAGGTAACAAATGACTTTATGATTGTATTTGTTGTTTAAAGGAATAATTGGAGACTTTATATTTTTATATTTAAAGGTATTAGCAGGACATTGACTAAAATGTTAAAACCACTATTTTTTCCATTTCTACTACTTTGGAAAACAGGTTTGGATAACTAAAATGTGATATAATAAATATAAATAAATGCTGCATGATTTTTCAGGAATGTTATTTGACACATTTTCAAAATTTAACATTTTTTTAAGCTTTCGAATCAGCAATCGAAAATCTGAATGAAGCAAAGATATATTTTGAGAAAGCAGATTGCAATGAGCGGATCCGAGAAGTCCTTTATTTACAAGCAAGGCTGTTCAACGCTCTTGGCAAGGTGAAAGAAAGAAATAAATGTGCTATGATGTTTCGCCAGCTACACCAGGAGCTGCCAACCTATGGTGTACCTCTTCTTTCGTAGCACATGATGGATTTTAAAGCAACAACTTAATGTGAAGGAACCCTTCACAAAAAACTTCACTAAACTTCATAAAACAGAAGCTAACAGTTAAAGTATTCTTGATTTGTCTTTAGAACTAGAAAATATCAATTTATTCTTTTTTAAGGAAAATAATGAACAATGACACCTCTATTTGCTAATAACTGCGTTGTCAGCCAAGCAGTTGGATACTGAGCAGGAGTTGCATCATAAATTTTATTTACTCGGCAAACACAGAATTTCTGCAAACTACACACAGAGCCATGATCAAGATTACCATAGTCTTTTCATAAAAGCAAGATCGTTTCTGCAGCAAAATGCAATGAGTGGAGGATGTTTAATATATTACAAATTTATTATTTCTGTAGCAAAAAGATGCAATCCATGTGCATAAACTGCATCCCTAAGTCCCTTAAACAGTGTAGCCTTCAGGCATAATTAAAGGGGAATTATCTAATTAGCTTTGTGCTGTCTGAGATTTGTATTTGACCATTAAATAACTGATCATTGAATTTTAAGTTGTTTCTGGTTTGCAGATTGATTCAATACAAACATCATAACTACTTGATTTTCCTTTTAAGGTTAGCTGCCCTATGTATTTAATTAGATATGAATATTAAAAGTTGGTATTTTTGAAACTTGAAAGTTTTGGGGGGGGGCGGTGAAAGAGAATAGAGGAGACATACTAAAATGCTTTGTTCATCTCTATTTGAATATATCAAGACAAATAAGTTGAAATTATCAGAGTGCCACTTCGCCTAGTTCTTAGTTTTGGGTTCCATGAGCAAACACGGCATAAATTGATATTAATCAGACTTCAAGGGAGCATGAGGACTGCTGAGGAAATTGAAAAATGTAAAGTTTTGGCAAAGATCTGTAGCTCAGGTTGTGTATGCAAACCCATACAAATCAAAACCAGAAATGACAGTACTCCCCGTAATGGACTGGACTGTATAAATTCCAAGCGGAGTAGAATAGCATCACTTCATCGGAGGCTCCACTGGTGATGTCACCTAGCATGGTGACAACGTCTGAACAAAAACAAGCCAGCTGGGCAAGCAAGTCAACAACCTCATTGAAAAATTATCATTGTGTCTTAGAAACTGCCATTTCAATGTAACATTGAAACAATACAGAAAGTGTTCCATAATACATTTAAATAATTTGATAACTGAAACTAATATACATTTCTGAAACTGCAGAATATTTATTATTTCCTATGGCAGCAACATTAAAATTCAAAGTTAATTATCCAGTTGGTTCCTGTGAGCTTTTTGGAATTTTCATTGATATACAAAGTTGCATTTGCTGGGACAAAAAACAGAAATAGCTGAAGAAACTCAGCAGGCCTGCCAGTATCTGTGAACAGAAAGTGGAGTTAATGTTTAGAGTCCAGAATTTTCTTGAAACATTAATTCTGCCTTCTGCCACAGATGCTGCCAGACCTGCTGAGTTTCTCCAGCTATTTCTGTTTTCATTTCAGATTTCCAGCATCTGCAGCTCTTTGTTTTACTTGTTTGCTGGGGTCCAGTTGTACTCTGATTATTTGTTTTTTTTTCCTGAGAAATAGTGGCAAGATATGTACATTGAAAGGAAAACAACCTATTGATGGTTTTAGCAGATCGTGCTGATGGTTGTCATTGTTCAGATGCATGACAACATGCACGGTTTCTGCCCAAACTGGTGTGCAGTATTGAGCTCCTAAAAACAAAAGACACATAACTGGCCACAGGGTGTGAATACTTGTGCCTAGCTGATGTCACCTTGGGGATTAAGTGTCCTAGTTTTTATCTTGTGTACAGTGATAGTGAGATGGTGATAATTAGTGGGACTGCAATTCGGAACTCTTTAAGTGTAGTTTGGAAGTCTTCATGCTTCGGATTCTTATCATAGAAGGAAGCATAACATCCTTCTTTAAACGCCAGTTACTGAAAAGACATGAGGATGAGTTTTGTCTGAGGATTCCAACAGAACCACTACAGATTATAACAGTCATTTTTTTCCAAATATATTTTCAGTTTTGACAAGGGTATTATCTTGAATAGCTGCATCGATTTCATCTGCACAAAATTCTTTGGAATATATTCAGTTTCAGAAATGCCCCTTTAGGGTCATACAGCACAGAAACAGACCCTTCCGCCCAACTAGTGCACACCAACCAACTAATCCCACTTGCCTGCATTTGGCCCATGTCCCTCCAAACCTTTCCTATTCATGTACTAATCCCAATGTCTTTTAAATGTTGTAACATTACTTGCATTGAGCACTTCTCCTGGCAGTTCATTCCGCATACTAACCACTCTGTAAGAAAAAAAAGTTTGAAATCTTCTCCCTCTCACTTTAAAAATATGCCCCTTACGTTTGAATTCCTTCACTCCAGGGAAAAGACGTTTGTTATTCACTTTATCTATGCCCCTCATGATTTTATAAACATCTATAAGGTCACTGCTCAACCTCCAACAATCCAGTTGAAAAAGTCACAGGCTATCTCTATAACTCAAATCTTCCATTCTCAGCAACATCCTGGTAAATCTTTTTTGACCCCTCTCCAATTTTATAATACTGTTCCTATAACAGGGCGACCAGTACTCCAGAAGAGGCCTCACCAACATCCTGTACAACCTCAATTTGACATCCCAACTCTTATCCTCAAAAGGTCCGAGCAATGAAGACAAGTGTGCTAAATGCCTTCTTAACCACCCTATCTACATGTGATGCAAATTTCAAAGAATTTTGTACCTGAACCTCTAGGAGTCTCTGTTCGGCAACACTACCCAGGGCTACATATTAACTGTATAAGACCTGTCCTTATTCTTTTTACCAAAATGCAAAACCTCACATTTATTCAAATTAAACTCCATCTGCCTGTCCTATTGATCAAGATCTCTTTGCGATCTTAGATAACCTTCTTCACTGTCCACTAAGCCACCAATTTTGGTGTCATTCTTAAACTTAGTAACCATGTCTCCTAAATTCTCAACTAGATCATCTATATAAATGACAAATTGGCTTTCCTTGCTTTAGCATTGAAATGTTTTGCCTCAGCCTGTATTTTTCTTTCTTAGAAGGTAGAAAGATACCACTGTTGCAAATCCACAATGCCACTTATACACCTACCTTCTGTAAGATTCAAATGTTATTATGAAGATGTTGGAATTGGTGCTTCTCATATGTAAAGAAACACGAAACAATCAAGGGTTCTTCTTTTACTTAGCACAGCAATACCAGAAACATCCGTAAATTGTTAAGCCTACCAAGACTGTACATACACACTTCTCCATTTGTTTAATTCCCAAATTCCCATCATTGAAGTTACAGAATCATTTCTGATCCATACATTGAAATATCAAAGAAGTTACTGGAGGCCAACAACTGTTGTACCTGTGCAACCCTGTACAGGTAGTTCTGCTATAATGCATGTTTTGTTAACATGAATTGGCTGTAATGTGATTGATGAATAGTGGACACTGTTTGGATAATGCAAGCTTTCTGTTGTACATGTATAATGATTTTCTATAGTGATTTCTCTATAACATGATATTCTATGGCAATTTTCTACACAAGAACGCAACTGTCATGATATAGGAGAACTACCTGTACAATAACTTTTGCTGTTTAGCGATTTCTAGCTCCTCCGCCAGCTTCAAGCTCAAATGTTGATATGACTATTTATAATTCAAAATATTTTCAACTTCCTTTGATTCTGGTCTCTACCTATGGTCAGCAGATTTCTCCTATCTGACTTCCTCACTGAAATCCCTGTTCCCATTAATCTTGGCTTCCAACTGTCCAGAAATTCTTGGCCTGGCCTGAATACACTTCTTCTCAGCCCGATGAAGGATCCCGAATGGTTGGTTTTCAAACCAAGTCCCAACATCATCATCAATGTGACACTCCGATCTCGATTTTTAACAGTTGTTTTCTTGACATCTTTGCCACAGGAGATGCGGTGCACATTTACGCCTTTGACCAGAACATTGCAATCACAAGCTGCACACAGTTCAATCCTTGATACACAATAATCAGCATGCTCTTCAGATTTATTGAATGCAACCTCCAGTTTGCTGTTTTGACACTTAACCACCTGCTAAGAGCATTCCAAGTTTTCACATTTTTCCAAATGATTTTTTTTTCAAATTTCAAGTTGCATTTACAGTTGACCAGTGCATGCCCTGTTTTCTTTAAAAAAAACCATCATTTTCATTCAGTTTTATGAACATATATTCATCTTATCAAAATAATGTGTATTATTGGTCTAGGAAATAGAATTAACATGGTTTATGACTAGGAATAGCGAAGCTCAGAAAATACAGATGAGAGTTTATAGGCCCCTTAAGAAATTACATAGTTCAACAGAGTAGTGTGATAAGTTCTAGTAACTTGTTTAAAGACAATGTCATTGTTGAGGTGGACTTTAATGCTCTTAACCTTCTTAGACTGGACTGGCCCAATCAAATTGGCAAAGATGGTCCAGAAGATGACTTTGTAGAATACATTTGCAACAGATTCTTGGAGCAATGAGTGGAACCAACTACGGATGGAGTAATTTTAAATATAGCATTGTGCAATGAGGTGAGGATAATTATTAATGTCATTCTTCAAAGATCCATTGGGAAGTGGTGATCATAATATTCAATTTCTTATTAAGTTTAAAAATGACACATCATGAACAAAAGTCTTAAATTTAATATTAAGGGGAGAGTTTGGAGGAAAATAGATTTGAAGGTGTGGTAATAAAATGTGTGAGATAGTTAAAAAAATTCAAAATAGTCAACAAATTGTATACCATATAGTAAGTTGTGAATGTTTATATGATTAGCTACTATAAAAACAGGCCTGAAATGGTGATAAGTTCATTACCACAAGGGCTGCTTTTCTCAATAACCTCCTAACTTGAAATATTTGAACTTTAGCTGAAATTTGAGAATTTCAGACTTATAGCAAATATTTGATATGATCCTAATCATAGCACTGAGTTCTTATTTCTGAATTCAGCAACTGTCCTGAAAAAATTCAGCAGGTAAGATTCAGCTGTGGCTTACTGAGCAGATTAAACATAATATCAGGTAAAAAGGAGAGGCTGGAGGCTTATCTTACAAAGTGTAGTATTAAACCTGAGGACTGGGTGTTTTGGAAATCTACAAAAGACTACCAACAAGTTTATTAAAGATGTGGCGGAAGAAAGGAATATGAGATCTAGGAATATAAAACAGGTTGTAAGAATCGCTTACAACAAGGTTTAGAGCTGGACGTACACAGCGGGCCAATCAGCATCAGAGAAGCAGGAAAGCTGACGTTTCGGGTCTGGACCCTTCATCAGAAACGGGGGAGGGGAAGGGGATTCTGAAGTAAATAGGGGAGGGGAGGCGGATGGAAGATGGATAAAGGAGAAGATAGGTGGAGAGGAGACTGACAGGTCAAGGAGATGGGGATGGAGCCAGTAAAGATGAGTGTAGATGGTGAGTTAGGGTGGGGATATCTGTCTAGGGAAGATGGACAAGTCAAGGAGACAGGAATGAGGCTGGTAGGTAGGAGGTGGGTGTGGGGGTTGAGGTGGGAGGAGTGGATAGGTGGGAGAAAGGACGGACAGGTTAGGGATGCAGGGACGAGCTGGGCTGGTTTTGGGATGCAGTCAGGGGACGGGAAATTTTGAAGCTAGTGAAGTCCACATTGATACCATTCGGCAGCAGGGTTCCCAAGCGGAGTATGAGTTGCTGTTCTTGCAACCTTCGGGTGGCATCGTTGTGGCACTGGAGGAGGCCCAGGATAGACATGTCGTCCAAGGAGTGGGAGGGGGAGTTGAAGTGGTTCACGACTGGGAGGTGCAGTCATTTGTTGCGAACCTACGCTCAGTTAGCTACAAACGACTGCACCTGCCAGTCATGAACCACTTCAACTCCCCCTCCCACTCCTTGGACGACATGTCCATCCTACTATCTCTGTAAGAATCGCTTAGCAGGCCATGGTGGGCTCTGTGGGCTGTCTGTTGAGCAAGTCTGCTCTATGACTCTAACTTTTGCAAATATACAGAATAGAAAGGATTAGCTAAAATAAGTATGAGAACCTTAGAAGCAGAATTAAATTCTGGTCCCTTAGAGGCAGAGACAGGAGTGATTCTCATGGAGAATGACAACATGGCAGAGACTTGAGTGCAAGCCTAACTGACCACTATCTTTTATTGGCTCAATAAATCTAGTGAGATGACCAAAGTAAAGCAACACCTATCACTGTCAATTCCTGAAATCAATTGATTGCTTCTGTCAGCAACTATGTAGCTAAGAACTTCCAACCCTACCCTATCCTTAGGCAACAGGCATGCTTTGGAATGGTACAAACATGAAATAGGTACAGAAGTAAACCATTTTGCACTTTGAATCTGCTCCAACCTTCAATGTGATCATGGCTGATCTGTTTGTTCTTCATATTCGACATTCCCATCTTTTCCCTCCCTCTCAAATCCCGATAACTCTTGATTCTACTGCACTGCAAGAATCTAACTATCCGTCTTAAAAAATTTAATAATCCCAGCCTCCACTGCCTTATGAGGTAAATAGTTCCAAAGTCTCTCAATCCTCAGGGGAAAAAAAATCACATGCCTGTTCTGAAAGATCAAACCCTAATTTTAAACCATGCGTCCTAGTTCGGGACAGACCCACAAAAAGAAATATTATAAACAAATCCACCTTGTCAAAACCGTTCTTGTACATAACACTAAAGTCAAGTCACCCCACACTCTATAAATTCCAACAGAAATAAGCCCAGCCTGGCTAACATACCCTCTTAAGGCAACACACTCATTCCAATCAAAGATGACCAAAACTACAATTGTGTACAGTTCTGGTCACGACACTACCAGAAGGATGTGGATGTTTTGGAGAGGGTACGGTAAAGGTTTGCCAAGATATTGCTTGCTTTGGGTGATTTTAGCTATGAAGAAAGGTTGGCTAGACTGGGTCTGTTTTCACTGGAACCCAGGAGGTTGAGGGGTGACTTAATAGAAGTTTATAAGATTATGAATGGCGTGGAAAGTATGAGGCATTTTCCCATGGTGGAGAGGTCAATTACTAGGGGACACAGGTTCAAGGTGCGAGTGGGGAAGTTTAAAAGAGATGTGCGAGGCAATTTTTCACACAAAGGGTGGTAAGTGCCTGGAACATGTTGGCAGAGAAGGCAGTGGAAGCAAACCACCATAATAGCTGTATTCAAGAAGCACCAGGACGAATATATGAATAGGAAGGTAATAGAAGGATACAGATCTTGTAAATGAAGACTGTTTTAGTATGGAAGGGCAAAATGTGGCAGCGCTGGTTTGGAAGGCCAAAGGGCGTGTTCCTGTGCTGTTTTGTTCTTTGTTCCTTGAACAAACTAATCTAGAGTGGTCACACCAATGCCCAGTAAAACTGAAGCATAACATCTTTTTATGTTAAAATTGCCTTGTAAAAAGGGATAGCATTCCAGTAACCTTGATTATGTGCTGTATCTGCATACTGGTATTGCTGTGACAAGTGCAGCAGAACACTCAAGTCCTTTTGCACCTTGGAATTGTGCAGTCCTCCTCTATTTGTTGAGTATTCTGCTTTTTATTTTTCCTGCTAAAGTGAACAACTTCACATTTTCCCATACTTTATTCCATTTTTTTTGTCCATTTACTTAACTTATGTCTGCACATTATTTCACAACATACTTCACTATTTTGGTGACATCTATGACTTTAGATACCATGCTTTTCTCCCCTTTAAGTCATCATAAATTGCAAAAAGTTTAGACCCTAGCACAGACTCCTGAGTGACTCCACTCATCACATCCTGCCAAACAAATAAAGACTCGTTTGTGCATGCTTTTATTTCTACCAGCCAGCCTGTCTTGTACCTGTGCTAATCTATTGCCTCCTCCATCATGACCTTTCATTTTCCTTGATAACCTTTGATGTAGCACCTTATCAAATGTATTCTGGAAAGCCAAGTATAGTGTCTCTAAAGGTTTGCTTTTATCCATAGAGCACGTTAGTCCTTCAAAAAATATAATAGATTGATTAAATATGATTACCCTTTAAAAAAACCCATTTCAAATAGAAAGGCATGGAGGTGGTGACAGAGGTGGGCCTTATAGCAGTGGCGGAATCAAGTTTGGGCCAGTTCAGTACTCAGCAGCATTGGGGCATCTGCATCAGTGAGATCTAGTGAGGACTCAGAGTGGCGAGGGCATCGGTGGCCAAAGAGTGGCAAATTTGGTCTTGTGGGCAGTGAAGGGGACTTGTGCCTGGCCACCAGGGCCGTGGCCCAAACAGAGCACTTAACAAGGAGGACTACGAAGTTGAACATTTTCTTTATTTCTTCATTTTTCTCCCATGATATTCTCTGTTTTTGGTTTGTTTTTCTGTGATTTAAGATGGTGCTGAAGTGTGGCAACATCAGTGAACACATTTTACTTTTCACTATATTTTGTAACAAGACACATGGTAATAAATAAATCAAACTTTTTAAAAATCAAATTATTTTATCTTAAGTACACATTGATCTTGCTGCCCAAATAAATAGTTTCAATGTCTAGCTTTTACAGTGATGACAAAGAACAATCTGGCTCTACCAAGAGGTCAAGAAGTAGGCTACCCATTGTTTTTCATTATAATTTATATGATTCACTGTTTTTAATTATATTTACTTCACAATCAGATATTCCCTTTATTACTGAAGTTTATATTCTAAAACATATAAACCATGAAACAAATCTTTTGCTACAGAAGGGATAACTGGGGCATTTTCCTGTTGACAAATTGGGACGCATACCGTGCAATTTACAATTTTAGTGCTTTAGACGAAGAGAGAGGGTAGTATGCGCAGGTTTGGTAATGAAACAAAGCTAGGTGGGAATGCAAGATGCGAGGGAGATACAGGAACTGCTAATTGCTGTGCACAGATTATTGGACAACAAAATAGTTGAATAAACCGAGTATCATGTGAGGTTATGGAAAGCGAGGCAGTGACATTGCGGTAATGTAATTGGAGCACACATTCAGAACCCCAGGCTCAAATCCCCGGGAATGTGATTTGAATTGTATCATGGTAGTTGAGAAAGAGCTCAATCAAAGCACTTCAAACCTCGTTCGCTCCATGCTAATCACCGCCGCCTGGACTGGTTCGTCCATCGTTTGTATTACATTTGTCTCATGGTGGGCACGATCTTACGCTTCTGATTGGCTAATACGTGTGTCAGTTAGACCAGATCGGCCCGCCCCCTTTTCGGGTGTCGGTTGTGCGCAGCCGCGGCGGTGGCGCGAGAGCGGCTGACGGGTTTTCGGACTGTGCTCGAGCTCTTGAGCCTCTGGCACCGAGAGGCCGGACATGTTGCTGTAGTTTCAGGACGTGGAACCGAGCGACTGTCATGAAGGTAGCTGTCTCATTGCTGGTTTTAGTGCCGTCATTGTTAAATTTGGGGTGGTCGCTCCTTCCTTGTAACGGTGAAGCTGCCGCCCTCTATCTCCCCCATCCCCACTCCTCAATCGAAGTATGGAATTGTTGTCAAATACAATAACATTTGGCATGAATAGAGACTTGATGCAGTTTTGGAACAGCTTCTCCTCAGTTTGGTGGAATCCAACAGTATCTTCAGGCAGCCTTGTTATTGTTGGAATCGGAGATGTAGGTGTCGGAAATGCGAGTGGGCGTTTACTGATGGTGGTGGTTTTACTTTAATTTTGGTATTTGTATCGCAACATCAGTGGGGCGTGTTATTTATCGGGGCCAGCCTGTGTTAGGCCTGGGATACTTTTTCGCTCTGGTTTCTTGCAGAGTGTCATGTAGGGAACAGCACACATGCAAAAAGCTTACCAGCCGCAGTCCCTGGGGTTTTTGTCAGATCTAAAAAAGTCAGAAATTGCTGGAAAAACTCAGCAGGTCTGGCAGCAACTGTGAACAGAAATCAGAGTCAACATTTCAGGTCTAGTGACCCTTCCTCAGAATATCAGTTCCGATGTTCTCTGATTTCTCTGCGCAGATGCTGCCAGACCTGCTGAGTTTTTCCAGCAATTTTGTTTTTGCTTGTGATTTACAGCATCCGCGGTTCTTTCGGTTTTTTTTTATTTTTGTCAGATCATCGTGGCCTCCCGTTTGTTCTGGCTGTCAAATCCAAAGCTAATTTTTGTTATGCCCCATATCAGCATGTGGACTGGGGGAGGTGTGGAAGTAGAATGCTTGATTTTGGAATTTGTGTGGGCGTGTACGTTTTTAGGGATTACGTATTTTGGTGAAAGTCTTAATGGTTTAATCGTTAAAATGTCAGGGTGGAGAAAAACGTGATCTTCATCAATAATTTGCAGAACTCCTTTCAACTGACATTTTGCTATTCTTCGCTTTTATTCTGTCTATCGACATCGAGCGGCCACGTTACCTCTGTGAGAACGCAGTATTTGTCTAAACTGTTTGTTCGCCAACATTCCCTCCATACATACCGATACCAGCTAGTGTTTGTTAGAATAGAGGTGCTTCCTTACATAGCTCGATTCCCCCTTCAGCCTGCTGACATTATTCGCTAGGCAATCTTTATGTATTCACATATGACCTGATTTAGTGCCCATTTCTAAATGTCTGTGAGTCAGTGGCTAAGACCCTCGTTTTGACCCATGCACCTAAACATGCTAAGGGCCTTTGGCGATGATTTTTTTTCGTCCTCACTGTCCACGGGTATAGTGCTGGAAGATTGGAAAGTGGCAGACGTCATTCCCTTGTTCAAAAAAGGGAATAGGGATAACCCTGGAAATTACTGGCCAGTTAGTTTTGCATCAATGGTGGGCAAATTATTGGAAAGGGCGCTGAGATAGGATTTATGATCGCTTGGATAGGCACAGTTTGATTTGTGATAGTCAGCATGGATTTGTGAGGGGTAGATCATGCCTCTCAAACCTTAATGAATTCTTTGAAGAGGTGATCAAACACGTGGATGAAGGTGGAGCAGTGGATGTGGTATACATGGATTTAAGTAAGGCGATTGATAAGGTTCCCCACGGTAGGTTCATGCAGAAAGTAAGGAGGCATGGGATGGGGGAAATGTGGCAGATTGGATTCAGAATTGGCTGACTCTTAGAAGACAAAGGGTGATAGTGGACGGAAAATATTCACCATGGTGCTCAGTTACGAGAGGTATACCACAAGGATCTGGGTCCTCTTCTACTAGTGATTTTTGTAAATGATTTGGATGTAGCAGTGGAAGGGTGGATTAGTAAGTTCGCGGACCATACGAGGTGGGTCGAGTTTTGGATAGTGCGGAGGGCTGTTCTTGGTTACAAAGGGACATTGATAGGATGCAGAGCTGGGCTGAGAAGTGGCAAATGGAGTTTAGCTGTGAAAAGTGAGAGGTGATTCATTTTGGAAGGACAAATTTGAAAGCAGAAAATAGGATTAATGGAAAGATTCTTGGCAGTGTGGAGGAGCAGAGGGATCTCGGGGTTCATGTCCACAGTTCCCTGAAAGCTGCCACCCAGGTGGATAGAGTTGTTAAGAATGGTGTGTTAGCTTTCATTAATAGAGGGATTGAGTTCGAGTTGTGAAGTTATGCTCCAGCTATACAAAACCCTGGTTCGGCCACAACTGGAGTATTGTGTCCAGTTCTGGTCATCTCTTTACAGTAAAGATGTGGAAGTGTTGGAAAAGGTGCAGAGGAGATTTACCAGGATGTTACCTGGAATGGAGGGAAGGTCTTATGAGGAAAGGTTGAGAGAGCTAGGGCTTTTCTCTTTAGAACGACAAAGTATGAGCAGTGACTTGATAGAGGTGTACAAAATGATCAGAGGTATAGATAGAGTGGATAGCCAGAGACTTTTTCCTAGGGTGGAGGTAGCCACTATGAAGGGGCATAGTTTTAAAGTGAGTGGAGGTAGATATAAGGTAGATGTCAAATGTAGGTTCGTTACTCAGAGTGGTAGGGGTGTGGAATGCATTGCCGGAGAGGATAGTGGAGTTGGCCTCATTAGGGGCATTTAAGCGGCTATTAGATAGGCGCATGGGTAGAAATTTGAATTTTGAGCAGGTGGCATTGAAAGAACAGTGATAAATTTCCAAATCAGGATGGTGTGTGACTTGGGAAGAATCTTGGAGGGTGGTGGAGCTCTGTTGTACTCGATGCCCTTCTGTGTGGGTGATGGAGAGCAAAGGTTTGGGAAGTACTGAAAAAGAAGTCTTGATAAGTTGGTGTAGTGCATTTTATAGATGCTATGTTCTTCAGACTTGGTGCCCTGGTGGTGGATCATAGAATCCCTCCAGTGTGAAAGGCCGTTCAGTCTACCAAGTCCACAGCGACCCTCTGAAGGTCATCCCACCCAGACCACCTTCCTACCATGTCCCTGAAACCCTGCATTTCCCATGGCTAATCCACCTAGCCTGCACATCCCTGGACGCTATGGGTAACTTTAGTATGGCCAATTCACCTAACCCACACACATTTGGACTGTGGGAGGAAGCCAGAGCACCAGAGGAAACCCACACAGACACGGGGAGAATGTGCAAATTCCACACATTCTCCCCGTGTCTGCATGGCTTTTTAGTGATTTAGTAATTTTCCCATATCGACATTAAAGTTCTAATGTTATCAGAAAATATTACATCAGGGCCATATAGTTTATACCAATCAAGGAAAGGCTGAAAATACACATGTATATAGCTGCTTCAGTATTCAGATATGCATGATAATGGCTAATAGCTACGTGTATTGCTGGGTCTGCATGCTCGTAGCCATAGGTAGCTAATGTTTGTCTTTTTAAGAGTTACTAAAATTTGTACATCACTGATACATATTTAGTGAATTCCCTACTGTGTAAACAGGGTAGAATCCATAGTACTGTGGTAGTGTAACAGTTGTTGGAAAATTACTTACACCTATACAATTTGTAAAATTTGAACTCCTTTTTTAATTTTTCTGCCTTTGAGTCAAATTGCTATCTATCTATGTTGTTCAGGTTTGTTACGATATGGTTTATCTTTAACGTATTCAGTTAGTTCCGAGAAATTCTCACCACATCACTTCCACTTAAGACATTGCCTTTTTTTTAAACAATTTAAAGTTTTTGCAGAAATCCAAATCTGATTCTTGTGGCAGCTGAGGTCATGATGAACAGTGTAAGACAATTATGACCATTCAGGGGTTCACTTGAGTGCAACATATTATCATAAACAATGTTTAAAAACATGTAATTACTTGAACAGATATGCTTATGTGCATCATTAAACAAGTGTATGATATTATGTTTGATTATAGAATCACAAAAAGATATAGCACGGGTGGACGTCATTCAGCCTATGCCTATATAGGCTGGGAAGTGCTTGCCTTCTCCCGCAACTTACAGATGTTTCAAATTGAAGTATTTGATGCCCTTGTGAAAGCAATTATTGAATCTGCTTCCATCACCCTTTTGAGCAACACATTCTACATTGTAAATCACAGTGTAAAAATGGTTTCCTCTCAACACCGTCTAGTTGTAAAACACATTACCTTGTTGCCGCTAGAAATGGTTTCCCCTTTATTCGTCAAGACTCTGTGATTTATGAATGCCTCTGTTAGATCACCCTAAAATTTCTCTGCTTAAAGGAGGACAACTCCAGCTTCTTTAGTCTTTCCAAGTAACTGAAGCCTTGCATCCTGGGTGCCATTCTACCAAATTTCCTCTGCTATCCGTCTGAGGCCTTGACATTGTTTCTAAAGTGGACATAATAATCCAGCTGGTATCTAACTAGTGATTCATAACTGTTTAGTATAACTTCCTTGTTTTGCAATCTCCAATTCTGTTTATTAAGCCAAGATGCTGTATGCTTTTTTAACAGCCTTCTAACCTCAACCTGCCTGTAATTATTGGAATGAGATCAGCCAGGTGGAACCTGTGAGTTTCCTAACTGGGGCTGTTAATCTGGTCTCATCAGAGAGTCCTGACTGACAGATACAAACAGGAGTGTCAGAGGTTCTGATCACTTGAGCTAGCTCTAAGCTAGCTGGGTCAGTGTCATGTACTATTTACGTGCAAATAAAGGATGACTTGATGATGGGATACTAGCCTTCTTGGAGTTATTTCAGTGGCGACAAGAGAAAAACACGCCCTTGAAGAAATTTGTGCTTAGCAGTCATCTTTGACTTGAGGTAAGCATTTCTGGCATCCTGCAGCTATTTGGGAAGTTTGATTTGTTCGATCCTGCTGTCAAAGACTGAGCCCAATATGTGGAAAGAATGTGTTTATTTTTTCCAGGCAAATGACTTTGGAGTGGATCAAAAGCAATGAGAAATTCTCATGACTGCCTGTGGACCTGCAGCTTTTTTGGTTAATAGGAGCCAAACTTTCCCTGAGGCACCAGATACTTAAAACTTTCAAGAGTTGATGGATTTATCTAAGGAGTATTACAATCCCAAGATGCCTCTAATTCTGAGATGCTATCGGTTTACTCACCAGTTCAAGAACAACGGGAATCTGTAACAGGATTTTTGATGAGGTTAAGGCAGCTAGCAGAAGCATGATTTTGGTTTTAATCTTGTGTGAGATGCTGCAAGACCATTTGGTATGTGGGATTAATGATGTGACTATGCAAAAATGGTTACTAGCTGAAGCCCCCCAACTGGACTTCAAACAGACAGTACAACTGGCTTTGACATGAGATAATGTGGCATGTGGAACTTGAGTGACAGGGTTTACTGACAGAAGTGAACACCCTTGCCAGGCCACCTGAGCTTGGGGAGCACTACTTGAATGAAGGCAATTGCACAGTCTCACTCGGGTCATATCCTGAAGAGGACTTTAGGTCAGCCCACAGCAAAATCCCAGAACAAAGCCAAACCTCTGCAAAACAGAAGTTTCTCAAGGATGGGGTCAGCAGGCTATTGTATAGTTGCTGCCAGCATGCAGACTCGAAATAGCGAGAGTCCCACTGGGCCTGAATTAAGAGAGCTCATAGGCTGATGTGCAGGAGAGTGCACACCCTGGGAAAGTCCACCTTCAGCTGGTTTGGAACTGTTAAATTACTTAGCAACATCCAAATCAGAACTAATCAAAATAAATGTCTAGTTAGATGGTCACCTAGTTCTGATGGAGTTTGATACTGGGATGGTTGTATTAGTGATTGTGGAACCAATCTTTAACCAAATTCATTATGGACTCCAATCCTTAAATCTGCTTAAGACCTTGGTCACGCTGAGAATCTATACCCGGAAACCCCTAAGATTGAGGGTGCAACTTTGGTTCTGGTCTGTTATGAGAAGCAGCTGGTTCAGTTACTAAAGCAGTAGTAAAAGGCTCAGGCACAAGTTTGATGCCCCAAAATTGGTTGAGAAAGATTCAACTTGATCTGCTTGACATTTTTCAACTAAACACTGGCTGCCTGAGCGAAGTCCTGATTCAATACTCAGAAGCTTTTCAGGA
Organism: Ginglymostoma cirratum; assembly: GCA_024137785.1. Taxonomy (NCBI): domain Eukaryota; kingdom Metazoa; phylum Chordata; class Chondrichthyes; order Orectolobiformes; family Ginglymostomatidae; genus Ginglymostoma; species Ginglymostoma cirratum. The sequence continues at coordinate 19,996,243 of JAHRHZ010000098.1, forward strand.
AGGGCCAGGGAGTATCAAAGGAGCCAAGGCCACCTTACATGTTGATCAAGAAATAACTCCACGATTCTGCAAGGCCTGCCCAGTGCCTTTTGCCTTGCATGCAAAAGTAGAGGCTGGAAAGTGAAGGAATTATCAAACTGATACAGTTTGTGGAATGGACAGTACCAGTCATAATGTGAAGCCAATTGGGTTAGTTCGCCTTTGTAGGGATATCAAACAAACAGTTGGATAAATACCCAATCCCTCCTATAGATGACTTGTATGCTAAACATTGCCGGGGGTCTGTCCTTCACAAAGCTGGTTGTGGGTCATGCATACCTGCAGTTGCAATTAGATGAGGATTCCCAGAAATATGCTGTAATCAAAACCCAAAAGAGTGTGTACCAATAAACAAGACTTCCTTTTAGTGTGTCATCAGCCCCTGTTCCATTTTCCAGTGGACGATGAAGAGCATTTTACAAGGTCTACTTGAGACCAATATTTATGTGGATGACATGCTAATAACGGGGAACACCAATAAAGAGCATTTAGAGAACTTGGACACAGCACTGAAACGTTTCTCTGAGGCGGACGTATGCCTTAGGAGGGAAGAAGAAGGGCATCCTAAGTGACCACCTAGCTCCAGAGACGACAAGACTGGGTTACACATGTCGGAAGACGAAGTGAGGGTGATCTCAGCTCCCACATCTATACCTGAGCTTAGGTCTTTTCTTCTTGGGTTGGTGAATTAAAACATAAATTCATATGTTACCTAGCCTCCATCCTGAAACCCTAGCATTTGTGATTGAAAAAGGTTCAGCCTTGGAAATGGCCTGATAACCAAGATGTACCCTTTAGGGAAGTGAAGAAGCAGCTATCATCATCTAAGGTGTTGGCACAATATGATCCCAAGTGAGATGTGTTGCTGACATGCTATGCCTCCCCATATGGTAATGGGCTAGTGTTGGCTCACTAGCAGAGAGAAAAACCTGATGGCGTATTCTTCCCGGACTCTGGCTGAGGCCAAGCAAAATACGCCCAGATAAAAAAGGAAGGTTTGGCGGTCACCTTTGAAAGAAATTTCCACCTGTACCTTTTCAAATGTAAATTTATAAACGTAATGAACCACAAACCCCTGCTTAGGCTATTTAAAGAGGACAGGGCTGTGATGCCCATAGCTTCAGGTTGAATTCAGTGGTAGGCTCTTACTGAGTGCATACAATTACAAGTTGGAGCACCATCTGGGAGGCCAAGTGGCAAATGTGGGTGCCTTGAGCCATCTCCCACTGGATACACCACCACTGTACCGCCCCTAAAAGCGTTTGTTCTGATTTTAAATTTTCTGGACACCCTTCCGGTCACTGCTAACAATATCAGACTGGACACCAAGAATCCTGTCCTCGAAAAACTAAAACAGCTAGTGGTGATGGTAGAAATAAAAGGCCCATCACAATCGGAATTGAAAGCTTTCTAGACCTTGTTGTCATTTTTGTCACAATTTTTTGCATACTTTTATGATTATTCAGTAAATGTTGTCTAATAGCAGAATCGCGTCTAATGTTGGACTTCTGTGAGTTTTGCAAGCACAGGCTGCATAATGCAAACAGCCCGTAACTTGCTGGGTGCGAACAGTAAAGTAGTATGTAGTTTAATCTAATCTACCAACGTTTGTAAACTATGTAGCATCATACCAGCACCGAAAATCATATACCACCTTACTCATTCGCATGATGGACAGAATGTATTTTTATCAGTCGGGCTGACAGTGTGGTGCACTTGTGTGTACAGGCACTCGAAGCTATATATTTATCTACAAGGCTGTATTCTTTACTGACATAAAGAACAGAACACAGCCGTGCCTGTTTCAACTCGTCAAAATGGGTGACAGCCATTTTTTGGGTTAATTTGTGAGGACAATGCCAAGAGTCAACCTGCTGACAATCATACTTAATTGGTAGAGGTGCATGCAAGTGGACTCTACTTGATGCAATCAGCATTCTGGTCTCCAACTGAACAGATGCTAATTTTGCTCTTGAATTGGTGTTCTTGTGAATTGGCCTGATGAGTGCCAGGCACAAAGCTTTGACAATGAGTATCGCAGAAACAAAAAGATACAATGTACACTTTGCTCCACTATGAAAAACAACTATTCAGCACTATTCCTATTTTCTGTCTCTTAGTTAATTTCATATCAAGGGTACCACTTCCCCTTTTAATCCATGGACTTTAATTTTGTTAACAACATTCATGAGATACTTTCTCAAGTCTGTCCGCATGACATCAACTATACAACTTGCACCAGCCCTTTCCATAACTTTGTCAAATATCTCAAGTAATGCCAAGCATGATTGTACTTTACAAAGTACATGCTGACTATAATTTATTAACCCATATCTTTCATTTGATTCCAGATTATTATCTAAAGTTTCTCACCCCAGTCTTAGGCTGATTGATTTGTAGCTTCCAGGTTTATCTCTCCATTGTTGAACAGCTTGTAATAGTTTTTAACAATTTAAACGTTCCGTCGATAATTTCTGAAAAGGAGCTCTGAATGCAATAAACTGCTAGTCAGAAGCTCAAAATATTTGGACACCTGTAAGTGGAATGAATGGGAAATGTTCCATGAATTGCAAATCTGATCTGTTGCCTGAATGAGCGCTGTTATGAAATGGTTATCGGCTCATTTTCTGGCATAACAATTACTGACCGCAGTTCAGAGTGGTTTGCTTAATTAATAACTTATTCCATCATTTATTTCTCTTGATTTGCATCTATGGTCAATCTATGATCAATTCTCGCTTACAAACTCATCTGGGGGAATTTTGTGTGCACTTATGGTTCGTGAATTTCTGTGTAGCTTTTCCATCAATCTATTCCAATAAGGCTCAACACGCATTTACTTGTTCAATATAACTGCAGTAGATTGTGATGGTAATGTAAAGAAATTTAATCTGTTATTGCCCTCAAATGAATTCCACCACCTCACTGGTCCGTTTTGCCTTAAACATTTAAACTTCTTTGCACTGTTAGTCTACCATAAAAGTTATGAATTCTGTCTTGCTATTTTTGACAATCTTGTTTTTTTTTTTCCCTTTGTAAGCAAATGGTCTTATTTTTCCATGAGAGTACCTGTCATTTTCTACCTTTTTTACATTGTAAAACTCTGCTTTTATTAACAAAGTAAAACTTTACCATATTCGTTTGAACTTTCTTCAGAGTCTTTTTACTAGTGTGCATAAATTCATCTCAGGAAGACAGCTGCTCACATTATTTCTCATATGTTCAAGGTTGACTGAAGATAGAATTAGTGTATGCATGATGTTATCTAGTGTTCTTCACCCAGTATGGAGTACATTAGGAAAATCCGTGAAATTAAACTGAGGTATTAAACAGGAATTCTAATATTATGTAGCAGCGACGACATTAGGTCGAATATTGGGTATGCAAACCTGTTTTTTATTCGGGGCTAACCATTTTACACGTTCGCTGTTACTGATAACACAGAATAAAGGAAGAGACAGCAAACTGATTAGGAGCTGAGGTAAATTATAGTGCTGATACAATTATATTAGCGTATGTGTAATTAAAATTATGTCAGCTGTTAATTCTCCTATTGAACAGTTAGTAGACACCAAGGATTTATGGGATCCCTTCAGTTGAGTAAGTTAGAGCTTGGAATTATAGGCTAGTTAGTTTGTTGGCAGCCTAATCTCTTGGGGGTGGAAATTCATACTGCTATGATCAGAGTGATCCAGCTGTCTGAAAACGCAATTCCAGTCTAAGTGCTTGCCTAAATTTTGAAAGATCTCATAGTTCTATGTTGTGTATCTTGATCGTCAAAAAAAAATTGACAAAGTACTGGAGTGAAGTCTATTAAGCCGAGTTGCTTCCTGCAGAATTAACAATCGCACTTTAAGGTGAATTGAAAATTGCTTGTATTTGAGTACATAGAGGGTATTTATTGAGGGTTGCAATTTTATATGGTGTCTTGTCACTAGTAGAGCCCAACACTGATCCATATTGAGACTGTTTTGTTTTCACTTTCTTCATTAGTGATTTTGATAAAGAGAAAAGTACACCCCTTTTGCCAATGGCACAAATGTTTATGTGGGGTTAGGATTATGGAGAAATAGATGACAGATTGAATGCAGGAAAATAAAATTGGTACATAGTAATTACATGCATGTATATTATTCAGGCTTACTAGTTTAAAACTGCGAAGCAGGATAAGAACATGGGAGTTGTAGTTTATCAATCGTTGAAGGTCCATGACCTGTATCTTTGAGTTTGCCAGTAAAGTAAGTAGCATGTTATGATAACACCATATTTATCCAATACCTTTTTGATATGGTTACAATATAGGACCAAAAAACTGGCACTTTCATTGGGATATCAAAGCCCTGGCAACCCAGGAGTTACTAGAAATAACGCTTAATCTTTGGGTTATTTGATTCTGAAATAAAGGCATTTTTCAAAAAATGAACATAGCTTCTGAGAAGAAATGAGATGGTTGATGTGAGTCAGTGTTGATTTGTGACCACAAGCATGGTATATAGGGGAGAGTCAATATTTATAGGCATGTGGCACTTGATAAGGTCCCACAGAATTTTTAAAAAATGAGAGTTCAAGTTGCTGGTAACTTTGGATTAGTAGTTGTTTTGGAAGCAGCAAACTGAAAGCGAGTGTAAAGAGAAGTAGCCTTGGATTGGCAAAATATGATGACTCCTGTTCTTCTGGAATCTCTAGGATTCCAGCTTTTTGCAAGTTTCATAAACCCATGCTGCGTATGCCCAATGGTACAATTTCTGTCCTAATGTTTTGCTATTTCTTCCTTGATTATAGTTTCAAGCATTTTCCCCACTATAGAAGTTAAGCTAACTGGCTTATAGTTACCTGCCTATTGTCTACCTCCTTTTTTAAACCGTGGCATCATTTTTGCCGTTTTGTTTCAAATAATATTAATAAGTTGCTAATTTAGTTAATTGGTGCACAGGATGCATATTTGAAATGATAAATTCTACCTTCTTTAATAAGAAATGATAAAAGATGAGTGGTAGAGCAAAATGTGCAGAGGACATGGAAAGTCTGCGGAGGGATATAAATAAGTTGAGTGGGCAAGGATCGGATAGATGGAGTGCGATGTTGGTAAATGTGAGGTCATCCATTTTGGTAGGAAAAACAGCAAAATGGACTATTGTTTAATTGGTAAAAAAATTGTAGCATGCTGGTGTGCAGAGGGTCCTGGGTGTCATGGAGTTAGAGAGATGTACAGCATGGAAACAGACCCTTGGGTCCAACTCTTCCATGCCAAATAGATATCCTAAACTAATCCAGTCCCATTTGCCAGCATCTGGCCCACTTTCCTCTGAACCCTTCCTATGCATTTACCCATCCAGATACCTTTTTAAATGTTGTAATTGTACCAGCCTTCACCACTTCCACCAGCAGTTCATTCCATACATGCACCACCCTCTGCGTGAAAATGTTGCCCCTTAGGTGCCTTTTAAATCTTTCTCCTCTCACCTTTAAACCTGCATCTTGTAGTTTCGGATTCCTTGACCATGGGGGGAAAGACCTTGACTATTCACCCTATTCATGCCCCTCCATTTTATAAACTTCTGTAAGGTCACCCCTCAGCCTTCAACGGTCCAGGGCAAATAGCCCCAGGCCCTCTCTATAGCTCACACCCTGCAACCCTGGCAGCATTCTTGTAGATCTTTTCTAAACTCTTTCGAGTTTACCAACATCTTTCCTATAAAAGGGGGACCCAGAATTGAACACTGGTTACACCACTTTTGGAATACAATGTCCTGTACAATCACAACGTGACCTCCCAACTCCTATACTCAATGAACTGACCGAAAAAGACAAGCGTACCAAACGTCGCCTTCACTATCCTGTCTACCTGCAACTCAATTTTCAAGGAACTATGAACCTGCACTCCAAGGTCTGTTTTTATTCAGCAATACTCTCTAGGACCTTACTTCATCATAGAATCCCTACAGTGTGGAAACAGGCCCTTCGGCCCAACAAGTCCACACTGACCCTCAGAGCATCCCATCCAGACTCGTCACCCTATACCCCACCTAATCTACACATCCCTGAACACTACGGGCAATTTAGCATGGCCAATCCACCTAGCCTGCACATCTTTGGACTGTGGGAGGAAACTGGAGCACCCAGAGGAAACCCACACAGACATGGGGACAATGTGCAACCTGCACACACAATTGCTTTGAGGGTGGAATTGAACCTGGGTCCCTGGTGCTGTGAGGCAGCAGTGCTAACCACTGAGCCACCTTGCCACCCCCTAAGTCCTGCCCTGATTTTTCCCTACCAAAATCTAGCACTTCACATTTATCTAGGTTAAACGCCACCTATCACTTCTCAGTCCAACAGCGCACCCGATCAAGACCCTGTTGTACCCTGAGGTAACCTCCTTCACTGTCCACTACACCACCAATTTTGGTGTCATCTGCAAACTTACTAACCACACATTATAAATGATTTGGATATGAATATATATAAATGACAAAAAGCGGGGGGGCCCAGCACCGATCCTTCTACCACACCGCAGGTCATAGGCCTCCAGTCCAAAAAATCTTCTGCCACCACCCTCTGTCTCCTACCTTCAAGCCAGTTTTGTATCCAAATGGTTAGTTCTCTCTGTATTCCATGTGATCTAACCTTGTTAATAAGTCTACTGTGTGAAACCTTGTTGAATGCCTTACTGAAGTCAATATAGACAATGTCCTCCACTCAGCCTTCATCAATTTTCTTCGTCACTTCTTCAAAAAATTCAATCAAGTTAGTGATACACTATTTCCCATGCACAAAGCCATGTTGCCTACCCCTATTCAGTCCTTGCCTTTCCAAATACATGTAAATCCTGTCCTTCCAAATCCCCTGCAACAACTTGCTCACCACTGATGTCAGTGCTTGTGCATGAAGCACAAAAAGTTGGTTTGCAGATGCAGCAGGTAATATAGATGGCAAATGGAATATTGTCCTTTATTGGTAGAGGGATAGAATTTAAAATAAGGAGTTAATGCTGCAGCTGTGTAGGGTGCTAGTGAGGCTACACTTGGAGTACTCTGTACAGTTTTGGTCTCCTTGTGTGAAAAAGGATGTACTTGCACTGGAGCGGTGCGGAGGTGGTCCGTTAAGTTGATTCCAGAGTTGAGGGTTGCCTTATGAGAAGATATCGAGTAGACTAGGATTGTTCTCATTGGAATTTAGAAGAATATGGGGGGAGTCTTATAGAAACATATAAAATTAAGAACGGAATGGATAAGATAGCAAAGAGAATGTTTCCACTAGCAGGTGACACTCGAACTAGGGGGCAGAGCGTCAAAATAAAAGGGAGCATATTTCAAAATGAGTTGGAGAAACTTCTTCACCCAAAGGCTTGTGAATCTGTGAAATTCCCTGCCCAGTGAAGCAGTTGAGGCTAACTCTTTGAATATTTAAGGCAAAGACAGATTTTTGAACAGTAAAGGAATTAAGGGTTATGGTGAGTGGATGAGTAAATGGAGCTGAGTCCATAAAAAATCAGCCATGATCTTATTGAATGATGAAGCAAGCTCGACGGGTCAGAGAGCCTACTCCTCCTATTTCTTACGTGCCACGTCAGCTTATTGAGGAAAATAAATGCTGGGGGTAATTTATTTTTTTGTCAGCCTGCAAAACACGTGTCAATGCTAATAAAGTATGAATAAATAAGTCTTTGATTGGCAAGTTATAGTAAGCGAAGGCCCACAGGAACCTGTGCTGGGGCTTTGATGTAAATTGTAAGAAAAAAGAAGACCCAGTTGAGGGGAGGGGAGGGGAGGGAAGACATGGTAGCTAAAATCAAAGGTAACATCCACAGAGGTAAGAAAATATTGTTACAGAGATAGTAGGAACTGCCGATGCTGGAGAATCTGAGATAAAACGTTGTGGAGCTGGATGAACACAGCAGGCCAAGCAGCATAGGTGAGCCCTTCACTGAGGACTGACCGTTCGTCCTCAGTAAGGGGGAGGTCTGGGGGGATGGTGAAGTAAAGGGCACACCTTTGTCCCCCTCCACCCACACATCGACGAATACAACACTCATCTGAACATAGAGCAGTTTTTCCGCCAACTCCGCCTCCGCGCTTACTTCTTTAACCGTGAGCCTAACCCTCCCTCCACTGACCCCTTTTCCCGCCTCCAACACACCCCCTCCTCCTGGACACCACCCCAAGGCCGCCTACCCTCCCTTGACCTCTTTATCTCCTAATTGTCGTTGAGACATCGATCACCTCAAACTCTCCACCCCTCTCACCCACTCCAACCTCTCTCCCGCAGAACGTGCAGCCCTCCGCTCCAATCCCAACCTCACCATAAAACCTGCTGACAAGGGAGGCGCTGTTGTAGTATGGCGCACTGACCTCTACAGCTCGGAGGCCAGGCGCCAACTCTCCGACACCACCTCCTATTGCCCCCTTGATCATGATCCCACCCACGAGCACCAAACCATCCACAACCCCATTACCTCAGGTGACCGCCCACCCACAGCCTCTAACCTCATCGTTCCCCAACCCCGCACCGCCCACTTCTATCTCCTTCCCAAAATCCACAAACCTGACAGCCCTGGTCGACCCATTGTCTCCGCCTGCTCCTGCCCCACTGAACTTATTTCCACCTATCTGGACTCCATCTTCTCCCCCTTGGTCCAGGAACTCCCTACCTACGTCCGTGACACCACCCACGCTCTTCAACTCCTCCAGAACTTCCAATTCCCCGGTCCCCAACATCTCACTTTTACCATGGACGTCCAGTCCCTATACACCTGCATTCCCCATGCTGATGGCCTAAAGGCCCTCCGCTTCTTCCTGCCCCACAGGCCCGACCAGTTCCCCTCCACCGACACCCTCATCCACTTAGCTGAACTCGTCCTCAGACTCAACAACTTCTCTTTCAATTCCTCCCACTTCCTACAGACAAAGGGGATGGCCATGGGTACCCGCATGGGCCCAAGCTATGCCTGCCCCTTTTGTAGGATACGTGGAACAATCCCTCTTCCAAAACTACACTGGTCCTATCCCCCATCTCTTCCTCCGTTACACTGATGACTGTATCGGCGCTGCCTCGTGCTCCCACGAGGAGCTCGAACAGTTCATCTACTTCACCAACACCTTCCACCCCAACCTGAAGATTACCTGGACCATCTCTAACACCTCTCTCTCCTTCCTGGACCTCTGTCTCCACCTGGAAACCAATATCCATTTTAAGCCTACCGACTCCCACAACTACCTAGAATACACCTCCTCCCACCCACCTTCCTGTAAAAAGGCCATCCCCTATTCCCAATTCCTTCGCCTCCGCCGCATCTGCTCCCGCGATGAGGCATTGCACTCCCAAACATCCCAGATGTCCTAATTTTTCAAGGACCGCAAATGCCCTCGACCGTGTTTCCCGCAACTCATCCCCCACACCCCCTACCCGCTATAATAACCAAAACAGAATCCCTCTCGTCCTCGCATACTACCCCACCAACCTCCGAATCCCAGGCATTATCCTCTGACATTTCCGCCATCTGCAATCGGACCCCACTACGAAAGACATTTTTCCCTCCCCACCCTTTATCTGCTTTCCGGAGGGACCACTCTCTCCGTGACACCCTTGTCCGCTCCACACTCCCCTCCAGCCCCACCACCCCGGCACTTTTCCCTGCAACCGAGGCAAATGCTATACCTCCCCCCTTAGCCCCATCCCAGGCCCCAAGAAGACTTTCCACATCAAACAGATGTTCACCTGCACATCTGCCAATGTGGTATACTGCATCCACTGTACCCGTTGTGGCCTCCTCTACATCGGGGAAACCAAGCGGAGGCTTGGGGACCGCTTTGCGGAACACCTACGCTCAGTTCGCAACAAACAACTTCACCTCCCAGTCGCAAACCATTTCAACTCGAACCCCACCCCCACTCCTCGGACGACATGTCCATCCTGGGCCTCCTGCATTGCCACAACGGTGCCACCCGAAAGCTTCAGGAACAGCATCTCATATTTCGCTTGGGAATCCTGCAACCCAAGGGTATCAATGTGGACTTCACAAGCTTCAAAATCTCCCCTCCCCCGACGACATCCCAAAACCAGCCCAGCTCGTCCCCACCTCAAGCCCCACCCCCATCTCCTACACACTGACCTCATCCCGCCCCCTTGACCTGTCCATCCTCCCTGGACTGACCTATTTCCCCCCCCCACTAAATCCCCACTTACATTCACCTTCACTGGCTCTAACCCCGCCTCTTTGACCTGTCTGTCTCCTCTCAACCTATCTTCTCCCTTTATCCGTCTTCTATCCGCCTCCCCCCTCTCCCTTTTTATTTCAGAATCCCCTTCCCTTCCCCTCCCCCATTTCTGAAGAAGGGTCTCGACCCGAAACGTCAACTTTCCTGCTCCTCTGATGCTGCTTGGCCTGCTGTGTTCATCCAGCTCCACAACATTTTAGGTAAGAAAATATGTTGGAAAGAGGGCCTAAGGATTTTTCAGATGGCATTAGATATATTGATTGAGTAGGCGGAAGTCTGGCAGGTGAAGTATAATGTGGGAAAATGTGAAGTTATTCCTTTGGCAGGAATAACTAAATAACATTAATAGAGAACAGCTGCAGAATTTTGAGGTGCAGAGGAATCTAGTTGTTCAAGTGCATGAGTCACAAGGTTATTATGTAGTTACGGCACAAAATTAATAATCTAATTGTCTGCCTGACAAGGCAGTGGGAGCAGTGTTTTTGAACATTTTTTGAGGCAGAGATAGATATTTTCTTGTAAGGCAAGAAAATCCGAGGTTATCAGGGGTAGATGGGAATGTGGAATTTGGAATGCAAGCAGTTCAGCCCGGATCTTGCAGAATGGTGGAGCAGGCTCAATGGTCTACATGGTCTACCTCTGTTCCTATTTTGTGCATTTATTTGTATATTTATATGAATTGAGCATAAATTAACAGAAAACAACAGTAGGAATAGACATCATTGTTAATTTAAAAATATGTAACTTGAAAGATAATGTTTGGACTGGGTTTTTAGGATGATTTGAATGAGGGAACCAAATGTATTGGATCCAACTTTGCTAATGGAACAAAACTAGGTGAGAATGCAACATGATGCATATGCAAAGAGGCTGCAAAAGGATATAAACAAGTTAAATGAGTAAATAAGAATATGGAAAATGGAATATAATTTGGCAAAATATGAGGTATCCACACTAGGAAAAATAGCAAAGGTGATAGGCTGGGGAATGTTGGTTATCAGAACACATGTTTGTACGTGAATTGAGGGAACAGTTAGCTTAGTTGGCTGCATAGTTAGCATGTGGTTCAGAATAACATCAACAGTGAGTCGGATCCCCGTGCAAGTTCAGATAGTGAAAACAAAAATGCTGGGATCACAGCAGGTCAGGCAGCATCTGTGGAGAGAGAGAACGCAAGCTAACATCTCGTTCGGATGACTCTTTATCAGAGCTCTGAAGAATAATCGAGACTTGAAACATTAGCTTGCTTTCTCTCCATGGATGCTGCCTGATCTACTGTGATTCCCAGCATTTTTTTTTCTTTGTTTTTAGTGTAGACTCCAGCATCTGCAGTGATTTCTTCCAGCTCAGTTGGCTGGGGACCTGGAAGGCAATGGCAAATCATCAAGGAAATAAAAATGTCAAGGTTGCCAGAGTGAAGCAGTAACACAATGAACCAGGGATCTGTCATAAGACCTTCAGATATAGGAGCGGAATTAGGCTTTTTGGCTCATCACATCTGCTCTGCCATTCAGTCATGGCTGATGTGTTTCTCAACCCCATTCTCCAGCCTCTTGATTTGATTTGATTTATTTTTATTATTGTCACATGAACTGAGATACAGTGAAAAGTATTGTTTTGTGTACCGTCCAGACCAATTTTACCTTAACATAAGTATGTCAGGGTAATAGAACAGAATGCAGCCTTCTCCCTGTAGCCCTTGATCCCTTTACTCTGTCTTAAAGACACTTGTTTAGCCTTCTGAGCAACGAGTCCCACACATTCACCACCTTCTGGCTGACAAAAGTCCTCCTCATCTCAGTTCTAAATGGTTGTCCCTGCACTTTAGGACCCAAGGTCATGGCCTCATTCTCTACTACTAATGGAAACATCTCCATGTCCACACTATCCAGGTCTTTTTAAACTCCATTGAGTACACACCCAGCGTTCTCAAACACTCATCATTTGATAAGCCGTTTATTCTTGTAAACCTCCTCGGGACTCTTCAGACACCAGCACATCTTTCCTTAGATACAGGGCCAAAAACTACCCATTATATTCCAAATGGGCTCTGACCAGAGCCTTATACAGCCTCAGCAGCGTATCCCTGCTCTTGCATTCTAGCCCTCTTAATGAATGCTAACATTGCCAGCTGAATGTAGCAGTTAAGATGGCAACTAAGAAAAAAATTGTCTGCACCTCTATTCTTCCACCCAACGTGTATAACCTCTCACATTCCCACATTGTATTCCATCTGCCATTTCTTTGCCCATTCCTCTAACCTGTCCTCTGCAACTTCCCTGTTTTCTCAACACTACCTGTCTGTCCACCTGTCATTGTCATCTGCAGACGTAGCAACAGTGCCTCAGTTTCTTCATTCAGATCATTACTGTATGATGTGAATAACTGTGATCCCAACACCAATCCCTGCGGAACTCCAGTAGTTCACCGGCTGCCATCCTGAAAAAGACCCCTTTATCTCCACACTCTGCCTTCTGCCAGTCAGCTAATTTTCCCGCCATGCCCCTAAAACGATGAGCTGTTGTCTTATTTAACAACCTCTTTTGCTGCACCTTGTTAAGGGACTGGAAATCCAAATAAATCGCATCCACTGGCTCTCCTGTGTCTTCTGGCAGTGTAAACTTCAGAACTTTAATAACTTCATGGATTGAAAGAATCAGTAATAACTCTTTCTGGAATAAATTGTTGCCTGAAATGAAAGGGACAAGGAGAAACTGTTATAAATGAGGGATTTGGTCTAGTATAGGAAGGTAGCGGTAATGTGGAAAATCATGACTTATTTTCCTGAAAGGCAAAAAAGATTAGATGGCATACCTGCACTCCAATTTTATAAGGTCTTAATATAACCCTATATACAGTATATTGCTGTTCCTCTATCTGTTTATGCCTGTTTGTAACCACAATTAAGTAATCCCCTAAATATTTCTGACCATTGTACTTCTAAAGTCATTTGATAAATCCATCTGAGATACTTAAATCTTATTGTCACTTGAATTTTCCATCCCTTCAGACTAGGCTTTGAAGATGTCTTTGTGGACCCTTCAGATAAAACATCAGTAATTTTTACTCAAGTTATGCATTGGGTTTGATAAGATGACACAGCAACTCATTGTGGTCTATTTTAAGCAATTGGTCAATGTTATATGATCCCAGCCGATGGTAGTACGGGCAAGTCCAATCCCAGAGTGAGAAATAGGCTTTTGATGGCAGAGTAGTAGTGTCATTGTCTCTGAGCCAGAAGACCGAACTTCAAGTCCCACCTGCTCAAGTAGAGTGTCACGACATTACTGAACAAATTGATTAGAAAATATTTCCCCAGAATGAGACCTGACTTGTTAAGCCGTTAAGTTTGTTTTCTTTTTGTTTACCATAGAGATCAGTCACTGAACATATTCCCAAGAAGCTGTGAATCTACTTTTAGTTTTAAAAAAAATGAAAAAAAAGTTTACTCCACCAAAGAAAAAACACAAACTGTCGTACTATAAAAGAGCTATCTGAAATGGCCTCATTATAGAAATCATAAATAGTCATTCTGTAGTACGGAACTTGAGTATTGCTGAAGAAGGACTCAAAAACTCAACACTTTTTATTTCAGGCAATTTATGAAAGATTGTACTCTCTTACCACAACAGTTACCTTACAGGCACCCAAACCTCTGAAGGATCACACTTGTCCCCATACTAAAGGTCCTTGTTCACCCAGCTGTAATTAGTTTCTTTTTGGCAACTATCTGCATTCACACAGCTCTTTTTCTCTTTAGTTAACGTCCCCGAACTTAGTTTTAGCATGCAAATTATTCAAAAATGTTTCTGGCTACTTTATCAGTTGACTTCCAAGTTGTATTCAAATTCATGATCGTAAAGTTCTTATGGTTGATGACCTCTAGCATTCACTTTGTGACTCATACAATTTATTCCTAATAAGAACATAAGAACTAGGAGCAGGAGTAGGCCATCTGGCCCCTCGAGCCTGCCCCGCCATTTAATAAAATCATGGATGATCTTTTTGAGACTTGGCTCCACTTCCCCACCCACTCACCATAACCCTTGATTCCTTTACTGTTCAAAAATTTATCTAGCCTTGCCTTAAAAACATTCAGCGAGGTAGCTTCAACTGCTTCACTGGGCATGGAGTTCCACAGATTCACAACCCATTGGGTGAAGAAGTTCCTCCTGACCTCAGTCCTACATCTGCTTCCCTTTATTTTGAGGCGAATGCCCTCTAGTCCAAGTTTCACCTGCTAGCAGAAACAACCTCCCTGCCTCCACCTTATCTGTTCCCTTCATAATCATATATGTTTCTATAAGATCTCCCCTCATTCTTCTGAATTCCAGTGAGTATAATCCCAGTCTCCTCAGTCTGTCCTCATAATCCAACCCTCTCAACTCTGGAATCAACGGAGTGAATCTCCTCTGCACCCCCTCCAGTGCTAGTATATCTCTTCTCAAGTAAGGAGACCAAAACTGCACACAGTAGTCCAGATGTGGCCTCACCAGGACTCTATACAGCTGCAGCATAGCCTCCCTGTTTTTAAGCTCCATCCCTCTAGCAATGACAGACAAAATTCCATTTGCCTTTTTAATTACCTGCTGCACCTGCAATCCTACTATTAGCGATTTCATGCGCAAGAACACCCAAGTCCCTCTGCACAGCAGCATGCTGCAATTTTTTACCATTTAAAACATAGTCCATTTTGCTGTTATTCCTACCAAAATGGATGACCTCACACTTATCAACATTGTACTCCATCTGCCAGACCTTTGCCCACTCACTTAGACTATCTGTATCCCTCTGCAGACTTTCAGTGTCTTCTGCACACTTAGCTCGACCACTCACCTTAGTGTTATCTGCAAATTTTGACACACCACACTTAGTCCCCAACTCCAAATCATCGATGTAAATTGTAAACAATTGCGGTCCCAACACTGATCCCTGAGGCACACCACTAGTCACTGACTGCCAACCAGAAAACACCTATTTACCCCTACTCATTGCTTTCTACTGGTCAACCAATCCTCTATCCATGCCAATACATTACCTGTAATACCGTGCAACTTTATCTTATGTAGCAGCCTTTGGTGTGGCACCTTGTCAAATGCTTTCTGGAAATCCAGATACACCACGTCCACAGGTTCCCCATTGTCCACCATGCAAGTAATAAGTGCTTGATACCATCTGCAAAAGAAGAGAGAAAATTGGAGAGAGGGAGAAGTTACGTCCTTAAGGCATGCAATTTATTTAACTTGTACTGAAGATGTTGGCTGCTACAGTACTACATTACCTTGAGACTTGATTATTCTAATGCACTTTTCACAAGCTTCCAATTCTTCCTAACTCCAGTATCTTGCGCTAAGTCTTATCACTCATTTGTCATCTCCCATCTTGCTGGTCTAAATTCATTTTTGGTCATGTAAAATTCAACTTTAGAATTCTCATCCTGTTTTTCAAATTGCTATATGACCTGGTATTTGCATATCACTGTAACATCCTAAAACCTCTGAGGATCTGTGCATCCTTTTTTTTTAATTACTCCATTATTGGCAAGTGCCTTGAGCTTTTGAGGCCCTAAGCTTTAGAACTCCTTTCTTAAACTCCTCTGCATTGCTACCTCTCTCTTTATTCCTTTAAGGCAGCCCATGAAAGAAACATCTTTGACCAAACATCTTTTACTAAGCGTTTGCTAATTTTACCCATTGCCTTATGTGGTTTGGTGTCAAGTTTTAATTGATAATGCTGCTGTGAAGCATCTTGGATTGTTTTACTTCATCCAAGATCCTATATAAGCAAAAGTTGTTGTGCTGGGATAGTTTCAAGAATGTCATGTATCCCCAGCACCTTACTCCTAATCATTTTAAACAGACATTGAGTTATCAGGGTATGTGATTGTTGGAGACAAAACAGACAGCCTATACCCATCTTCACCAGACATCAGCATGAAGGCTAGAAGCATCAATACTGAATGATTTGATCTCGTCTTCACCCTGCTACCACACCTCTGCTTTCCCGCTTCCCACCTTTCTGATGGCACCATGTGTGGTGATTTATTCTCTGGCTTTAGTACATGATTGAGAATTTTGAAACATAAAGTTATGGAAATTGAGACTAGAAAGATTAAACTATATCACAAAATATATCAATTTTATTTCAACTTCTTGAAAATTTTAAATTAAGAGTTTCTGCATTTCTAACAATGTGCTCATCAATTATTTTCCAATGATTTCCTTTAATATATTCTTATTGCAATTTTCAAAAATGGATGGTTAACTTAAAGGCAGTTAGATTTAATGTGCCATCGAGGATGGATTAAAGATTACGTCCCGGTGCAGGTTTTGCATTGGCAAGTCAAGTGTTGAAGATAATTCTCAATTTTTTTTTAGCTTGTATAACAACTTATGTAAAACTGAATTTTGGACTCTGTTCTCTTGGATTTTGGCTCAGTTTAAATAGCAGAAATTTTATATCACAATTTAAGATAGGGGTAATTACTTCATTGAACAGTGACACCTTTCATTACATGTAGCATTTTTTCTAACGTAGTAAAATGTTTCAGTGCACTTCACAGGAGCATTATCATATGAAATTTGACGCCAGTCCACATGAGAAAATGCTAGGCAGATGATTAATTGCATGGTTTAAGGACATCCTAAAGGAGGGGGAGGAGAGGGGGGGAGAGAGAGAGAGATATACACACACAAATGGAGGCAAACTTGTATAACTCCTATGAGATTATCTTTTTGCTGTGACAGAGGAGGTTAGGGAGGAAAATCTAGAGCATAGGGACTTGGCAGCAAGTACACAATTGTTAATAGTCAAGCGATCAAAATTGGGACCGAAAGAACTGCAGATACTATAAATTGGAACAAAAACAAAGTAGCTGGAAAAGCTCAGCAGGTCTGGCAGCATCTGTGATGAAGAAAACAGAGGTAACGTTTCGGGTCTGGTGACCCTTCCCACCCTGAAGAAGGGTCATGGGACCCGAAACATTACCTGTGTCTTTTTTCCTCACAGATGCTGCCAGACCTGCTGAGCTTTTCCAGCTACTTTGTTTCTGTTCCAATCAAAATTGGGATGTTGGAGGGATGCCAGAGGACTGTATTTTGGGGTGAGGAAATTTAAAAACAAGGATGCAAATTTTAAAAGTGACATTGTTCATCTCCTGTAAGCATTGTGATGAGGTGCAGCTCATTGTTGACCAGGTACATGAAGAATCATCTGAAATTCTGCTTCCTCACCGACAACATCACTTTTCACAAGTGGACGCATGAGGTTGGCCACGTTGGTAGTCAAAATAGGAAGGCTAATAACTTGCTGAATGGCAATGGATTGTGAAAAGGGGGATGCAATGAGACCTGGGTCCTTGTACACCAGTCACCAAATGTAAATATGCAGGTACAGCAGACGGTAAGGAAGGCAAGAAGGTAGGTTGGCCTTCACAGCAAGAGATTTCAAGTGTAGTGCCAGGGATGTCTTGTTGCAATTGTACAGGGTCTTGTTGTAACTGCACCTGAAGTATTATGTGGAATTTTAGCTTCCTTATCAGAGGAAGGATGGAGGGAGTGCAATTAAGGTTTATACGACTGATTCCTGGGTTGGCTGGACTGACATGTGAAGAGAGACTGGATCGGTTAGAACTGTATTCACCGGAGTTTAGAAGAATGCAGGAGGGATCTCCTATAAACATATATATAGTTCTAACAGGACTAGACAGGGTGAAACGCAGGAAGCATGTTCCCACTGACCAGGTGGTCCAGAACCAGCGGTCACAGCCTAAAGATATGAGATAGGCCACTTAGGACTGAGTATTGAGCCTGTGGAATTCTCTACCACAGAAAGTTGTTGAGGCCAATGCATTGAATATTTTCAAAAAGAAGTTGGATATACTTTCTAGGGCAGAAGGGATCAAAGGATATGGGAGAAAGCGTTAACAGGGTACTGAGTTGGATGATCAGATTGAAGGGCTAAATGGCCGCCTACTGCTATTTTCTGTATTTCTATGAAGGTTGCTCATTGAAGGCTTGCAAAGCATTTATGGTATATAATAGAGATGGTAAATACTTAACACTGTGCAGATTACAAATCTATTTTGTTGATTACTGTATCATCTAAATTTATAGCAACTGAATGTTTAAATCTTTAGTCATGGTTTAATGTTCTCATTGGATAATTCATCTGAATGTTCATTTAATTAAAATGTTTTTTTAAACTGGTTTAAACGTTACCTTTTTTCTATAGGAACCTCAAGGTCATATGACCTATCCATGTGGATAAAGTAAGGTGAAGCACCATGTCATCATGTGTCTCAAGCAGATCTGCTGCCGAGAGGCCTGCAAGCAGAAATGAGCAATGTGGTAACAACAAGGAGCAGTCAGATGTTAGTTGTAGTCTGTCATCCCTAACTATTGACTTGGGCATGGAGTCTTTTATCATTGTGACCGAGTACGACCAGAGTACCACAAGCAGTGAACAAGGACAAAATGGCGAAGGAATACTTGAAGATGAACCTATGCAAGAGAATAATGAATTGGACAGATCACCATGTGATAAGGCTTTGGGACGATTAGAAAGAGCTCAGTCTGAAGATATTCGGCAACCTAGAATAAAACTAAGTATGTCCAATCGGAAGCTATCTCTCCAAGAAAAGTCCAATTTAACTCAGTCAACTGGCAGCAGTTCAGCCATTAATGGACGTTATATATATCCTTCTTTGCCGTATTCTCCAATTACATCACCACATTCTTCTCCTCGGTTGCCTCGCCGTCCAACAGTGGAATCTCATAGAGTTTCTATTACCGATCTACAGGTAGGTATATCTTCCTTATTGAATTAATGTATCAGAACATCTCTTCTATACTGTATTTGCATGAGTTATTTATAGATTGTTTAAATTTATGAAAATAACATTCAAGTTAAATCTCATTATAAATAAAAATAGTTCTCAATAAATACAATTATCATTAATATATATTCTGAGCAAATCCAGGAGTTGCTTCAGTTAGGATGATAGTGCAGAAAATAGAACTTTGGTTGCTGTAAATGCTAATACTGTAGTTAAAGTGGGAAGTAAAGAAATAGTCACCATAATCTTTAAAATATAAAGACATCAATCTGGGAGCACTGAAAAATTAAATTGTGTTGTTATGTCCTTATAAATACCGAGAAATTGGGGCAGCACTGCTGCCTCACGGGGCCTGGGACCTGGGTTCGATTCTACCCTCAAGCGACTGTCTGTGTGGAGTTTGCACATTCTCCCTCCAGGTGCTCCAGTTTCCTCCCACAGTCTAAAGATGTGCAGGCTAGATGGATTGGCCTTACTAAATTACCCCATAGTGTTCAGGGGTGTGTAGATGGGTTATAGGGGTGGATGGGTGGGATGCTTTGAGGGTCGGTGTGAACGTGTTGGGGCGAAGGGCCTGTTTCCAAACTGTAGGGATTCTGTGATGAATTGAACCCACTACACTATTTAAAACAGTTGTAGTGGTTGATTGATCAGTCTTAACTCCATTTTCTTGCCTGTTTCCCCCCTCCTTTGATTCAGCAAGAGGAAAAAAATCTACTCATCTCAGTCTTAAATTATTCAATAGCGGAACATTCACAACCCTTTCAGCTAAAGAATTCCAAAGGTTCACAACTCTTTGAAGAATTTTCTCCTCATCTCAGTCCAAAATGATCGGCTCCTTGAAGCTGTGCTCCTGTGTTCTAGATTCTCCAGTCAGTGGAAATAGGGTGGATAAGGATACGGTATCGAAACAGTTCATAATCTTAAATGTTTCAATGAGATCGCTTCTCATTATTCTTAACTCCAGGGACTAAAGGCCTAGCATACTAACTTTATCATAGAACAGCCTCTCATCATGGACCAAACTGATGAATCTTCACTGTACCAGCTCCAGTGCGCGCACATCCTTCCTTGCACATAGATCTTTCCTTGCACATAGAGTCATGCAACGTAGAAACAAGCCCTTTGTGAAGACCAAAACTAATTTCTCCAGGTATGATTTCATCAAAGCTCTATTCGCTTGGAGCAAGACTTTCTTATTCTTCTATGTCACATAATCCTCATATCCCCACATAATAATAGCAAACGTGCTTTTTGCTTTCCTGTTGTACCTGCAGATACAGACTTTGTGCTCTTTTATGTAAATGTATTCACATCTCTTTGAAAGTGAACATTTACAAGTTCGAAACCTCTTTAAAAATGTACTTGTCTACTCTGCTACAAAGTAATAACCTCTGATTTTTTCCACTTCATAATCCATCTGCCATATTTGAGCAAGCTCACTTACCCTGCCTGTTTCTCATTGTAGTGTCTTTGTGCTCTCTTCAGAGCTTACAGACCTCTTAACCTTGTATTGCCAGCAAATTTTGGTGTATTATTTTGTCTATTCACCTAAGTCACGAATGTAGAGTATAAATACTTGTGACATCCTTGTGGCACTCCACTAGTTACAGATTTCCACCTTCAAAATGCCCCTTATCCCTATTCTCTGCTTACTTCGTTTTAACCAACTTTGTATTCATACTGCTATATAACCTCAATTAAATGAGGCCATTTCTTGTGCATTAATTTTGAGTGACATTTTATTGAATTCTTTTTGAAATCCAAGTGTCACCACATCCCTTGTTCCTGTTTATCTATTCTACCAGTTAGTCCTCAGAAAGCTGAAGTAAATTTGTCAAATAGAGTTTTGCACTCGTAAAACAAATGTTGACTGTCTGCTAGTGCAATGTTCAGATTTGAAGTCTAACCCCTGTTTGAGAAGGGAGGGAGACAGAAGACCGGAAATTAGAGGCCAGTTAGCTTGATCTCGGTCGTTGATAAGATTTTCATGTCTATTATTAAAATGGTAAATGCAGGGTAACATTGGACTGAGTCAGCATGGCTTCATCAAGGACAGGTCATGCCTGACGAATCTGTTAGAATTCTTCGAGGAGGTAATGAGCAAGTTAGACAAAAGAGAGCCGGTGGACATGTTTTATTTGGGTTTCCAGAAGGCCTTTGACAACGTGCTGTACAGAAGGCTGTTAAATAAGAGCCCATGGTGTTAATGGCAAGGTACTGGCATGGATGGAAGATTGGCTGACTGGCAGAAAGCAGAGAGTGGTGATAAAGGGGTCTTTTTCAGGATGGCAACTGCTAACTAGTGGAGTTCCGCAGGAGTCCATGTTGGGATTACAATTATTCACATTTATACATTAACAATTTGAGCAAAGGAACCAAAGGTATTGTTACTAAGTTTTCAGATGACACAAAGTTGGGTGGAGGGATAGGTCGTGTTGAGGAGGCAGTGGGGCTGCCAAAGGACTTGGACAGGCTAGAAGAGTGTGCAAAGAAGTGGCAGATAGAATACGTTGTGGGAAAGTGAGAGATTATGCACTTTGATCAGAAGAATAGCAGCATAGATTATTTTCTAAATGGGGAAAGGCTCAAAAATACGAAACACAAAGGGACTTGGGAGTCCTAATTCACAGATCTCCTAAGGTTAACATGCAAGTTTAGCTGGCAATTAGGAATGCAGTTTAAATGTTAACATTCATTTCAAGAGGGCTAGAATACAAGAGCAGAGATGAACTGCAGGGTCTGTGTAAGGCTGCGCTCAGACCGCAGAGCCCCGTATCTAAGGAAGGATGCTGGCCTTTGAGACAGATGACCCCAGGGATCTTCCCAAGACTGCAAGAAACTTGAAACTTGGCTGTGAACACAGCCCAGTCCAGCAAACCAGCCTTCCATCCATTGACTCCATCTGCACTTCCCATTGCCTTGGGAAATCATAGAATCCACATAGTGCAGAAACAGGTCATTCAGTCCAACAAGTCCACACTTGCCCTCCAAAAAGCATCCCACCTAGACCCATCCCCCACCTTATCTGTGTAACCCTTCTTTTCCCGTGGCTAGTGCATCTAACCTACATATCCCTGAACACGATGGGCAATTTGGGTGGATTGGCCATGCTAAATTTGGACTGTGGGAGGAAATTGGAGTACCCGGTGGAAACCCACACTGACACAGGGAGAACATGCAAAATCCACACAGACAGTTGTCTGAGTTTGGAATCGAACCTGGGTACCTGGTGCTGAGAGGCAGCAGTGCTAACCCCTGAACCAACATGTCACCCCACGGTGCAACCAACATAATCAAAGACGTCTCTCTCACTGGTTATATTCTCTTCCACCTTCTTCCATTGGGCAGGAGGTACAAAAGCTTGAATACATGCATGAACAGATTCAAAAGCAGCTTCTGTCCTGCTATTATCAGACTTTTGAATGGACCTCTCAAATGTTAATTCTGATCTCTCTCTCTTTTTCTCTCTCTCTGCACTTTTGCTGCGGCTGTAGTACTGCGTTCTGCTTGCCTGATGCAATTGTATGGTGCAGTCTGCCTGTACAGTGCACAAAGCTGTATATATACAACTTTCATTATTTTGGTACATGACAGTAATAAATAAAACTCAGATTCATTTAATGGAGTTTAGAAGGATGAGGGGTATCTCATTGAAATTTATAGAGTACTGAGAGGCCTAGATAAAGTGGACGTGAAGATGTTCCCACTAGTAGGGGAGACTAGAGTCTGAAGGTACAATTTCACAGTGACAGGATTACTTTTTTATAATTGAGATGAGATTTCTTCAGCCAGATGGTGGCACTCACTGCTGCAGAACGCTGTGAAGGCCAAGTCATTAATCGTATGTAAGGCAGAGGTAGATAGGTTCTTGATTAGTTAGTAGATTAATGATTACAGGGAGAATGGAGTCAAAAAACATATCAGCCATGATCGAATTGTGGAGTAGACTTGGTGGGCTGAAAGACCTAATTCTGCTTCTGTATCTTACAGTCTTACGGTCGTTGAAGGTTCCAATATTTTACTGATGACTACTATCAGGTTATCTGCCATTTATTTCCCTAATTTCTGTCTCCATTTCTTGAATAATGGAATTACATTTATGAAGTTCCAAACTGCTGGCACCATTCTAAATCTCAGGAATTTTGGAAAATGATAACTGTTGCATTCTCTATTTCTGCAGTTACCTCTTTTAGAATCCTAGCATGTAGACCTTCTGATCCTGGGGATATGTTTGATCATTCCACTATATTTCTACAATATAATTTTTTTTTTTACTGACGTTAATTTTCCTCTTTTTAACCTGTTGGTTATTCTCTATTTCTAGTTTTATAATTTTCTTTTACTGCAAAGACAGACAAAATATTTGTTCGATACTTTTATTTTTTTCCTCATTTTCCATAACATTCCTCACTTTTCTGCCTTTGAGGGACCAGTATTTCCTTTTAGGTCCTTGTAAAGCCCTTGTAAAATTTCTTGCAGTTTCTGTTTATGTCCCTGACTATTTTACTCTCCTATTCCGGATGGATCTTTCTTGCTAATTTATTTTTTTTCAATGGAATGTATTTTTGTTGAACGTTTTGAATTGTTTCTTTCAATGTTTTCCATTGCTTTATTTTGCGTCTTTTCTATTTAGCCAATCAATTTTTGCCAGTTTTCACTTTATATCTATGTAATTGCCTTTAAGATTTTTGGGGATTGGAATATATCACTTTCAAATTTAATCAAAAATTCATTTATATTATGGTCACATTTTTCAAGTTTATCATTTACCAAATTACAAATTAAGTCTGCCATATTGCACAATACTATATGAAAACTAGCTTTTAACCCAGTCAGATCCTCAATGTATTGCTCCTGAAAACTCATGAAAGCATTCTACAAGTGTATCTTCTGGTTCATTTGCCGATTTGAACGGGCCAGCCTATATGAAGAATAAAGTCCCTCACATATCACATTGCCCTTGTTACAAGCTCCAGTTGTGTTGATTTAACGCTGTATTCAGTGATCTAACTATTTGTATGGGACCTAAAAACTACACTCACTAGCACTTTACGGCCCTCTTTATTCTTAGTCTCAACTCGTATTGAATCTATTTCCTGAACATCTGAATCAATACCCCTTCTCACTACTTAAGTCATCCTAATACTATCAAGCCTACTCCTCCTAATTTTCCAATTTACCTGTGAATTGAAATATTTTGCACCTGAAATAATATTTATTTCTAAACCAAATCATCCTTTAACTATGTTTTTGTAATGGCAAAGAAACCTAAACCTTTTCTCTCTATTAGTGCCATTAGTTAATCTATCTTACTGTGAATCATTCATATATTCATATTAAAAGCCTTTAATTTTATATTTCATTACTATTATTTGCTTAGACTATTCATTGATGCACTATTACCATAAATGCTTGGTTGCCCTTTTGTTTCCCAAATGACAACACTTGTTTTGTTGTTTCGGCTTTTCTGTTCAGAATTCCAAATTCCCCATCAATTGAACACCACCCTCCAAATTTTTTCTTTAAAGCTATAATCTCAAACCCAGTCAAGCAGTTCATCAGCACGTTGCCAGGACCCAGCCGAGTTTATGTGGGGCCCAACCTTTTATTCCTGAAAACTGATGCCAGTGCCATGTGAATCAGTACTGTTCTTCCCATGTTAATTTGGACCTCAAATGCCCTCAGCAAATATCATTCTTAGTTTTCCCTGTGTCACTGGTTTCTGTGAGGACCAAGGTGTCTGCATCCTTCTCTAAGTTATTCTCCAGCTATGAGATACTCTTAACTGTAGCAACAGGA
Source organism: Ginglymostoma cirratum (assembly GCA_024137785.1). Taxonomy (NCBI): domain Eukaryota; kingdom Metazoa; phylum Chordata; class Chondrichthyes; order Orectolobiformes; family Ginglymostomatidae; genus Ginglymostoma; species Ginglymostoma cirratum. The sequence continues at coordinate 20,021,137 of JAHRHZ010000098.1, forward strand.
CAGCAGCAGAGCCTTTGGAGCTCCCAGTTGTGGCTTCAGCTAACAGTGTCAACTGTTTTGACCATACTGTCTCTATCACAATCACATTCCTTTTCACTTGCCCCACTTGAATGACATCCTGCACTATGATGTCATGGTCAGTTTGCTCATCTCCATTGCAGTCTTTTGCCACAACCACACAGACAGCAAGCAGATCATTCCTTTTGGTCTGAGTTGAAGGTTGAGGTTTCTCCATCAATGCAAGCTGGATTTTCATACAGGTCTGTCTTGCAGTCACACCCTCCTGTCTCCTCCCCCCAATGCCCTAGTGTCTGCATCTCTGATTCAGTCACCTGTAAATGAGGTTTGTTGTGAAGACTAGCTCCATTGCTTGTTGCACATCTTTCATCAATTGTGATTCGTCAATGGATTTTACCGCAGGCTACTTGGGGAATGACCTGCAGAATTTAAAATGTCACTGGATTCGTGGTTGAATTGTTGGAAATGATCTTTACAGCACTTGTGGAGAAATGTGAAAGCATCCTAGATCGACGTACTGTTACCTCCTGGATTATGTTATTGATGGAGCCAAAAAAAATCAAAGGAATGTCTGTGTCATTTGATCCATGCAGGAGACTGATGCCTGCTGGGCTTGACTTTGATCTGTGACGAACATTGATATCACAAGATCTGGGGTGGCTCAGTGGTTCACACTGCTGCCTCACAGCACCAGGGACCCAGATTCGATTACAGCCTAGGGTGACTGTGGAGTTTGCACAATCTCCCTTTGTCTGTGTGGATTTCTGGGTGCTCTAGTCACCTCCCACAGTCCAAAGATGCGTAGGTTAAGTGGATTGGCCATGCTAAATTGTCTGTAGTGTCCAAGGGTGTGTGGGTTAGCCATGGGAAATGCAGGGTTTATGGGGTCACAGTCTGGGTGGAATGCTCTTCAGAGGGCCAGTGTGGATTCAGTGGGATGAATGGACTACTTCCACACTGTAGGGATTTTATGAAGACCTAAAATCCAACAAGAAGATAGACAAATGTCTTAACCTTAAAGCAGCTCAGTTGAAGAGAGGGTATCTCTAAGTACCATGCATAACCAATCTGGAAAATCTTCAGTCAATTTTGTTCCAGAACAGCCAAATGAAGTCAGCTGTACTAGATTATTGGGTTCAAGAATCATTAATCACAGGGAATGATATAATGAAAACATAAATGATGTCTTGAAGCAAAAGCAGAAGGCCTTCATTGTCTGGCAGAGCAGTTTAAGATCACGAGTCAAAAAGGTAGTGTTTGAAAGGCTAGCTAGCTTTCTGTCTGTCTGTCTTCCCTTCCCCAAACCCCATTAACAACCACCAGCTGTCTCCAATCTTCCCAATCTCGCATCTAAACCACAGTCTCCATCAGAGGAGAAAATGGAAAAAAAAAATCCTTTTGGTATCTTAAACAATTTCTGAAAAGTCGTTGGTAAGGTTTTAGAGTCATACAGAAAGGAAATGGACCCTTCGGTCCAACCAGTCCATGCCAACTATAATCCCAAACTAAACTAGTTCCGTTTGCTTGTATATGGCCCTATCCCTCGAAACATTTCTTATTCATGTACTTATTTAAGTATCTTCTAAACATTATAACTGTGTCATGTGGCACAAGCCTGAAGTGTCTGCAAAATAAATCTGTCATATTATTAAAATAAGTATCTGTCTTTTCAAAATGAACTATAAATGTGGCATTAATTGCGTTCATACTTCAGGCAATGGGTAAGATGCCCCACTTTGACTTGTAGTAACAAAATCTAGTACAGTCACCAGTTCATTGGAAACATTCATTGTCTTGTAAACTGAGAATACTGCTGATGCTTGATCGATTATTAAAGGCAGTTGTATATATCAATGCAGTCTGTTCTACTCGGGACGCAAAGCACGTTTCATTTTTCAAGCGCTCCTCTCGAGGGCTGATTTTGACCCCCTCTTCCTCTTGTGATGAGCCCCTCTCTCCTTTCCGCCCCCTCTTTGCCCCCCATCTCCCCTGTCTCTCCACACACCCAGTGGCCACATCACTCCTTCCATACCCTGTCTCCTCCCACCCTTTTGCAGCCTCTCTGTTTATCCCCAATCATCTTGCGAGTTCTCTGTCTTCCTTCAGACCCCTTGTAGCTCTCCTGTCTTTCCCACACACTTGCAGCCTCCTTCTTCCTGGTGAGCAGACCACCATCTTGGCAAAAATACTGCTCTTGGTCCTGGATCCCCCTACTGGCCACAGCTCTTGTTCCCATGCCCCCAGGCTCCTCATTCTTAGCCAAGGGCCCCAGCTTTCAGCAAATACCTCAATGCCAGCACGTACTTGCCCTGCATTTCCCAGAATGTTTCTATCCCATGCCTCATCAGTACAAACATGAGTCTGTGATTAGAGGAACAGCTGCTCATGTTTCCTTCCATTTGTGGAAGATGACTTTTCTCTGGTGACACTAATGAGTAAATTTTCACAAGTAACTTAGGGATTTTGCATGTGGTTCCCCTTTCTCTCCCGTTTTTAATTTGTGTGGGTTTTAGAATAACTTACTTTCACCTTGTTACAAGCCTTTAGTGTGCTATGTTATGCTATTCATTACTGTTTTGGTCTGGCAATCTGTAAATATGAAAATGGAAAATTTTTAAGGAGTAGAAACAGATTTAAATATCACTTAAAACAACAGTTTCACCCAGCATCACCCCAGCCCAACCCCACATTCTCATTCCATTAATTAAATCAGAAAGGGAGTTGGCAACAACAGAGGTGAGTGAAAAGGCATCAAAGGCGAAGTGAGTTGGAGAAAACAAGTGTTGTCAAGAAATGCAGACTAGTTCAGGTCAAAGTTAAGCACAAGGACTGGTAATTATTTTATTTACACACAAGGTGAGGATGTAGTTGTCTCAGCCGGCACTTATTGTCCATTTCTAATTGCCTTTGAGAAGGTGATGGTAACTCAGTTTCTTAAACAGCTGTAGTTTATGGAGTACGTGCACCCACAGTACTGTTACAGAGGGAGCTCCAGGATTTTGACATGACAACACTGAAAGAAGAGATAAAAGGTACTGCAGATGCTGGAGAATCCGAGATAACGGTGTGGGGCTGGATGAACACAGCAGGCCAAGCAGCATCATAGGAGCAGGAAAACTTGACGTTTTGGGCCTAGACCCTTCATCAGAAATGAGGGAGTGTGTTCATCCAGCCCCACGCCCTGTTAACACTGAAAGAATATTGTCCCAAGTCAGGATTTTCTGTGACTTGGAAGGAAACTTGAAGGTGATGGTGTTTCTACCCTTCTGGGTGATAGAGGTCACGGATTTGGAATGTGCTAAGCAGCCTGACTGAATTACTGCATTCCACTTGTAAATGGTACACATTTCTTCCACAGTGGATGTTGGAAGTGGTCAATGAGGCATATCAAACAGGCTGCGTTGTCCTGGGTGGTGTGCTAGAGTGCTATTGGGGCTACACCTATCCAAGTAAGTGGGGAGTATTCCATTTGCACTCATGCCTTGTAGATAGTGGAAAGTTGTTTGGGAGATGTGGTTCTCACCTCAGAATTCCTAACCTCTAATTTGCTTGAGCCACTGTATTACTATGACTGTCCCAGTTTCTGTTCAATGGCAACGCCCAGGATATTGATAGTGGGGGGATTCAGCAATGGCAGTGCTATTCAATGCGAAGAGGAGATGGTCAGTTTTTCTCTTCTTGGAGATAGTCATTACCTTGCACTTGTGTGGCGCAAATATTATTTGCTAATTGTCAGCCTGAGCCTAATTGTCCAGATCTCTCCATTTGGTCTTTGTCAGGTTCGGTATCTGAGAAGTCGCAAAAAGTGCTGAGCATCATGCAGACATCAATGAATATCCCCACTCTGATCTTACGATGGAGGAAAGGTCATTGATGAAGAAGCTGAAGAGGGCTCCTTGGTGCCATACTCAGTCAGATTGACAGCACTGTTGATGGCCCCTGCTATCACTTTTCTGATGATTGAGTGATAATTGGCTGGATTGGATTTGTCCTTTTTGTGCATACCTGTGCAATTTTCAACATTGCTGGGTCAACATCAGTGTTGAAACTGTATTGGAACAGGTTAACCCAGGGTGTGGTAAGTTCTGGAGTGCAGGTTTTCAGTGGGATTGTCGAAATATTGTCAGGTCATCTATTTGACACTTCTGGTTGAAGATGGTTGCAAGTGTCTCAGACGTGACTTCTGCGCTAATGCTGAGCCCCTCCTATGGTTAAAAATAGGGACAATGTTGAATGGGTTCTTGTGTTCCTTTTACATGTTGGGCAGTTTATATTCTTAATGCGTTTTTGTTTATAATTTGCATAGTGACTCCAGTACAAGAGGGTATAATTAAAGCAGGACTGTATAGGTATAAAAGCAAGAAATTTTCTTTCAGACAAAAGTAGTTTAAATTTGGAACTCACTCCTAAAAATGACTGTGGATGCTGAATTATTTGCATTTTTAGAGCAAAATCAGTTTATTTTTATGACGAAGGTATGTATAACAAAAGCAGGTAAATGTAGTTTATAGTTCATCTGTTGTGAAATGACCTGTTGCTATTTATTTCATTCTAGTTTACTTAGGCTTTACTTTAGACTCTTACTTCAAAAGATTGGATACTTCTTGGTTAATGGAGAAGATCACGTCAGATGTAGTATTCAGCCAAAAACAAACCAGAGAATTCATATTTCTATTTCCAGTCTGTGTCAATTAGTTGGTCCCACCAGTTGTGCTGTAAACATTGACCTGGGTCCATTTGAACAATGAAGGGCCAGAGCAGCAGGGTTCAAGCACCTTCCATATGCTTTAAGACCATAATCACCTATTAACAAAATCTTAGTTTACATTTGAAAGAGTTTCTTGCATAAGTTAGAGCTTTTCTACCATTGTGGAATTGAGCTGTTGCAGGAGTCAGCTTCAGGAAAGAATCAGAATGAAGAAAATTGACATTAAAAATTCAGGTGATAGTAATTAGAAACACAGTGCAGAGAAAATTATAGTAGTTCAAATTAGTTGCTGTAGGTAACTCCTGGTGGCCTGTTTAGCACAGTATCTGCAAATGCATTAGAAAATGTCATCCGGAAACCAGTTAAAAGAACACCATAAGAGAGTCCACAAAAATTGGAGAAAGCTTGGTGGTATGATGATTAACTTTAAGTACTTAAGGTGCTACACAGGAGACTGCTAAACGAGATTAGGGCCCATGGTGTTAAGGACAAGGTACTGGCTTGGATAAAGGATTGGCTTAGCAGAAGGCAGAGAGAGGGAATAAAGGGGTCTTTTTCAGGATAGCAGCCAGTGACTAGTAGAGTTCCCAGGGGTTTGTGTTAGAACCAAAACTATTCACGTTGTACATTAACAATCTGAACAAAAGAACTGATGGCATTGTTGCTAATTTTGCATACAATACGAAGACAGATGGAGAGACAGGAAGAAGAGGGGGAGGCTGCTGATCGACTTGGATGGACTAAGAGAGTGGGCAGAGAAGTGGTAGATGGAAAATACTATGGGAAAGTGTGATATTATGTGCTTTGGTCAGAAAAATAGACACATTTGGGATATTGTGAGCAGTTTTGGATCCCATATCTGAGGAAGAATGTGCTGGCTTTCGAGGGGGTCCAGAGGAGATTTATAAGAATGATCCTGGTTTTGAAGTCCTTGTCATATGAAGGGCAGTTGAGGACTCTGGGTCTGTGCTCACTGGCATTCAAAAGGATGAGGTGGGGTGGGGGGGTAGATCTCACTAAAACTTAGAACCAAGACAGAGAGTCATACAGTATTGAAACAAACCCTTCAGTCCAATCAGTCTGTGCCAAATATAATCCCAAAATAAACTAGTCCCACCTGCCTGCTCCTGGCCCATATCCCTCCAAACCTTTCCTATTCATGTACCTATCCAAATGTTTTTAAACATTGTAATTGTACCCACATCCACCATTTCCTTAGTAAGTCCATTCACACACGAACCACCCTCTAAAAAAATCTGCCTGTCAAGTCTTTTTTTAAAATTTGTCCCCCTCACCTTAATGTACCCCCTAGTCATGAAATCCCCCAACCTAGGGAAAAGGCACCTACCATTAACTATCTATACCTCCATTACTTTATAAACTTCTATCAGGTCACCTCTCAACATCCTATGCTCTAGTGGATCCCAGCCTTTCTTTATAACTCAAACCTTCCATACCTGGCAACATCCTGGTAAATCTCATCTGAACCCTCTGCAGCTTAATAATATCCTCCCTATAACTGGGCAACCAGAACTGGATCCAGTATTCCAGAAGAGGCTTCACCAATGTCCTCTAAAACCTCAACATGACTTCCCAACTCCTATACTCAAAGGATTGAGCAATGAAGGCAAGACAGAGACTTGGATAGAGTAGACGTGGAGAAGGTTTTCCACTAGTCGGAGAGGCTAGAACCAGAAGGCACAGCCTGAATGTGAAGGGGCAACCCCTTAGAACTGAGATGAGGAAGAATTTCTTCAACCAGAGGGTAGTGAATCTGCAGAACACATTGCTATAGAAGGCTGTGGAGGCCAAGTCATTGACTGTCTTTCAGACAGATACGTAGATTCTTTATTAGCAAGGAGGTCAAGGATTACGGGGAGAAGGCAGGAGAATGTTTTTAAACCCAATCAGCCATGATTGAATGGCAGAGCAGACTCAATGGGCCAAATGGCTGCTCCTATATCTTTATGGTCTTCACTAGAGCTTAGATGATCATAGTTGAAATCATAATGCAGTTTGGCTTTTGTGGTGAGCTATCATGAGCCAAGTGCAGTTCATCTCCTTGCTGAAAAAAGGAAAGATTAGCCACAATTCATACGTCATTGGATTCAAACATCAAGGGCTTTGGCGACCTGCCTTTTGTTAGTATTAGCTCAGGAAACAGTGTTTGAAAATGGGCTATCATTTACGAAGAGAAACAAAGTTAATTTTAAACATTTGGAATCTTGTGTTGAGGATGTGTGAAACTTTGTAGATACTTTGTACAATCTGATTACAAGTGCAGAATTATTCACATCAGTTCTATAGTCGTTAACAGGCCTGGCAACCCTCCATTTTTGATGATGTTATTTTCTTTATAATGTGGCTTTTCATCAAATGCAATTGTAAATCCTACAGACCTTTCTGTGAGCCATCCAACCTTCTGTGTTATATCCCCTAGGTTGTAAAGTCACTTATCCAGGCTCCTGTCAATCTGCTCGGTGACCTGCAGTCAGCTACCCATCCTGCATAGTTACTCACTGAACCAATCAAGTCAATTATCCACCTACACACAATCAATTAATTAGTCTTAGACCTACGCAGACCTCAGTCACTTTCACCCACGCAGTCCTCCTCTGCAAATGCTTGGAAAAAAATATATAAATGCATTATTTAGTGCCTGCTTTCTATTCTTCAGGCATGACCAGAATTTAGTGATCATCTGAAATAACGTGATATTTTAGTATGAAGAGCCTTTTTGAGAATGTCCTTTAAAAATTTTGCCAAAAACAACTTGTAGACAGTTCAGCAGTTGATGGCAGAGTAGCAAAAGCTTGTGTCATGAAGTATAGCTGATTTCTGTTATATTTGGTTTTGCACATATAACCAACGCAGATCAGCCAGGAGACTCCTCCCACCAAGAACAGATGTTGGACACAACTAGTATACTTGAAGTGTTCCCCAGTTGACACATGAAAGTGCTTGGATTTCCCAAGGCATAAACCTGTCTCCTGCCCAGCTGAATGGGCAGAAACTTGAAATGCTGCTGTGGTTTCTCAGTGCTGAAGCTGCAGGTTACGTTTGTGATTGTGAGATTGTATGTCTGATTCCTGACGGAATTTGGAAGTAAATATCTTAAGAAGGAAACAAAAATATTGCTCTCATTTGAATCTTCAGCTCGTTCCCACAACTCCTACAGATCTTCTGCTTGCCAGGAGATTAAAAAAGCCTTTGACTTTGGGAATACAGCCATCTATTCCTTTTTCCTTAATGTGCACTCAATGTAGCTGTAAAAATTGTGATAAATGGATTAGTGCAACACCGGTTGGTTGGTTTCTTTACTTACAAGCCCAACTAAGGGAAAAACTATATATTTGCTATCCACACACACATTGTTAACTCAAGTTTCAACTCTTAGAGCCATGGAGATGTACACCATGAAAGCCAGACCTTTTGGTGCAACTCGTCCATGCCAACCAGATATCCTAAACTGATCTAGTCCCATTTGCTAGCATTTGGCCCATATTCCTGTAAAGCCTTTCTATTCATGTACCTATCCAAATGCCTTTTAATTGTAATTATACCAGCCTCCTCCACCTCCTCTGGCCAATCATTCCATACACCTACCACCCTTTGTGTGGAAAAGTTGGCCATTAGGTCCCTTTTAAATCTTCCCCCTCTCTCCTTAAACCTATGCCCTTAATTTAGGATGTTCCTACCCTGGGGAAAGACCTTGGCTATTCATCCTATCCATGTCCCTTGTGATTTTATAAACCACTGTAAGGTACTCTCCCTTAGCCTCTGATACTCCAGGGAAAATAGACTTAATTTATGCTGAGTAAATTGATCTGAATCCAAATAATATTTGAAGGGCTATAACTGCTTTCAGCTCTTTACCAGCCTGGGGAAGAAAAATCAACCAGGATTCCCATGCCTAATAATTATGATAATCATTGTTAGAAAACTCACCTGTAGGTACTGAGTTAGTGTAGAGATGTACTCATAGCCTAGCAATATTTACTCCTGAACCACCATCTGAAAAATAGCTCTTTTGGATAAGTTACTAAAGGGAACTTTGTGGAGTGTGTGCCGCAAGTGTCAGTGCCTTCAAAAAGATAAAATTCTGTCTGCAAAACTTTACTTCCTGTTAACTTTTGGTTTCATATTTGTGTCAGTGTTTACTGTTGTAAGCTGCTGTGTAGCACTTCCTATTCAATTCTGCTGCATTATGTACAGTTCTACTCTGTTCAATGGTTCGATTTCATTTTTCTGAATATCGTGAAAACACTGTCTTTCCTGAATGTGGAGCAAATGCAGCATAATCTTTTATTTTTTCTCTGTGTCTCTTCCTATCTTTCTGTGCTTTAAGCTAACCAATGCTTAGCTGCTTCTTGGTTGATAGTGTCTTTTGTGTGTTTTTTCCAATTCTTTATTTTCTAAGCTTATATTCAACTAGTAGTGTGAAACCACATGCAATGAATCACTTTTTAATATTGGTACCTCAGCATTAGTCTTTTTTCCCCTCTCCTTGTGTACACATTTCCTTCTCCTGTATTCTCTTTCCCCACCTAACTGTCTCTCCAGTGTACACAAATACAGTGCGTCAAAATTGCATAGGCGCCAAGCACTAGTTCTTGATTTGTGAGCTAAAACTCAGGATATCAGTGGTTTTGTCAACTGCAGGAGCTGACACAGCCAAGCAGGATCCTACCCACTTGATGATTAAGCACATGTGCTTCTAACAGAGATTGCTAATAAGAATGAGGAGCGGAATATATGAGGCAAACCAGGGCAGGACTTATATAATTAATAGCCGGGCCCTGGGGTGCTCTGTCAAACACAGAGACTGGGGTTCACTTGCATACTTCCTTGAAAGTGGAGTCGCAGGTAGACGGGGTGGGAAAAAGGTGTTTAGCATACTTGCTTTTGTTGGTCAGGAAATTGAGTATGAGAGTTGGGACGTCATGTTGCAGCTGTTAGGACATTGAAGCCACTTTTAGAATGCTGCATACAATTCTGGTTGCCCTTCTATAGGAAGGGTATTGTTAAACTTGAGTGGGTGCAGCAAAGATCCACAAGGATGTTGTCTGGACTGGAGGGTTTGAGTTATAGGGAGAGGCTGAATAGGCAGGGGCTTTTTTCCCTGGAGCATTGGAGGCTGAAGGATGACCTTAGAGGTTTATAAAATCATGAGGGGCATGAATATGGTGAATAGCCAAAGTCTTTTCTCTAGGGTGGGTGAGTCCAAAACTAGAGGGCATAGGTTTAAAGTGAGAGGGAAAAGACTTTTAAAAAGGACCCAAAGGGTAACTTTTTCACACAGAAGATGGTGCATGTATGGACTAAACTGCCAAGGAGGGTACAATTACATTTAAAAGGTATCTAGATGGGTATATGAATAGAAAGGATTTGGAGGGATAGGGACCAAATGTTGGCAAATGGGACTTTGTCAGATTGAGATGTCTGGTTGGCGTGGACCAGTTGGACCAGAGAGTCTGTTTCCATGCTGTATGACTCGATGATTATGATTAATTTACCTTCGGGCAGATACCTAAAGTCTATTTTGTGCTATCAGTACCTCGGTTAACTCAGCATAGCTTTGACTTAGGTCTTCTTGAGGCTTCTCTTCATAAATATTTTTGAGTACCAAATGATTTCAGTCTGAGCATGATTCTTGTCACAAAGTAATGAAGCAGGAAGTTGAACTGCATGTACAGTGACCACTAGGTGGAATCAGTGGACCACCTTTTAATTTAAAAGCAATTTAGTAAAAGATGATGTAGAATTGGAAAACAGATGGGAATTAATATTAAAATTTGCCAAATGCCAGCCTCTATGATTTGAGAGATTACAGAATCAGCATCTGATGTTTGTGGCCTGTAGCAGGCAGCATGGTGGCACAAAAGTTAGTACTGCTGCCTCAGTACCAGGGACCTTGGGTTAATTCCAGCCTTGGGTTACTGTCTTTGGGGTTGCACATTTTTGCCTGTGTTTGTGTGGGTTTCTGACGGGTGCTCTGATTTCCCTCCACAGTCACAAAGATGTGCAGGTTACGTGAATTGGCCATGCTGCGATTGCCCTATAGGGTCCAGGGATTTGCCAGCTAGGTAAATTTAGCCATGGTAATTGCGAGGATAGGGTGATAGTATGGGTCTGGATGGAAAGCTCTACAGAGGGTAGGTGCAAACAAATGGCCTCTATCTGTCCTGTCGGGATTCAATGATTCTTCCATATCATCAATTTATCACAAGTTTCCACAAAAGTTAAAAAGTTTAAATTGAAAGGAAAAAATTTGTGATGAAGTAGCATGTATAGAAAATAAATTCCTGAAAAGAGTTATTTAGATCGAAGCCTTTGCTAAAATATCTTTTAAAATCTATTTTAAAACGTCTTAAATTTATTTGAAACAACTTACTGATTTGGGGTAAAGTATGACGGCGAGTCACTGTCAATTTTCAGGGGTTTTTTTGCAAGCAATACTTTAGAAAGATAAACATGATTAAGGGAGCAAAATCCCAATGAATTTGTCAGAGTTTTGCAGTCAAGAATGGTCTCAATTTCCAGTTAGTTTCTCAGTAAGTTGTCACGTTGACAGGTAACTCTTAGTGTGCTCTATTCAATATATCTTTATTGCACCATAGCAATCCACCTCTGTATGGTATTCTGGATGCAGTAAGCTGAGGAATTTCATGTGATGAAGGGTTGTGGTAATTTAGAAGTGATATGATTCATATACTTCAGTTCATACAAGTTTGTGTACTCTAGAGTCCAGACTGAATGTACCTTGGTAGAATTGAAAGCTGTGTTTTGTGAGGTTAAATTGAAACCGTATTCTGTAGTTTCAGTGAATTACTGCTAGGGTGGAGGATGCGTTATAGAGTTGAGATTTACTTGGAGAATCTGCTAGTAGTTGGGCATTATTCACAATGTTTCTATGGAATTTTGCAGTGATAGACTGGATTGATAAAATGATTTGCTCTGATACCAATAATGAAAAATGAGGCAGCAGTTGCTTTATGAAGGATATTTCACACGTTGAATTTGGTTGACTCTCGTAATGGTAGAAACTGAGATATCAAGGCGTGGAGCTGGATGAACACAGCAGGCCAAGCAGCATCATAGGAGCAGG
>JAHRHZ010000098.1:20033370-20133516 GCA_024137785.1 Ginglymostoma cirratum
AAGCATAACCTCCCTATATTTGGATTCAAGTCCCCTTGCAATAAGCACTCACATTCCATGAGCTTTCCCCATTACTTGCTGCACTTGCATACTAACATATCAAAATAGTCCAGGAAAAGTGAGTAATTCAGGCTCAGTTGGTATTTCAACATTATATTACAGAAACTGACATGATAAAATCAAATTTGAAAACATTTTGAAAATTCTCAGAAGTTAGACTGGCTTGAATTAACGGCTTTTTTTTGTATAAAAACATCGGACGTTCCCTCCGATTTAAGGTTATCTTGATTAGTGCATGGAAATCTTTACAATTTTAATAGTGTCACCTGCTTTAGGATGAGTGAAAATGCTGACGTGCAGAAAGATTGTTGCCATGAAGTTGAAAATTAAAAGCCACTGAGGAATGATTAATTGACCATTTTATTAAATTTTCACGGCTCTAGCAGCCACTGTTCTAATAATATTTCACTTATTGATGTTTATTTGTATATTTTGTGTACAGGATTGTGTGCAGTTAAACCAGTACAAATTAAAAGATGAAATTGGAAAGGTGAGCATAAAAATTACAGAAGTTTTATGTTAACAAGCTTGTTCTTAAATACTCTTAACCATGCTTTTATGCTGTTTGTCTTGGCAGCTATAGTTTGATATTGGGTATTAGAAATGTGAAGTAATTATTTTTGGAGGTAATCAGTGTGAGAAACAGAATTTAGGTACTTTATCGAACCATGTAAGCTTCCACTCCCCTTGTGTCCAGGAAAGCTTTACCAGAGGGCAAAAAAAAAGTATTTGGAAATTGAGCATACCAGCAATACTTTCTTCCCCTCTTGTCTAACCTTTGCATGAACCCTCTGTAGCAAGGCAGCTGGAATAAACAATTTTGTGGATTGCTTGGGAGCCCTGTATCTGGTAGACCACCTTACCATCCCAGCTGAGCTACTTATATCTTCATAACTAACATTCACAGCATTTGTTGACTTTAATATCCATGCGATGAATAATTACGCAAGAGTTATCAATTAATTCTGATGTTCTACTAATGTAACCTCCACTACTTGTTTCCAAAAGCAGCCTTACTTTGGGCAAGGAATTATTTTACATGTATTTTGTGAAGCATTTGGTTCTAATTGAGGAATTATACCGCAATTGTCTCTCTGAATTTATATGTTCTTTTGTGCAGGGTTCCTATGGAGTTGTCAAACTGGCGTACAACGAAGATGATAACACCTACTATGTATGTGCTGAATGAATTAAACGTTTCTCTTACTGGAAGTTCTAAACCAAGAAGAATTGTCAAATTATTCATAAGTTGATGCAAAATCATGTTCATCCAATTCTCAATAAGTAATAAGAGCAACTTGAGATCTAATATAAATCCAGAAAAAATATTTTTTATCTGGGAAAACCAACTGTTCAGATCTAGTACGAAGCAGTCATTACATGATTCCAAGAAATGATTGAATTGTGTGCAGAACAAACTGCCCACTACTTCATTATGATAAAGTATTTCAGACAACACTAACTCTCTGATTTTATTTGTCATCTAACTTATTTAGTTGCTCATCAATAAATGTATCTTCTCACATAGTATAAATAAAGCTATAGTGATACCGATAGGTTAATGCTGAAATAATTATATTTCTGGACAAATATATTCAAATGCTGTAAAGTTTAATGATATGCCAGGTAAAGTTATTTTTATTTAATACTGTATTTTATATTTAATTATTTTTTAAGTATGATTTTGCTGCAAGTTAAACAGTTTGAAGATCTAGAATGTCATATTTTTGATTATTTTTTTGGTGGATATTCGGCCACAGCATAACATGACTGAAACCCAATTTCAGTAAGATATTGTTTAATATGAATATAACTACATTTTTCGGTGTTTTCTGGAATTCGGAATTACAGCTTCTTATTTTGTTTTACGAAAGTAAAGTTTATTCATGTTTTAAATTTTAAAGTTTCACATTAAATTTCCTTTGTAGGCAATGAAAGTCCTTTCTAAAAAGAAGTTGATGAGGCAAGCTGGATTTCCACGTAAGTATGGTACATTTAAAGAGAAATACTGCTATATTGGTAGTCATTGAAGTTACAATATAGAAGTGGCTCATTTAAGCAAACCGCATATATTGTACATACCACAAACTCACTCACCTGTGTGAAAAATATTTCTCCTGCACTCTTGCATTTAATCACAACATATTTGTCGTTCTAAACCCTCAACCACTGGAAATAGTCTTCCTTCCTAATTGGACCTATACCACCTTAATTTTAAATATGTTAAGAAAATCAAATGATTTTTTTCAGCTCACGTATAACATTGATGTACTGAACTCTGGGAAACAAAGTGTTTTCAATCTCATCCATTCAATATTCTGGAAATCTAGGTGGAATAAAAGAAATTTTTTTAAAGAAACAGAAAATGCTGGAAATACTCAGGAGGGTCAGGTAGCATCTACAGAGAAACAGAATTAAGCTACAGGTCGCTGATCTTCCATCAAAACTGGTAAAAATTAGAAACCGTGAAGGGAAAAACAGAGGTAACGTTTCGGGTCCAGTGACCCTTCTGAGGAACGTTAACTGTTTTTTCTTTGACAGTTGCTGCCAAACCTGCTGAGATTTTCCAGCAACTTTGTTTTTATTCCTGATTTACAGCATCCGCAGTTCTTCTGGTTTTTATTTGGTGAAAATTAGAGACGGAATAGATTTTGAACAATGGGTTAGTGGGGCAAAGACAAAGGAAAGTCTGTGATAGTGTGGAATATGGAGAAACAGCATGATAAAAGAGTTCATCGTACAGGACCAGATGGATCATGATGGGTGTAAGGGACCGCATAGTTTTCCCTTTTTGGACAATGAGGTGGAATACAAGTCAGACACTGCTGTATAGTTGAATAACTGTAAGTTTTGCAAATTGCAAAATTTAGTGGTACACATCTTTAGTGCTACAAGACAATGTAGCTGTTGGACAGTGAAATTATTACATTATTGAGTCAGGAGCATCAGGAGTTTTTGGGTTAAGGAAGAACTGCTGTGACGTAACTCAGATTTGTTGAGGTTGAAGTTTGCTGCAAACTGGTGGGAGCAGTATGGCCAGAATTTTCAGAGCCACCAAGCAGAGAACATCACACTCTGTCTTTTGTCCATCTTATTCATGAATGAGTGTAGGTGTGTGTATATTTGGGTTTTAAGAGAAGATAGTTTAACTTGTACTGTAGTAGATTAGCACCTTTCTCTCTGCGATTATTTAAAGAATGTGTATTTCCAAGGCAGTTATTTTTGTTATTGATGAAACCTGGTATGAATTGCTTTTGTCCTGAATAGCAATCAGTCATCAAATTGACCATCTTAGTGATTTAACTGGTTATTTATATATTTGTGAAGCATCTGGAACAGTGGAAGTCAATTATTGGCGGACTCTTCACAGTCAAGTCCTAACAGGCCAAGAACTGAAACTGTGCTTTTCAAGTGAGATTCATGGCGCCAGGTCTGCCTTGGCCCCTGTTGTTTTGTCATGTAATCATCTGCTGTTTATCTCATTACTCATGCAACTGGCCTCCTCATTGCCTGTCCCATGAAATGTTATGCTAGGAATGGGGTAGGGTTTCACCCCTGCTAGGACTTCATGGTGTTCACATCATTAACGTCATATTTAAACCTCAGCTCCATATCAGTTCAGACACTGCAAGCCAGGAGTTAGCCTTGGGACTATAATGTTCAACCTTTGTTGTCAAAGACATGGCCCAGATAGGGAAGCCAGTACCCTACTTTCTCAAAAGGGATCTGGAGGTAGTGATGGAGAGAAGAACAATAACTTTTCCTGCTGACTGACAAAGGTGGCCATGCCACAGCCTCAGCCAGCCTGGACAGAGATAATGGCCTGGGTCAGTGCAGTATCTTTGGTGTAAAGAAGTACCTAGCAGCGCAGGAAGATAGTAATGATTGTCTGGGTTCTAGATGGGTAAGTGCCACCATCTCTCTGCTCCCTCACACTCAACATCACCAGCACTTCCCCTAACCCTGCCACTGCACACATCTCCCGTCAGGCTCATGGACTGCAACACTCCCTATTGCACGCATCATGTTCATTCAGTAGTCTGTCAAAACCTCATTGTACCAATATGCAAACCCATCTTGTCCTGGGGACATCTCACCACTTCTGGTCCTACACCGCCACTATTAGATCTCCCATCCATCTCTGACATACTCATCCTCCCTTTGTGTCAATGCAGGAAAAATATCACAACCAGGCTAGAAGAGTGAATACTGCCAGAGTGTAGCAGACATAAGTTTGTTCATGCTCTCTGAGGGAATATGTTAGATTTTAGCTGTAGAAGAGCACAGAGTTGAGACACAGACCTGTTGTCGTGTGTACCATCACCAGTAACTTATTCGTAATCTGCACAAGTTTTTATCCCTCTACACACCCAGTTGTATCTTTTCTTGTGCAGGCACTAGCAACATCCAAGGCACCACTGCTCTGAAGCAGTGAGTGCTAAAGACCATCAGTCTCACCTCCACCCCTGAGAAGATGCGTCAGTAAAGAGTTCACCTGCACCCTCTACCACCTCAGACTTTCATCACAGTGGGTTCTCTGGGTAGTTTAGACTTGGGAGCAAAATCTGGTGAGCCCATCACTGACATGTCTCTGCAGCTGGCCAAGGAAGAAATGCTCCAAGTCTTTAGCACTGAGAGAAATGCTGGAGACCTAGGCAGAAGACAGTTCATTGGTCTTGGCAATGAATGATTTGGTCAAAGGCATAGAAACAGCAGTCAGATTTGTCAGAGTTGGTCTGTAAGCTGGATCAATGGATAGTGGAGTCCACCAATGTTATCAAGTATGCGTGTGCCTGGTTACCTCCAAAGGAAGAAAACAATACTTAGTGAGAACGCATGGCTGCCACAAGTGACACATCATTTTAAAGTTTCTTGCATTTTGTAAACACACATGCACTTGCACTCTTAAATTGTCTGTCTGTTTTGTTCTGTAGTTGCTGTTGGACGTGGTGAATGTGTACCCAGTTGATAAATGAGCAGTTTTCTCAGACATCCCAAGGATGAACGACGTGGTAATGACCGTGCATTGCTCATTTCTTGTAAGCAGCTGACATCACAGGTCCTTGAACTGTGACTTAGATGACAGCACCAACGTGTTGCATTATAGTTACTTTTAATCGACCTGTTTGGACATGTTATGGCATGTGGGATTTGAACTCAGACCTTCTAGCCCAGAGTTAGGGATGCTGCCATTGCACCACGAGAGCCCTAAATAAATTTGCTAGTATGAGCAATCGAAGAAAGCACTACATGGAATCGCTATGAAGAGGACTTAAGCCTTCCTGGGGAAGGCTCATTGGATTTTGATTTAGCCTCAGCAATGTGTTGCCCTTGATTTGCAAGGCTTATGGTAAGGCCTGACCTGCACAGATCTTCCACATTAGCACCCACTTTGTAAAAAAAAAACATCAGTGATAAATTCACATCTCTAGAGGGAAAGCTTCATTCTTTCTATCAGCTTTTAAAGGGAGCACACTACCATTCAAGATTAGGAGGTACACAGTGGGCAGTTCACGTGTCCACTTTCCCTCATTGCACAGTGGCCTGCCAAGGGATGTTGCATAAAAGTGCTAATTCTCATAAATTAGATGCTGTTGTACAGGTTACTCGAGCATTTTGTGGAAGTTTAGCAGTCTATATGATCTCAACATTGAAGGCACAACCCATGATGGAAGGGTAAAAAAGAAATGCCTCAGAAATACTCTCAACCTGCAGCCTATAACAATAGACTTAACTGCATAACTTGGCTATCGTGCTGAATGAAGCCTTAAAAGAAATGTAACATTAGTGCCATGCATTGTTTGTGCCCTGTCTCTCTGACTGCTGCCTTTTCCCTAATGGCAAATAGAACCTATAAAGTGAAGATACTTGAAAGTAGGATCACCCCGAAAATACCAAGCATACACTTGTGTGGATAAGAAAGCATTTACTCAGCTGCAGAAATGTTCAAGAACTGTAATCAGGTTCACATGCTCACTTTCATTTTCATTTTCGTTTTCATTTTTAGAAGATAACTGTTTATCCTCCATTTCCCCTGCATCCAGCACATTCCCAACACCCACAGGCGCTCTCGCTGTCGCTCTCTCTCTTGTGCTGTCTCTCGCGCTCTCTCCTCTTCTCTTCCCCCTCCCCCGCCCCCCCCCCACAAATATCTTGTGAAGGCCTGCAACCTGTTCTCTCATGTCTTTGGTGGAAGTATGGATATTGTTGTATATTTACTCTGAGAGCTTCATAAAAATGTCATGAATCATATTTGGGACAGGATAATCTCCTAAAGCTATCTCTCTGTGACCCAAGAAGAAGGAGCAACTTAAGTTCTGTAGTATGTATGCATCATGGCAACTCGCAGGATAAACTGTTGTGTACTTCTAAAATCTAGCGCCTGTGGCCACACAAGTCTTAACCCCCTTCTCTGTTAACATATTCTGCAGGTTGATGATAAGGTGCTCTGAAATTACATGTGTGGTCTAATACATCGTGCATCTGGGGATGCCAGTGATAGTGTAAAATTCCACAGCTCAGATAACTTGACTGTCATCATGGGGCGATACATAAACCAATGCATTCTGGGGTAAATGGCATCTGTGGCAACTCTGATGCATTTGTAGGTTGAGGATTGGGAAATTTTGCAAAATTTGGTAACTGCTCCGCAAAACGAGCGTGAGCATAAAAACACATTGCAACTCACCTTGATGGGGTGGCATGGCCACCCGTTGCTTTCAAGTGCAAGTCCTGCTCCGGCATATGACACGGTTTGGTGAGAATGATCTGAAACCTCTCTAGTTTGCACTGTTTCCAAGAGCTGTTTTTAAAAACAAAATGATAGATAGGTCTGTTGATGGGGGTTTCACGTTTTCCTGTGCCATCTTGGGGGAACTTCACCGTCGTCTTCTCCTTCTGGAAGCTGTGCAAACAACCGCTAATGTTAAATCAAAACAAAGTACTGCATGTGCTGGAAATCTGAAATCAACAGAGAAAATGCCGGAGAAACTCAGCAAATGGAGAGCAAAACAAAATTAATGTTTCAAATCTGGTATGACTTTTCTTCACAACCAGTCTCAAGAAATAGTTAACTCTGTTCAGAGTTCCTCCGAACAGTTCTGAAGAGACACAGAAGTTGGCTACTATAGATGAAGCTTGCTGGTGACTTTGGTATCACTCTTTCCTTTGATACTGTCTTCGCCTGTGCAGCAAGGCAGAAAGTAATCCAGCATGTGCAACATTCATATCAAATATGAGCTGGCTATTGTGCAGTTACCTTTGGATCAAATGGCAAGGTTTCAAGAGGAGGTAAAAGGGCACGTGATTACATCCTGCGTTAGCAAGGAATGGTGACTGGGACAGGGTGTTGGGATATTATTTGGAGTGGACTAAGACATCAAAGAGGGAAGTCTTTTTAAAAGCTAAACACGAAGGAGAAAGGAAAATGTCTTTGTGGGAGGATCCCACTGAAAGTGGTGGAAAATAATCCATTAAATATGGAGGCTTGTGGGGGTAAGGGAAGCCCAATCCCCGTTCGGGGAAGGGGTGCGGAGTGCAGAAATGTAGCGGACATGGTTGAGGTTCCTTTCAGACAGAGTGGGGAGGAAATCTTAGGTGAAGCGCGAGGATGACCTCTCTGGTACACTAGAATGGAAGTTTGCATCATTGGAACAGTTGTGATGGGACAGAGGATCTGGAAGAATGGAATAGAATCCTTACAAGCTATCGAATGTGATGAACCACATGAACTAGTGATGAAACTGAGAGAATAGTGGAAATTTAAAAACTATATCTTTGGGGAGTTAGAAACCCTGAGAGAATGGGATGGCAGAGAGATTGTGACTGATACTTTCAGTGGGAAAAAGTGCCTGGGAAAAGCT
This sequence comes from Ginglymostoma cirratum, assembly GCA_024137785.1. Lineage (NCBI taxonomy): Eukaryota > Metazoa > Chordata > Chondrichthyes > Orectolobiformes > Ginglymostomatidae > Ginglymostoma > Ginglymostoma cirratum. Next base: position 20,041,293 of record JAHRHZ010000098.1, read on the forward strand.
AAAGAAATAGAAAATGTAACTTAGAAAAATGGCTAAATTCATCTACAATATGTATTTAATGTCTCAGGAGAAAAGTATTATTTATCATTTACATGACACGTGTACTTGGAGTGCAGTTTGGGAAATCTTGAGGATGTAACCTGAGATTTCCCAAGATACAATTCTGGCAGGTTTGCTCCTGTTGGCAATTCTGGAAAATGTTGATATGTTGTTTCATTTAATGTGAATGATTCCTCTCACCATTCCAACCCAAAAATAGTTTTCAACAATTAGATTGAAAAGATGCTGTGCCTTCCCCAGCATAATGTTGGTACTGCTGTTGGCCTCTGGATGAATAACAGATATAAACTTTCAAAAGCAAAATGGATAGCTTTTATTTCATTTCAATACAACGTTGTGAGGAAAGGTTACTTATGATGAGCCATTAATTTAAATATATCGCCACTTAGCAGATAACAATCCTATTCTGTCATCTAGGTCGTCCCCCACCTCGAGGTGCCAAAATTGTTCCACAAATCTCTGCACAGCCTAAAGGGCCTTTGGATAGCGTGTACCAAGAAATTGCCATTTTGAAGAAGTTGGATCATCCAAATGTTGTCAAACTAGTTGAAGTATGTTTTACTTTTCCTTACTCCATTATTCAAGAAAAGCTGTTAGAAGTATGTAAATTGAGGCAACTTGGTTTTCACGTTTTCCATTTGCATCCACCTTTATGCGCATATAGCTTGTAGTTCTAGACATTTTAAAAATACTGCACCAGAGTTTAATCAAATTTCATTCAGTTTAATGTGTATTTTTTAAAAAGTGAGCACTTCAAAGAGCCGTCATTATCTTGTTCCTGTCTACGTAAGCAATACTATTTAACTTCAAACATTTAAGATCTTTATTGCTTTTCAACAGATTAGTTATGTTGCTTTTATATGATCTGTCTCTAGCAACTCTGAGGATCAGTTGCAGAATATCATCAGTTCATGCAACTGTGTACCACATTTTTCCCACTCCAAACATGGTGAAAAGCTGCAGCATTTTGGCAAGCACAACTTTTCCTTTTTCTTCTTGCCTTTCTTCAGACCTGATTTCAGAAGTCCTGCTCCTCCAAAAATAGACTAATTAAGATATGAAAAAGTTAAATGAGCTACTTCATCTAGTCATGGTTTTATGAAGGCCATAAACCGTATTCTACTGCAGCTCAAACCTAGAATTAGTGTGGCAGTTGAAGAAGGGAATTTGAAATAACAGAAGAATACATTTTCTTTTGTCAGAGCATGACTGAAAATATTAGCATGTGTATCATGGTGGAGACAGGAGGGGAGAAGGCTTTTAACACAGGTTAGAGAAAGCAACTTGCATGATGGACGGAGATAAAAGGTACTGCAGATGCTGGAGAATCCGAGATAACAAGCTGGATGAACACAGCAGGTCAAGCAGCATCATAGGAGCAGGAAAACTTGACGTTTCGGGCCTAAACCCTTCTTCAGAAATGGGGGAGGGGAAGAGGGTTCTGAAATAAATAGGGAGAGAGGGGGAGGCGGATAGAGGATGGATAGAGGAGAGGATAGGTGGAGAGGAGGCAGGCAAGTCGAAGAGGCGGGGATGGAGCCAGTAAAGGTGAGTGTAGGTAGGGGGGTAGGGAGGAGATAGGTCAGTCCAGGGAGGACGGACAGGTCAAGGGGGCAGGATGATGTTAGTAGATAGGAGATGGGGTGGGGCTTGAGGTGGGAGGAGGGCATAGGTGAGAGGAAAAACAGGTTAGGGAGGTGAAGATGAGCTGGGCTGGTTTTGGGATGCGGTTGGGGGAGGGGAGATTTTGAAGCTTGTGAAATCCACATTGATGCCATTGAGCTGCAGGGTTCCCAGGCTGAATATGATTTGCTGTTCCTGCAGCCTTCGGGTGGCATCACTGTGGCATTGCAGGAGGCCCAGGATGGACATGTCGCCTGAGGAATGGGAACGGGAGTTAAAATGGTTCGCGACTGGGAGGTGCAGTTGTTTGTTGCGAACTGAGCGCAGGTGTTCTGCAAAGTGGTCCCCAAGCCTGCGCTTGCTTTCCCCGATGTAGAGGAAGCCACAACGGGTACAGCGGATGCAGTATACCACACTGGCAGATGTGCAGGTGAACATCTGCCTGATGTGGAAAGTCTTCTTGGGGCCTGGGATTGGGGTGAGGGAAGAGGTGTGGGGGCAGGTGTAGCACTTCCTGTGGTTGCAGGGAAAAAGTGCCGGGTGTGGTGGGGCTGGAGGGGAGTGTGGAGCGGACAAGGGAGTGGTCCCTCCGGAAGGCAGATAAGGTTGGGGAGGGAAAGATGTCTTTGGTGGTGGGGTCTGATTGCAGATGGCGGAAGTGTCGGAGGATGATGCGTTGGATCCGGAGGTTGGTGGGCTGGTACGTGAGGACGAGGGGGATTCTTTTTGGGTTATTATTGCGGGGACAGGGCGTGAGGGATGGGTTCCGGGAAATGCGGGACACACGGTGGAGGGCGTTCTCGACCACTGTGGGGGGGACGTTGCGGTCCTTGAAGAATGAGGACATTTGAGATGTACGGGAGTGGAATGTCTCATCCTGGGAGCAGATGCGGCGGAGGCGAAGGAATTGGGAATAGGGGATGGCATTTTGGCAGAAAGGTGGGTGGGAGGAGGTGTATTCCAGGTAGCTGTGGGAGTCAGTGGGCTTGAAATGGACATCGGTTTCTAGGTGGTTACCCGAGATGGAGACAGAGAGGTCCAGGAAGGAGAGAGAAGTGTTGGAGATGGTCCAGATGAACTTCAGGTTGGGGTGGAAGGTGTTGGTGAAGTGGATGAACTGTTCGAGCTCCTCGTGGGAGCACGAGGTGGCGCCGATGCAGTCATCAACGTAACGGAGGAAGAGGTGGGGTTTAGGGCCAGTGTAGGTACGGAAGAGGGATTGTTCCACGTAACCTACAAAGAGGCAGGCATAGCTTGGGCCCATGCGGGTACCCATGGCCACCCCCTTTGTCTGTAGGAAGTGGGAGGAATTGAAAGAAAAGTTGTTGAGGGTGAGGATGAGTTCGGCTAAGCGGATGAGGGTGTCGGTGGAGGGGGATTGGTCAGTTCTGCGGGACAGGAAGAAGCGGAGGGCCTTTAGGCCATCAGCATGGGGAATACAGGTGTATAGGGACTGGACGTCCATAGTAAAAATGAGGTGTTGGGGACAGGGGAATTGGAAGTTCTGGAGGAGGTGGAGGGTGTGGGTGATGTCACGGACGTAGGTAGGGAGTTCCTGGGCCAAGGGGGTGAAAATGGAGTCTAGGTAGGTGGAGTTGAGTTCGGTGGGGCAGGAGCAGGCGGAGACAATGGGTCGACCAGGGCATTCAGGTTTGTGGATTTTGGGAAGGAGATAGAAGCGGGCGGTGCGGGGTTGGGAACGATGAGGTTGGAGGCTGTGGGTGGGAGGTCACCTGAAGTGATGAGGTTGTGGATGGTTTGGGAGATGATGGTTTGGTGCTCGGGAGTGGGGTCATGATCCGGGGGCGGTAGGAGGAGGTGTCAGAGAGTTGGCGCCTGGCCTCAGCAATGTAGAGGTCAGTGCGCCATACTACAACTGCCCCTCCCTTGTCCGCGAGTTTTATGGAGAGGTTGGGATTGGAGCGGAGGGCTGCACGTTCTGCGATGGAGAGGTTGGAGTTTTTGAGAGGGGTAGAGAGGTTGAGGCGATTGATGTCTCGACGGCAGTTGGAGATGAAGAGGTCGAGGGAGGGTAGGAGGCCTTGGGGTGGTGTCCAGGAGGAGGGCTTGTGTTGGAGTAAAGAATTATTCCTAGCTGTTGTGGGCTTGTTTTCTTTTACCCCTTCCTGGTGGGCAACTTTTAATCCCAGAACTGACTTTTAAAGGGGAGCAAATTGGAGATTCTTCCCACCAGCTAAGCTAAATGACACTTTGTCATGTTTAAATCTTCACAAACTTGATTTCTTCAATCTGAGTGCAAACTCCCATTCATGAAATGAACAAGCCCAGTGTTTTCTCTAACAAAAACAGAAATTACTGGAAAAGCTTAGCAGGTCTGCTAGCATGGTGGAGAGGAATCGGAGTTAACATTTCGGTTCCAGTGACCCTTCCCCAGTGTTTTTTCTGCCCTGTGCGCACCAGTAGTCCCAAAGCAAACCAGGTTGTAGAGTTTGCAATATTACTGCTTAATCAGATGAGTACATTTTGAAAGTATTTTGATGGAGCTGAGGTGGTCAGAGTGCATATCAGTTTTCTGACAGCAGCCAGCAGACTCAGAAACACTAGCCTATTGTCCGAGACTTTTAACACCTATAGAAGCACGCAACTTTCTTCTGTTGATTTGGAGCATGCAGTGATTAGCATTTGGTAAGGCAGAAAGTACCAGGAAAAAATTATCAGTATAGTTAGCTCTGACAGCATCTACGGAGAGAGAAGCAGAGTTAACATTTCCTGTTCAATATGATTCTTTGGAGCAAGGAGAAGTCTAATAGGACTCAACATTAACTCTGTTTCTCTCATCACGGAAGCTGCCAGACTTGTTGAGTCTCTTCAACACTGTTTTTATTTCAGACCTCCAGAATCCACAATATTTTACATTTGTTTTAGTCTTGCCTTGTTTAAATGGGCCAAAATCAGAAATGCAACTGGGTTCTGCTGCGATCAGGTTAGAGGCAAATAGAAAGCACACAATTTGACATTCACCATACCACCTACACTGAGGTGAGTTAGCTGTAGGAAATTTGGGCTTTTGGGAAGTAGAAGGCCAAAATTATTTTATGAAAAAGTATTTGTAAAGAAATGGATATCATGCCAGTCTGCTGTGTGATAATGCAAATCATCAAGGTCAAAAGTAAAATACTGCAGAAGGTTGAAATCTGAAATAAGGCAGTGCTGGAGAAACTTAACAGGTGTGGTAGCAACTGTGTAGAGAGAAACAGAGTTAAGGCTTTGAGTCCAAAGGCTCTTCTTCAAAACATTTCTAAAGAAGATTCAATGGACCCGAAACACTAACTCTTTCTCTCTCCACAGGTGCTGCCAAATAAAAAAAAATTAACTCCTTTGTGTGACATCAACAACAGGATCGTTATGTAAGTGTTGATTCATTTTAATGCTCTTATGTAACAAAGGCACATAAAATGTATTCTACAGAAACTTACTGTAATTCTATTTCTTCTCCTTCAGTTTTTGAACTTGTGAAACAAGGGTAAGTATTTTTCTTTTTCCTCCTTTTTTTGATTGTCATTTAAATTTTTCAGTTTTACACTCAAAGATGCTCCACTTTGAGACTCTTCTCATTTTTAGTGAAATACATATCCTGTGCTGCACCAAATCCCAAGCAAGCTCGTTGCATCCGGAAATTCATTAGGATTGTCACAGTACAGAAGGAGGCCATTTGATTCATTGAATATACACTGGCTGTCTACAAAAGCAGTTTGGATAGTCTAAACATTTTTTCCATAACACCGATTTTATTTTCTGTTAAGTACTTATCCAACACTTTTAAAAAGTCAAAAGCTGGCTTAGCAGTGATGTCACTGAACTAGTAACTCAGATTCCTTTGCTAGCATTTTGATGACACTGGTTCAAATTTCACCATGGCAGATGGTGAAATCTGAATCCAATAAAATCTAGAAGTAAAAGAAAAAAGCTAGTCTAATGGCAATCCTTGTTGATTGTTGTAAAAACCTCTCTGATTCACTGATGTCCTTTAGGGGAAGGAAACTTGCCAACCTTAACTGCTTTGGCCTACATGTGACTCTGAATCTACAATAATGTGGTTGAATCTTAACTGTCCTCTGAAATGGCCAAGAGACCCAAACAAATAAAGAACTGGAGATCTGTCACAAAAAATAGAAATTGCTGGAGAAACTTGGTAGGTCTGGCATCATCTGTGGGAAGAAAGCAGAGTTAACATTTTGGGTCTGGTGACTCTTCATCAGAAAAGTAGTAGTGAGCCAAACCGTTCAAATACATCCAATAATGGTAACAAAATTTTCTACATCCCCTGAGAATAAAAAATATTGAACCTTTCTTACCACACTCTTGAGCAAGTTCTTACAATTCCTAACCTCTCGCCCCATTTTTTAAAAAAAATTTTCTCATGTAGCCTTTGGTTCTTTTGCTCATACACTTTAAATCTGTATCCTTCTGCCAAAAGAATGAGTTTGTCCCTATCTCCTCTGTCTAGGAATTTTGAATACATTTATCAAACTTATTTCACCACAAGTATGGCTGAATTTTGCTAAAGTCAAAAACATTACCACTAGTGCAGTATAACATTATTTAGCTCCCTTTGATTGAACCACTTCCTTGGTTTGATAGTAAAACTGAAGAATTTAAATAACTTGTTGTATTAGTGAAGTGTATGCAGTATTTTGCTTTGAGACTTCATATCATGGCCCTGATTTTGCACTGAGAATAACAGTGAGGCTACAACCCCCTCCGTTATAACAATGTAAATCCAACAGCAACTTTTGGAGTCCATAGATTTGCAAGTAAACATTGATATCAGGAATTTGCTGTCCAAGTTATCCTGCTCCTTCAAAGGCTGTGCTATATCAGTACCTGTCAGAGAGATTTGACGTTTAAATGCTGTAGTAGTCACTTACGAAAGGTGTCAGGAAAGTTAGAGCAGGTGAATTCATATGTTAGTGAATAACTTTCAAGCAACCTCTCAAAAACTTAATTCTATTACCATAAAGCTTAATTTCCATACAATTTAACTAGTGTTGGAGTTCTAAAAACATTTTTACATTTTTTCTTTCTCTTTCTTGAATCTTCCAGCCATTTTTCTTCCTCTTTCTTTAATTTTACTTCTTTATATGATTTTGCAATGAATGAATTAATTTATGCTTCCTGGTTTAGACTCCAGACAGAATTTTGGAAACATAGTGGAGGCAGCAGGCCTGGAAATTCCTGGCACCAGCCAGTGTGCCAGTTAGCTACTTCAATTGCACTTTTTAAAGGGGCTGCATCAGGAACAAAGCAGCCACCCACCTGCAAGTGACAAGTAGCCAACTTGAAGCAATTAAGGCTCCTCTCCAGGCAGCAGGTGGGCTCTTTTGGTGACTAAAATGCAGGCAGTGAACAAAGGTGATCTCCCAGCAACTGATGAAAAAGCCTGAATCACTTTATGCGCTACACTACTACCTTACTGATGCAGGAAAACAGCTACGCCTCTAGACACATGTTGCCCATTAGAGGTGTTTCCACTCTGCAAAAGTAGCCTAGCAAGGCATGGCTATTGTTATTCTCAAGATTTTAAAACCTCTGAGCAGGTGCCTCCATCTTGCCTTTATCTGCATCAGAAGGCTGCCAGTCTCTTCCTGTTATAGAATGACTTATTGAACACCTTCCATCTGCCCAAGCATTAGGAGCCTGCCTGCCATCCCTACTTGGACAGGACGCCACCTTTTGGATGTTAATTAGCCAGTTAAACAAAATCTGCATAGGGTATGTGTCATGTCCATGCACTGCAGTCAGGAACAAAAAGTGATGTAGATGGTGGGGTCTGAAAACACAAGCCCTGACCAATTATGATGAAAATTCTTCAGTCTCATTTGTTTAAAAGCTTTGCTGTTTGCCTGCTTGCACATGGCACTGATCTTCTACACATGGTGCCAACTTGGAAGTGATCTCTCATAGTGCAAATTGCCTTTCAAAAGCTCTGAAAAAGTCAATGGGTAATTGTCAGCATGATGAGTGGCAGGTGTTATTCCTTCACTACTGACTGCAAAGTGCAAACCCATGTATTTTCATTAAAAAAATTTAGAAAATATTTAATGGTCTCTTTGACCAAGTGTTTTGTTGTGTTCTATGTATGCCCACAGTACTGGTAAATGTTCTCTAATGTTTATCAGAATGTGACTGCTCACACTCAATTTTTTTCATTTCTGAGTATTGGAACATAACATACGAATAAGATTTACGGTTGGATCTTTAAACAAATTTAATTTGAAATCTCAATTGGCTTTTTGTCCTTTATAGGACCACAATCACATTTTTATGCAATATCGATGGGTTATTAATGTACATGTTATACTGTCAAAACCAGATGTTTTAATTTATTTATACTTCTCTTCCAGTGTTGCTACTTTAAATGGTTCTCACTGATCACATATTGTAATCTGGCAAAGACCTGCTGCATGTCCTGTACAGTCAGCTGCGTGCATATACAACAGCAATGAATACTTGTCAAGCTTTACTCACAAAATGCATGCAGGCCTTCGTCGATGTGGCTGTGTGACCATCTGTGAAGCATCTGGAAGTGACATTGTGGGTTATTTCTAATTTTTTACACTTCCCTTTCCAAGTGGAAAATGACGAGTGTCTAGCCTTTCCTGTTTCCATTGAACAAATCAAAAATGTATGATGCCTCTATTTCTGGCAAAACTTGAAATTATGTATAGTTGTGGAAAGTTAGAATTCAAGGGACTTCAACTGCACCAAGTTATTTCCAATTGTTTTAATATTGTTTCAGCCCTGTAATGGAGGTTCCAACTGAAAAACCCTTGTCAGAAGAACAAGCACGATTTTACTTTCAAGACTTGATTATGGGAATCGAATTCTGTAAGTGTAGGACGTGTTCCAGTGTGTGCCTGTAGTTGGAGGGGCTTCTGGATGAAGTGGTGTTAATGTTATTTTTTTCCCCCATTCCCTGTTTTTCTATTCAGTGCACAACCCCTGCAAATAAGGAATTGTTGTGCTCCTTATCTTCTTTTATCATGCTCGTAACTGCATTTTGACACATACATATGTGGTCTAAGGTTAGTATTGCTCCTTGTGGGATAATGCGTGCCAATGCCAAAATTGAGATTGGAAACTTAACTTGGAATCAGAAGGAGAGATTCCCCGTTAGATCACTGAAGCATTCTTCAAGAATAGTGTTTATATCATCATATAAGATGTAGAATGATCAGAGATATCTACTACAACTGAGTTTCTGGGTTTTTTGCTGTGATTGTACCTCTTCTGAAGGCAAAGTGTTAATGAAGAAGAATGCAGTAGCTGCATACATAGCATCCAGTTCTTATTAATTTCTCATCTTGAGGTGTTTAAATACTTTGAAGATTTTATATATCAGTGCATTGTTTTTTATTTGTACTGGAGGAAAATGGTGATAGGCATTTGAAACTGTGTGTTAAATATATTCCTCTGTTCTGAACTGTTGTACTGCTATATCATATTAAAGAGTTCAAAATTGACCTCAACAAGAAATGTTTTGTATGCAGTGCACTATCAAAAGATTATTCATCGTGACATTAAACCTTCCAATCTGTTGGCTGGAGAAGATGGCCATATCAAAATAGCTGACTTTGGGGTTAGCAACCAGTTTGAAGGAACAGATGCCCTTCTGACCAGCAGTGTGGGCACACCTGCATTCATGGCTCCCGAGACCATTTCTGAAACCAGGAAGAATTTTCACGGCAAGGTAAAAAAAGAAATCATTTATGACTGATCTATTAATTACAATGTACTATTATCTGAAATTCTTGAATTTTTACAATTGCCTTTCCAATTTGACATTCTGTGTTTTATGTTAGAACTAATTTTGAATCTTTGAAATGAAATCTGTTTTAATGGAAAGTGAAGACATTTTGCCTGTCCCTTTTTAAGCCTTAGTTGCAATTTCTGTTCGGTTTACTTCAACCCAAGCCTTTTTACTTCATGATGGTTATTTTTAGCAGGTTTTCTAGAATTAAAATTAAAACTACAAGTTCTCATAGTGGTTCAAAAGAAATACAAACAATAATTGTTTAGAAGAAATTGAAAATATAGCATTATGCATGGTCTTAACTTTGTGGTATAGACAATGGGGAAATGTGGAGACTAATCGGCAAGCTGAGACGATCCTCCAAAAAGGCAAAAAAAAAGTAGTGCAAAGATTTCTAAGTTGGGAGCAATTTGCTCCTGTGGAATTTTCCTCTTTGGTCAAACAAATCTAAGACCTTAACATGAAATGTAAATATGTATTGCTTGCTTTTTATAAGGAATCTTTCTTGAGCTACTTTTCTACAGTTTATTTACAGTCTCGGATTTTAGGCTGAGGCCTGTAACATAGTGATATTTGTTTCATTTTGGAACCTGATTATAATTTCTCTGATTAGGCTTTGGATGTTTGGGCAATGGGCATCACATTGTACTGTTTCGTTTTGGGACATGTAAGTATAAGAAGTGTTAAATTGTGTAGCATCACTTAATACAATAATTTTATTAATGTCACTACTTTTTATTATAATGCCTTTAACTTTTTAATCTATTGTGTTTCTTGATTATTTGACATGTCTACGTTTTCAGCTTGTAAAATCTTAAAAGGATATAAAATTGATAAAGCTCAATTTTTATGATAGTGCCCCTTCATGGATGATCAGATATTAAGTCTGCATAACAAAATCAAGAACCAGCCTGTGGAGTTTCCCGAGCAGTGAGTGGTTTGCAAGCTCATACGTTTCTTTGTCAGTTTAGATTTGTTTTAGTGTGTTTGTGTTTTCTGAACTTTATTTGTACCCAAATTTTATTATTTCTCTCTCAATCAAATGTTTTCTTCTTAATCAGCAATTCTGCTTTAAAGACTTCTTTGTGGGATGAGGGAATGAATAATTGAATGTGGGAAACGTTACTATCTTTTAGGTGTATATATTTAAGTGCCTATTATTAATTTTGCGAGCTAGGCCAGACCTCTCTGAAGAACTCAAGGATCTCATTTTTAAAATGCTAGATAAAAACCCGGAAATCAGGATTACAGTTTCACAGATCAAGGTAAGACAAAGAAATATTACACTATCAATCATTCTGACGTTCTTGTCATTTTTGTTATGCACACAACAGTAAAAAATTTTAATGTAATAAAAGTGAACATATTGAAGTCATTGATTCTGTTGACTTCCTTGTATGTCTGAACTGTAATTTCATTCAATGTATAAAAACATCATGTTCAAATAATAATAATTTCATCAACCAGGGTAGCAAAAGGCAAGATTATCACTTCAGGAAATGATTTTATGTTTTAGACTTAAATTCATGGAACATTACCCATCGTGGGCAAGTTTTTTTGTTTTTTTTTTGAAATATTTAATGAGTGCCAAAGTTTCAACATGCCAATTTCATGACTGAAGAATTTAGACAGCTAAACCATTTGGTTCTTTGACTGCACGCTCTCAAATATATTCAGCCATATCCTGTCCCAAGTTCAGAAAAGCAGTAATGGACCTTCTTACCAAACACTATCTAGAGTATCAACTTTTGTTCCAATTTTGCTGCCTTTGCGAAATACCTTAGTTCTGCTAAATGCCTCCCGAGAGATACTGGCTAATTGTTGCAGTTTCATTAATCTTTGGCCACTGTGGGGCAGAAGAAAAGGGTAAAAATTAAAAGCCCTGCTCCTAATGCTAACATTTTTCTTCATTGTAAGTGGATGGTCAGTTGACTAAAATTTAATTAAGTACATGTTATGAGAAACAGATTAGGCATGAGTTTAGTAATTTTCCTTGCACAACCAGTTGCCATGGTTTTGATAATGAGCCAGTTCTTACAAATTATTGCTGATTTGGCCTTGATATTGTTAGGACCAAGCTGATTGACAGGTTTTCTACCTGCTGGGTGGGAAGGCCTGCTGCACAAGGATGCACCCATGCAAAAAGCAGGTTAGGAAGCATTGAAAGATTGGGAACATGTGGGTAGAGGATTTCTCCTGATCGAGTGGTTACTGCTGGATGAGGGAAACAAGATGGTGATCATGACAGGATGTTGGTGCTCAGCAAACATGACAAGTGAAATGGGTAAGGTTGTCAGGCCTGGGAAATACTCCTAATGTTTTTGGCCCACAGCGATATTTCCAAGGCAATTACTTTATAGATTCAGACCTTCTCCTCAGCTGGATTTCCCAAGACCCAGGAAGTTCAAACACTGTTTGTAAAAATGACAAGCTTGTAATAGTGGATGCCCGTGGCCGCCTCAAAGCTCTTAGCAGCCGCGCAATTTCCATTAAAACCAGAAGGACATGGGTTTGAGGCAGTTTGGAGTCTGGATTTACATTTTTTTTACCATTTTAACTTTCTACTGCCTTTGGTAGTTAAAATTATCCCTCTTTCAGAGGAAACTGCCAAAGCGAACAATTGTTTATAAAGTTCCAAGTAGCAAAACTGTTGCCATATCTGTATGCACTAACCATTCCAGTTTGGAAGATTATTGTTTGGAAACTCTAGTTATCCAGAAATTTTTTGAGGACATCCAAGTGGCCCATAAACATTATTCTTTAACCCTGCAACAAATCAAGAAGTCATTAACTCAGTAAACATAATGACTGTGTAACTCACGATGCTTCATAATGTTTTATCACTTTTTATGTTCCAGATAAGTATTTATATCTATCAGGCTTTTGGGTTCACACACTTATGGTAAGGCATTCTAATGTTATTTATAATGCAGAAATTATTTGGTCATAAACATTCCAAACTGGAGAGGTTACAGGGGAAATATATTTGCACAGGTATCAAAATAGCCAGTTATTACTTGCCTCTCATGGTAGTTGAAATATCGTAAATAATTCAAATTATGCTGAAGGTATCGCCTTCATGGTCATTTCTTATTTTTAGATGCATCCATGGGTGACAAGACATGGTGCTGAAGCGCTTCCCACAGAGGATGAGAATTGTATCCTTGTTGAAGTTACTGAAGAGGAGGTTGAGAATTCAGTCAAACATATTCCAAGCCTGGCAACAGTCGTAAGAGACTATTTTGAATTTTGATCACCCACTTAAGTAAGCCTCTTCATCTCTAATAAATATTGCTGAGGAGTGAGTATCATGCATAGTTGTAGAGGATCAGCCTTAGGTTGCCTCTTGTCACTTGCTGTCTCTTTTGAGTCTCTGCCCTTGGTACAATCTGAGTAAGTACAAGAAGGAGCAAATGCTGTTCAGTTCAGTATATGCTGCTAAAGCAGCTTTTGAAAAGTCTCAATTGTACAGTGTGGTAGTAACTGTCATATTCATTGCCAGTTACAAAGCTTTATGCAGTAGATAATCTATTTCTAAATCAGCCTCTATGCCAAATATAAACAAACTAACAATGATGCAAGAACAGTCAGAAATCCTAATGCTGCACGCTAATTCTGTCAACATGTGGAGGTGCTGGTGTTGGACAGGGGTAGACCAAGGTCAGAAATGACACAACACCAGGCTTTAGACCAGTAGGTTTGTTTGAAAACACAGGCTTTGGGAGCTTCACTCCTTCCTCAGGTGTTAGTGAGAGAGGTGGCATCAGACACAGAATTTATAAGTAAAAGATCAAAGGTTCATACAACTGGGGATGTATTAAATAAATTTAAGATGCTGTTAAATCTTTAATCAGTTAGAAGGTTTTAATTGATTAATAGGTATATGTAAATCCTCAAATTTCTTTCAAGTCACTGCCCTAAGAGAACTAAAGGTTTTATAAGTGTAAAGAAGAGGTGACGTTTTAGGTCAGACAATGCATGTCGGGTGTGAGGCGTTGTTTAGCACACAATTTACAGTCAGTCAATGCGGCATTGAATAAGTTCCTACTTTAGAAATAACACTAGACTGACTCCAAACCAAAACACAAACAGATTCTAAACAAGGCGTCTGACCTAAAATGTCACTACTACTTTACACTGATAAAACCTTAGTTCTCTCAGGGCAGTAACTTGAAAGAAATTCGGGGATTTGCTTATGCATATTAATCAATTAAAACCTTCTAACTAATTAAAGATTTAACAGCATCTTAGGTTTGTTTAATATATCCTCATCAATTGTGTGACCCTATGATCTTTTACTTATAAATTTTGTGTCTGACGCCACCTCTTTCACGAATACCGGAAGGAGGAGTGAGGCTCCGAAAGCTTGTGTTTTCAAATGAACCTGTTGGACTATAACCTAGTGTCGTGTGATTTCTGATCTAATTCATGTCAACAGCAGACAATAAATACTACATGCACACAAGAAAATAATTCTTCCTGTCCAGTTTGTTTTCTTATATTGGCATGTGTTGTAGAAATTTTAAAACCTGCCATTATTATTTCTGTAGTTTAATGTGATAGCATGTCTCTTTCCATCTTGTTTGCACTCAGCAATAGGTTCAAACAACTCTTGATAGTTTCCACAATTATAAGATGAAATCAATGGAGAAATTTATACTAAATGGAAAAATGGATCACCAATCCCCAAATTACTACATTAAAGTGAAATTGTTTTGTTGTTGTAACTTTATCCACACATGACTATTGCTTTTGGTCAGAAGTATTGCAAACACCTCTGTCAAAGGGATCTTGTGCAACAGAGATGTTTTCATTCATTTACCTTCAAATGCAAGTGTCTTAAATATATTGTAATGACTCACTCAGTGCGCTGGAAATCAAGTCATACTGTTGTGCAAATGTGAAAATTTGAATAAACCACCAAAGTGCCCAGTTTTACCTAACTCTCTGATTCAAGTTTAAACTCTACTCTTATTTACTACACTCAACTACGCTCAAACAACATGAAGAAGTGAGACAGGACACAAGTAAGACGGGGGGTGGGGGTGGGGGGGAGATAAAGAAATCAGAGTCCAGTTCTAGTACCAGTTCAGATTAGAAATATTGAGAATTGTTTTCCTTCAGATTTGTTCAGACTCCTACCAATTTGCTGATGACGGGATGTTGTGAATATGCCAGTTCTCAGTAAAGTCCTCGTTATTCAGTACCCAAACATCCAGACTTTTTCTGCAATTGGCAATCACAAATGCGCCCCATTCTGCACATTGTTCTCCCACAATGCGGAAGTTCGAGATTCAGAAGGGGAGATCAGAATTGTAACCCCCGATGACCTTACCACAGCAGATTGACCTGAATGACTGCCCGATTTATCAGGACGGGAGTATATTTCCTTGCTTTGAGAACTGATTGTTTGTTTGGTTCTTCTCCCCCCGCCGATCAAAAAAGTGATGATATTTATGAGCAGTCATTGTCGCTCGTTTTTTCACAACACACATTCATCTTGTGGTAGTGACAGGTCAAGTTCTCCCAACTGCCACTAGTATTTTGCATGCAACCAGCATCCCCCAACCTCCTGCATATGAGATACTAGGGAGATTACTGTATTTCATTCACAGGTGGAGGATTTACACTTTCAGTGACACTGTGTGGATACAACTTGCAGTGAGTTCCTGTAACTCATTTTTAAAAACTGCAACACCTTTTCACAGTTTTCTTGGCTTAAAGTATCAGCATTATTTAGTCCATAATCCAAATAAAAGTAATCTTTACAATATTACAAAATTGATGCTTTCTCAACAGATTCTTGTTAAAACAATGCTTCGAAAACGTTCTTTTGGGAACCCTTTTGAGGGAAGTAGGCGAGAGGAACGATCTTTGTCTGCATCAGGAAACTTTCTTGTGTAAGTTGATATCTGTACGTTTTATCCATTGATATTTTAACATTGATTAAACTAAGTGCAATTTTCAAAGCTTCGCATCTATATACATCTTTAGAAATAGTTCAGATACACATGTTTTGCTATACTAAATTGGCAGTTTAAAAGATTGTAATTTCTTTACCAAAATTGTTTTAAAAGCTTGATTTATGTATTTTTAAAACTTAATACTTAAAGGAAGCATTTTTTCCTAAATGAAGGTACAAAGTTATATTTGTTTAGGATGTGAGCCTCACTAACAAGGCAGTTCATTACTTTTTCCTTATTGCCCTTGGCTGGTAAATTCTATTCATAAGACACAAAGTGTATTCTGGGTAATTAAGTGCCAAATTATCAATCAACCTTTTTTAATGAAAATATCAAATGGCCTCCATGCGTACCATGACAGTTCTATGATTTTATGATGTTCATCCAGCTATTCCTAATAGTGTATCCTTGATTAGAACTGTGTTTACAATTTAAAGTCCCTGTAGATTTCTATTTAGTATGAAACCAAATGGAGCTTTTAAATTGGTAATAGATTTTGTGTGGTAAATTATATGAAACAATGAGGAGTTCCATAATTGTTCTTCATATTTTACTGTTTTATGTTTATTTCAGTATGTTATGGTGTAGCTTCCAAAATGCAAATCTAAACAAGTCAAATGTGAAGTACAATGGCCTTACATTGTACTTGGTTAGCAGATTTTAATATGGAAGCGTTCTCAGTAAAATTCATCACTTTTAACATAATGAAGAACTTGTGTATCAGTTTGATGGGAACCAAAAACACACTACTGTGGATGTTGGAAATTATCAGCAAGTCTGGCACCATTTTTGGAGAGAGAGAAACAGAACCAACATTCAGATCGATTATCTTCCATCAGTTTTATTTTTATTACTAATTTACTGAGGTGTTTTGAGAAAAATGTCTGTTATTTTAGAGTTTATTTCCAGATCTTGTTAATGGTTGGAATAAATGGAGTATTAAGTTTGACAGCACAAATTTAAAGAAACATTTGATACTGAATTTTTTTTTTGGATTATTTAATAGTAGCAAAGGACGGTTCCACCTTAAGTGGAATTATGGAAGAGCTTGAAGTTAGATCTTGGAGTCAAGTTTTGTTTAAATGCAGTGGGACTAAACTAATGATCTTTATGTTATGTAAATCTTTCTCACCTAGTAACTTTTATTGTTATTGGTTCTGGAGTGGCAAGAGATGAAGATTTTTTTTTAACTATGACAAACCTCCTGTCATGATGAACAATGCCAGATTTGGAAACCTGTAACAAACCATAAGTATATAAATAAACTGTAATGCAAGCATAAGCAGCAGTTGCATTGTAATACTGTCTCAGGCTACTTAAACACAATGGCCCTCAATTTCTCTTACACCATTGCGACATAGTGCAGCTAACCTGTTGTTCTGCCAGTAGAAGACAAGGTGCCACACAGGAAACGGCTAAATAAAATAAGAGCTCATGGTGTTAGGGGCAAGGTACTGGCATAGATAGAGGATTGACTGACTGGCAGAAGGCAGAGAGGGGGGAATAAAGAGGTCTTCTTCCAGTTGGCAACCGGTGATTAATGGATTTCCACAGGGGTCAGTGTTGGAACTGTAACTATTCACTTTATACATTAATGATCTGGACGAAGGAACTGCAGGCATTGTTGGTAAATTTGTAGATAAGCTGAGGGATAGGTAGTGTTGAGGAACCAGGGAGGCTGCAGAAGGACTTGTAGAGGCTGGGAGAGTAGGCAAAGAAGTGGCAGATAGAATGCAATGAGGGTGAAGTATGAGGCTATACATTTTGGTAGGAAGAATAGAGACCGAGACTCTTTTCTCATTGGGGAATGGCTTCAGAAAGATGAAGCAAAAATGGACTCGGGAGTCCCAGTTCAGAATTCTCTTAAGGTTAACGTGCAGGATCACTGGCAGTTAGGAAGCAAATGCAGTGTTACTATCCATTTCGAGTGGGCTAGAATAAAAGAGCAGAGATACACTGCTGAGGCTTTGTAAGGTTCTAGTCAGACCACATTTAGAATATTGTGAACAGTTTTGGGCCTCATATCCAAGGAAGGATGTGCTGACGTTGGAGAGGATCCAGAGGAGATTTACAAGAATAATCCCAGGAATGAAACATTTGTCATATGTGGAGTGGTTGAGGACTCTGGGTCTGTACTCGATGGAGTTCAGAGGGATGTGAAGGGGATCTCATTGAAACTTAGAGTGCTGAGAGGTCTGTATAGAGTGGACATGGAGAAAATGTTCCTACTAGTGAGAGAGACTAGGATCTGAGGAAACAGCCCCAGAGTGAAGGGGCGATCCTTTAAAGCTGAGATGAAATATTTCTTCAGCGAGAGGATGGTTAATCTCATTGCCACAAAAGGCCATGGAGGCCAAGTCATCGAGTGTATTTAAGGCAGAGGTAGGTTCTTCATTTGTAAGGAAATCAGGGGTTCCAGGGAGAAGGCAGGACATTGCGTTTGAGAAAAATATCAGCCATGGTCGAATGGTGGAGTAGACCTGAGGGACTGAATGGCCTAATTCTGCTCCTATGTCTAATGGTCTTACGTACAAGATGTCACAGCCTGGTGTCTGAGACTGGAGATTGATTGCCTGATACTTGAGCCCATTAGTTGAGTGAGTTTTATCAAATAACCAGTTAGTTTGCAAAATAAGTTCCAAGGAAATATGATTTTCGGTCTAACTGTTTGAGAGTTTAAAATGAGATATGCAGTACCCATTCTTGTGCAGTAAACTAGGACTGAAGATTGGGGCTGAAATGATCGTACCGGATAGCATGTATGCACGTGCTTAACAACTGGCAGCATGTGCCGCAGAAAGGTCAAGATACTAATTTGCTTTTCATTTGTAAAAATGTGCTGACTATCACCATTTTGCAACTCCACAATGCTCTATAATATCCTTATGTAGCAGAATATAATATTAAATGACTTCAAGAATCCCTCATGTAAATATTTGGAGATTATTAAGTATTTACAAGCTAGTTGCTGGACAACTTCTTCCGGCTGCTGGTGTATAGATGTGCATTTTTGGTTTTGCATCCTTGGCTACAGTTTAATTAAGTGCAATGCAGGTATTGATCTGGCTAGTTTTGCGGTGTTTTTGTATCTGTTAAAATATTATAGTGCAAAACAATGCTTCCAAACCTGGGTGGAGTGGTACAGCTTTCTGTGGTAATTGAACATGACTGAAAGAATGGAGACAGGACCTGCAAAGTGGCATAAGCTGGCAAAAGGGGGAGGAAGACACTTAGCAGGAAATCATATCCACAGAAAATCTTCAAGAACCAGATCATTTCCTCAACTTCAGTGATAATCAATGCATGCAATATTTTTATGATCGAGAGAAGGTTGAGTTTGAAAGCTGCTAAACGACGTTGTCACAGCTTCAGGCACAACAATAATCTCAGAGGAAGGGGCAACACTACCTGTGTTTGCTGCCTGACTCATAGGGCCGTCACTCAGTTTAACACTCTTAAGGAGAGCGTGTGTGTATGTAGTGACATACAGTCAGCCTGCAAGCCTCAACATCACGTACAAGTGTTTTCAAGGGCCCACGTCTAGTCCAGCCTCTCAAACTACTAATGCTTCCTGCTAGATGCATATTCTAGTTCAGTAGTTTATCCACGTTCTTGGTGGGGAAAAATAATAAATGTCCATTTGCCAAGGAAGCTAAAGAATTAAAATGAGTGGTTAAAAGTACTGTAGCTGCTGAAGCACTGGCACTAATGAAAGCAATTGTAATGTGGGGGGTGTTTGTCTATTATTCTGAATGGTATCTTATACAAGGGGCAGTTTGAGAAACAAGCGTCCATAGAGTTTGTGGATAGTGATCCTGTTTGGGACAAGGTTAATTTGACAAAGGATGTTACTGAGAAAAGGTTGCACATTAGTGTGAAGGAAGTTTTGGAAGGAAAAGATTTTGAGAGATAAAATTTGAGACATAAGTCACTAGTTGTCGGATTGTTTTGCCAAGAGAAATGTTCATCTTAAACTAAATAACCTTGAAGAGGCATCTGTTGTGTCAAAAGAACATGGAAAATTAATTGCTTATAGATATTTTTAATTAACCTGATCAGACATGTTATGACAAAGCTTTGGGTCGGGCTTGAATCTGCACTTTGAGGTTTGGAGGTAGTGATAGTACCACTGTGTTACAAGACCTCTGTACACTTAAAATTAAAGAGACATTAGCAACTCTGTTAATATAACAAGTGATTAAGGTTTGACGCAAACAAAAGATGGCTGTTAATTGATTGTCTACAAGGAGAAGGGCTGTTGTGGTGCACTGGTAATGTCCCTACCTCTAACAGAGAAGACTTGGATTCAAGACCCGCCTACCTCAAGTGTGTAATAACATTTCTGAACATGTTGGTTAGAAAATATCTGTCTTTGGGGGAACGGATGAGACTGGGAGAGAGGACTGTAGAACTTGTATAGTCGATTAAATTCCACGCCAATAAAGTGTGTGAACAGAATTTTCTATTTTGAAGTTAAGGTACAGTGTTGGATGGCACCATAACTTGCCCTGAGCACTGCCAGATATCTTGCATGAATACATTTTTCAGTTTATTATTTATGCAGATGAGGTGTTGCGCAAGTTACTTGAAGAATCATGCAGTGAACAAGTTGCAAATTCTCACCACTTCTAGGACCTTCCAGGGTGGAAGGTTCTGGCACCATATTTTAATACCAGTTGGATGCAACTTCAGACGCAGGTCCCACAGAATGCTTGTGGTATCCAGATATATGTTCGGACCTGCACTTATTGCTCCATGTGTACTCAACAGCAATGTAAGCCAACAAAGGGGCTGAGGCACCTCAACCCACTCCACGAGGAGAAGCAACATGCAGGAACCCCAGGACATCCATTTCAGGATACTCTAGACATGTCTTGTCCCTCCACCAGCTTCTGATCCCATTGCTTTTAGCAACTGAAGCTGAGAAGGATGTACCTACATGCGTGCAGGAGTCAGTCATCAAGCCAGGTCCTGCATGCCCAAAGCCTGTATATGACCTCTCCCCAAGCCTTCGAAGTCGACACTGTATACCATTCTGCAGGCTCCTTTCATCCCAGCTGTAGAGGTTGGGCTTGCACTTAGATATAGTGTAAGGGTAAGGGGGAGGGAGGCAAATAAGGGCACATTGCCGATATAGATGTTCAGCAATTCCATATTGGCAATATATGTTTACGTGCACTGTTCTAAGGTCGGCTGTATTCTTACTGCCCCAAACGGACTGTTTAAAAATTTCTGATATAGTACCTATCCCTGAAAGTCAACAAAGTGCGTGACTGGAAAAATCCTCTTCCAAGAGGGGACCACATACTTTCATAAGCTAGGTATTGCAGTCAAAGAGCTTCAGATGAATCTCAGGAATGCCAAAGGCCATGAATAGGGGAGGCATTGAGGCCTGGGATGTCGAATGGGTAAACCCCACATATGCATGCTAGGGGAGCATTGGCAGAACCTGTCCTGTTTCTACTGGCTCCAGGAGTGAGAGGTCTATCCTCTGTGTAACGTTTTCAAAGGCATGCTGTAACATTAAAGCTATAAGGTGGGCATTGGACAAGTGAATGTCAAATTACTGTCATTGCAAAGCACAACCTAGGGAACAAATCACAATTCTTAGCTCCTAAATGGAGGAAGTTTTATATGAAAGAGTGCTGAGTCATTGAAAGGGTGGAGTAAAGGTTTGTTGCATTCCACAGTACTTCAAGGATAGTATGGGTTGAAGGAAAATAGAGAGCGCCTTCAGGATGTGGGACAACTGTAGTTCTCACCAGGGAATTAACTTCTTGGTGTAACTCATGTCTAACACAAGGACCATTTTAGCAGCAACATTCAGGAATATGAGGTAGTAGAAGTGCTCACTATCACAGCTGATTTAGCACTGACGTTGGGCCAGGGCAAAACTTGCAAATGCACTGAAACATTTGCAGAGGTGAAGACAGCTGAGGGTAAAAGCATTTGTTGCTTAGATCAATCAAATAGGGAAACAACCCATTTATTGAGGAATACGGAATACAGTTTTTGTATTGAATAGTGTCGGAAAACAAGATGAAACTGTTATGTGGAGATAGTAGGAACTGCAGATGCTAAGCCTTCCTGCTCCTCTGATGCCGCTTGGCCTGCTGTGTTCATCCAGTTCTACACCTTGTTATCTCTGAAACTGTTATGCAGTGTGTTTTAAGGCCTTTCTGTGTTTTGTCTAAATTGCTTTCGTTTTCTCTTGGTTTTATTGTTTTTGTAATGCCCTTCAGTTCTGTTGCTAAAGAAACTCTACAGCCTCATTTGACTTTTTTGATGAATGACTGTCATGAGAACTAAAATAAAGAAATTTGTCAAGCCAGATTTCGTTCCGAGATCTGTTTCGTCCAGTAGCAGCCTCAGTTGGGATTGAAACATCAGCAGAATAGACCGACTAGGGCTGATGTCACGGAGGTATGCAATTTGGATGGAGTTGCCCTGGGAGTCCTTAACTTGGCTTTGATTCCTTGAGTCCTTGGCTTTGATTCACAACTCCATGAAATCTGATGGCATCAGGTGAAACATGGGCAAGGAAACTTCCTATTGATTACCAACACCAGCTCCTTCAGATGATGAATTAGTACTCCTCCATGTTTAACACCACATGGAGGAAATCCTGAGGGTGGAAAGGGTACAAGATATGTTCTGGGTGGGGACTTCAGTCTATCATGAGATTGGCATGAAGTCTCATCTTCACATTGACCATACCATTCATTTCTTTAGAATAGATCCAGCAACTAAAAACTGGCTACCCATGAGCATATGGATTATCAGCAGCAGAATTATATTCAACCATAATCTGCAACCTCATAGCTCGGCATGTCCCCTGCTCTAACATTATGATCAACCAGAGGTTCCACCCTGAGTCATTGAAGAGCGCAGTAGAGCGTGTACAGGAGCATACCTAAAAATGAGGTGTCCGCCCAGCAAAATTATAACACAGCGCTGTTTAAATGCCAAACAGTGGAAGCAGCAGGCAATAAACAGGGCTAAGTGGTTCCATAACCACTGGATGAGTTTTGCAGTGGTGTCACATCCAGTTATGAATGGTGGTGGACAGTTAACTAACAGGAGGTGAAGACTGCACAAGTATCCCCATTCTCAAGAACCTTAGTGCACTGGAAAAGCCATTTGCATCAATCTTCAGCCAGAATTGTTTGAATGGATTATTCATCCTCGCCTGCAGTCAATTCAATTTACTCCATGTTGGTGTCCAGAAGTGGCTGCATGCAGTGGATGCCAGAAATGCTATGAACCCTGACAACATTCCAGCTATAGTATCAAAGATTTGTGCTTCAGGACTAGCCAAGCTGTTCGAGTACAGCTACAACACTGGCATCTACCCAACAATGTTGAAAATTTCCAAGGTATGCCCTACCCACAAAAAACTGAAGAAATCCAAACTGGCTAGTTAATACCCTTTCAATCTACTCAACCATTGGCATAGTGTGGAAGGGGATCATTGACAGCACTTGTACAAGAATAACCTGCTCACTGGAATTAGTTTGGTTTTCCCTATCATCGCTGTCCCCATTCCCTCAGTCATCAAATACAATCAAGCCAATCTCCAGACCTGCCCACCGCCTCAGTGACGCTCCAGACGGTCCCTGAAACCTCTCATTGATTCAGTGGGGTCCACACTCCCAAGCAACCATGGCCTATCCACTGGCCAGATTTTGCAAGACTGTCTCAACTGACCGCACTCTACCTCCTTGAACCAGTTATGCTAGATGGCCCCAACTGACCAACCAGGAAAGACTGGACTGCTTTTTCTTGACCTAATCTCTGGACATGCATTGGGCCAACCACCTAAATGACTGTGACCAACTGTCTGTACAAGAAATGGCCCAGCTCCTGGTAATAGCAGTAATTCGTAACTGATTGGAGTCTGCTTTTGCCCCACTAACTGTACTAGTCCTTTGTCTTTTACATATTGCCCTGCACTTCAGATCATGTGTTTGCTGCATAAGCTGCTAGTACATGCAAGACCTATGAGAGAAATACAGCACTGTGCTGCAGTGTTTTCCCTCCCCTCTTCAGCTCCCCCCACCCAACCTGTCATATTTACTGCACTATCTCCTACAGACATGAACTATCTGCTTTTCATTCTGCACTTCTGTACGCGTTTAGCCACCATTTACCTGCCTTCTGCTGTAGCTGTTGCCCCACCTATGCTACGGATACGCCACTTGAGAGGTTTATGTTGCTGACTGAGCCTGTGCACTTGCGTTTCGTCTGAGAATCTTGTGTTTGTGCTTGCCATTTACCAGTTAGATGGAGCAATGGTTCAGGAGATAGCACGCATTGTCAATATGGAGGTGCTTATGCAGTTGTAGTGGTTCTGCCTAAATTGAAGATAAGGATATGGTCACAACAGCTGTGTACGCACAAGACAAGAGGCAGACAACCCAAGTTAACATCTGCTCATGTGGTTTATAGAGTCCAGCTTTGAAAGCATCTTATTTTAATTGGGCAAAAGTTAATTTTGAAGGGGATGTTAATTCGATGAGTTGGGTAATGAGATACAAATGCATATAGGCATAGGGAGAACTTGACTTTGACTGGCCAGTCAATGGCATAAATCTGATTTTGGACTCTTGTCTGATTAATTTGTGCTGTAAACAACTTCAACTTTTATTTAAGAATCATGTTAAAACATTATCACTCTTCACAACATTCAACCTAAAACAAATTCAGAGATAGTAGGAACTGCAGATGCAAATTTTCTGCTTGTGTAGCTACACTGGTACCTATTTTAAAACTAGTATCCAATACAGAAAAATTAGTTTCATTGTTAAAATTAATTGCGATTCAAGGACATTTGATTAAATCTTTGTTTTTGTTTCTCAAGAATAGTCATGCAATTAAAATGGAATTATTGTGCATAATTTAACCCACTTTTCTGCAATGTGTTTATATATTTTTAAAATGACATGTCTTATTGCAATGATATTCAGTTATACAAGGTTATTTTGTGGATTTTTCAAACCACAGTAATTTCCTTTTCAGGTGGTGATAAATGACCAAAGATAAGGAAGACTTGTTATTAATGAAGCTTGTTTGTTCCAGAATTCATGTTAATCTAACTAAAAGTGTTGCCTAAATATAATACCCATGATTATTAAGTTGACACAAATGCCACTTTCAGAGACTTGTGTAAAATGTAGTTAAAAATTCTTTATTGAACTGAGGGACCTGCTGTCAAACACTCCATTCTTGTATAATTTTCAGAAGAAACAAGTCAGGAAATGTGAAATACTGCTCCTTGCATAGTATCCAAAGGTAAAATGCTTGTGTATAAGCCTGCAAGTTATTCTGTGCAACTAAAGCTTTAATTGGAATGTGTTTTCGGCCATGATGTGTGACCCAGGACATTAAAGGATATGTATTCAAAAATCCGAAGAATTTTATTTACCCCGAACATTCTTCTATGGTCATGTAAAACAATTGTTTTCTATACCAGATGACATGTTAATCCACCACTCACATGCCTACTTCACCAATGTTGAAGATTTTAGTCTATGCAATATTTACAATGAATATCTGACATAAGTGTGGTCAAGCTTTTTATCTACTTTGCCCATTTAGGTCTGTACATGGTGTACATTAGGACCACAAAATTCAAATCCACATTCACGTTAATTTGTACATAAATCACAAACTGTTGTACTTCTGGTCCAAGTGTCCTGATTCAGGACTTAGTCGCCATTGTAAGCTTCTGAGCCAAGTGATCTAAAAAGGACAACTCAGTAAGTAAGAAATGCATGTGAAATTACAATGGAGTCTGACTGCCTGATCTCATGGACTATATTACCAATACTCATAGATTGTAAGTGGTCCCCAAGCATTACTTTTCCATTATTATCAATTAATTGCACATTTTTCTTTTGCACACAGACCTGTGAGCAAAACAGTTCAATCCATTTAAAATGTTGTCATAAGTTAATTTTTTTAATCTAATCTACAAGTCTCTGCTCTGACAGGCCATCCCGCCTTCCCACATGGGCCCACCCAAGCATTCTAGCTCTTTAGCCTTCATCTAGTTAAGGCCTTTGTCTTTTAATTAATTCATGAGATGAGTGTGGCTTGCAAGATAACAATTTATTGCTTGTCTCTAATTGCCCACCTTATCCATGTTTACTGACCTGTTACCTGTCTGGCCTGACCATAAGGGCAGTATCCATTTCAAACTGAGGTGCAAAAGTCCGTAAAACCATAAGATGTGAGAGAAGAAATAGGCCATTTGGTTCATTTGAACCATTCAGTAAAATCATGACTGATCTAATGATCTTCAACTCCACTTTGTTGCCTTATCCGCATTCCCTTGATCTCCTTACTGATCAAAAATCTGTTTATCACAACTTTGGATACACTGAATGGACCAGTTTCAACAATCCTCTGCAATTAAGAATTCCCCTTCATCTGTTTTAAGTGGATGGCCCGTTAATCTGAGATTATGCCCTCTGGTTCAAGACCGTCCTACGAGGGAAAACAAACTCTTCTCTCCCAGCCTGTCAAGTTTACTAAGAATCTTTGTGTTTCACTAAGGTCTCCTGTCATTCCTGTAAACTCCAATGTGTACAAACCCAACCGACTCTACTTCTCCTCCAATCTCTCTGTACCCAGAATCAACCCTTCTCTGGACTGCCTCCAGTATCAGTATATCTTTCTTGAGATAAGGGGACCAGAATTGTTTACAGTATTCCATCTGTGGTCTGACTAGTCCCTTGTATAGTTTTAGAACGACTTCCCTGTTTTTGTACTCCATTTCCTATTGATATAAGGTCCACTTGCCGCCCTTTGGCTGAATGTGTATGCTACCTTTTTGTGTTTTATGCATTAGAATCCAAAATCCTACTTCACTCCAGTATACTGCAGTCTTTCCCCATTTAAGCAATATTCAGTTCTTCTATTTCTTCCTTCAATGTGCATAACTTCACATTTTTCCTCATTTTATTTCCTGTGTCAACATTTTGCACAGTCCCGCAACCTGTCTGTATACTTCTGTCATCTTCACTACTTGGCTTCCCACTTGTTTGTGCGATCGAAAACTTACTCATCATCTTTTCTCATCCAAGACATTAATATAGATTGTAAATATTTGTGGCCCCAGCCTTCATAGCTGTGGTACTGCACTGGTTACAGGTTGCCATCCTGAAAATGCCTCCTTCATCACAACTCTACTAGTTAGCCAATCCTCTATTCGTTCTAATATACTACCCTCAAAATCATAGTGTTTTACTAAATAGCCCAAAGTGCGGTAAACTATCAAACACCTCTTGGAAATTCAAATATGTACTGCGTCCCTTTTATCTAACTGCGTGTTACCTCAAAGAACTCTAATTAATTTGTCAAGCGTGACTTTCCCTTCATGTGCCATTTTTGATTGTATTATGTATTTCTAAATACTCCACTGTTACATCCTTTATAATGGACTCTTCACATTTTCATTGGGAAAGTGACAGGTTAAGCTAACTTGCCTATAATTACTGTTATTTTGACTCCCTTTTTGAATGAGTGTTATATCCAATTCTTGGGACTTTTCCAGAATCTAAGGATTCATGGAAGATTGCTACAATGCATTTGCTATCTCTGTTTAAATCTTAGGATGCAACCCATCAGGTCCCAGGGACATATCAGCCTTTAACCTAATCAATTTCCCAAGCAATTTTTCACTGATGATAGTTAGTGCTTGTCTTCTCCTCTTGTCCCTTATGCCCCTTGAATATTTAGTATTTGTGGAATGCTGTTAATGTCCTCTACTGTGAAGACTGAAGTAAAGTATTTATCTGACTCCTCCACCATTTCTTGATTCACCATTATTATTTCCCCAAGCCTCATTCTCTAATGGGCCTTGCTTCATGTTGGCCTCTGTCTTCCTTTTCACATATTGTTTATATTACTTGCTAGTTTGCTGTCAAAAAATATTGTCCCTCTTCTCTTGGTCATCTCTTGTTGGCTTTTAAAACTTATCTAATCCTCTGATTTATCACAGAGTTTTGCCACATTGTATGTTTTTTATTCTTTTACCTTTATATAACCCTCAAATTTCTTGGTTAACCCTGGATGGATTATCCCCTGCCTAGAATCTTTTTTTCTCACTGAGATACATCTTTGCTGTGAGTCACTTAAATATTTTCTGAAATATTTGCCAGAGTTCCTCAGCCGTCTTTTCTGCTAAACTGCCTTCTCAGCCCACTCTGCCTTCCTCCACACATAACCTTACTTAGATTTGGCACAGTTGTCTCTGACCCAGGTTTCTCCCTTTCAACCTGAATTCTAAATTCTACCATGTTACAATCATTGTTCCCTAGAGGATTTTTTTTACTCTGAGATAATTTATTAAACGTACCTGAATACACATCACTAGATCCAAATTAGCCTGATCCCTGGTTGGATCCAAAACACTTCTAAGAAAGAAACTGTGTTGTGGTTGGTTGGCTCACCGAGCTGGTTCATTGTTCCGCAGATGTTTCATTACCCTGCTAGGTAGCGTCCTCAGTGCAGCCTCCGATGAAACACTGTTGTGTTTTCCCGCTTGTTATTTAAACTCTGGTGTCCGTTGAGCTGGGTTACCTCACTTCCGGTTTTCTTTCGTAGTGGATTATATATAGGGTCTAGGACTATGTGTTTGTTGATGGCCTTCTAGTGGCATCTCATTAACAAAGCTACCTCACCACTCTTCCGTTCCTGCCTTTCCTTGAGAAAAGTCACATACATCTGAATAATTGGTTCCTAGCTTTGATCTCCTTTATAACCACATCTCCATATGGCTATAGGATTGTACCCATTAACCTGTTACTATGCCATTAGTTTATTTATTTTGTTCTAAATGTTTAAGTAAAAAGCCATTTTTTTTAAAAACCATATTTTCCACTTTTGATCCTATTTTCTATTTTCTTTAAGCTTATACACTGTTCTTTTCAGTCCCATGCAGCATCACTATCAAAGTAGTTGTCCTGGAATTCTGCCATATCCTTTTGTAAGCATATGCATCTCTCCTCCACCCACCACCCCACTCCCAAATTAGTTTAGTTTAAAGCCCTCGCTACAGCCCTAGTTATCCATTTTGCCAGGCTACTGCTTCCAGGAAAGTTCAGGTGAAGCCTATCCCAATGGAACAGCTTCCCTTCTACCCTGATACTAGTGTCAGTGCCATATGAATTGAAACCCATTCCTGCCACACCACTGTTAAACTCACACATTTAACTTCTTGACTTTATATCCCATGTTCCGGTTTACCCGTGTCTCTGGTAGTAATTCTGAGATTATTATTTTGGAGGTTTGTTTTTACTTTAACGTCTAACCATACAAAGTCTTTCAGCAGAACCTGATGAAAACTGGATCCATCCCCTCCATTTCCCACCCCAACCTCCTTAAACCTGACACCAGGCAAGCAGCACAAACTCAGAACGTAAGCTGGAGAGAATGTTATCTATTCCCTACTATTACTATGTTCCTATTTCTTCCTCCCACTTGAATGCCTCCTTGTACTACAGTGTTGTGGTTTGTTTGCTCATTTCCCCCACTGTCGTCTGTTTTATCCACACACCTTGCAAGTACCTCAACTGGACAATTGCAGGAACAAAAGCCCCTTGAGACCTGCTCCTTTGGTCCTCATATCTGCCTCGCCTATGATCACGTTTCCCTGTCCTTGATTGCAGACCAAGTTTGAATTCTGAGAAGCATGACCTCCTCCTGGAGCCAAAGTATCAAGGTATGTCTACAGCTCAGATGCCAGCTCTTTTTTTTTTACTCAACCTGTTCAGAGACCCTATTACACACCTCTGGATCAGGTGGGAAAAACCTGGATCTCCTGGCTTAGATGTAGGTATACTACCACTGTGCCACGAGCCCCCTACCAGACTACAGCTCCTCAACTTGATCCAAAGTTGCTGCAACTGTAAACACTTGCTACAGCTGTATTCACAGTGCATCACCTTGTCTAGCAGCTCCTACATGTTGCAGCTGCAGTACATCAGCCAACCTGCCATCTCTATTGTATTTTAATTATTAGTTATTTATTAAATTAATCTAGTAATCCTGTTCCTTTCACTTGCAAAATTTCCACTCTGAGCACTTTATTTAGAGACCTACACACAAACTAAAGACCTTTTGGCTTAAAGACGAGAAATACTCCCCAGTACTACTCACCAATCAATTGTTTTGTTGGGGCAAAATAAACCAAAATGCTCACGCTAGCAACTCTGTTATAAGTTGCACTCAAGTGCTAAGTCACAGTAAATCGGCTACCTCAGTATATTCCCAACAAAAAGTGCTTAGCTAACTCACTGAGGATCCTGTTTCAAACAGTCTTTAATTAGACTGCTCTTGTCTTACAATCCTTGAAAATAAATCTGCTCAGTTGTTGTTAAACAACTACAGAAATTTAAACAGCACATCTAAATTAGGCTCACATAAATTAAAAATTTAGACACTTTGTTACTCATGAAATGCATGTGCTCTCTCCCTTTAGTTGATTTTGTCTTGGCTGAACCTGCTTGCCCGGATGTGCCCCTGAATTCCCTGACCCTGAGTGTAGTCACCAGCTTTTTGCCTGACGCATCCCAACAAGTATATGAGTTTGCACTTTTCCATTTTTCTACCAGTCAAGTTTTTAGACCTCTGCTGCCTCCCAACTCAGTTCCCTTCCCCCATTTCTTATAAATAAATGATGTCCAAAATGTTATTTGTGTGGCACATTGGGAATCCAAATAAAGCAAATATGCTTTCCTGATTAGTTAATTCAAATTGAACTATACACACCATGCTGAGGCATGTGATTTAATTATTCACGGTTGTGCATTGTGGGCACTTTCATCTTTTTGTTCCTCTGAGCGACACGGTGGTTCAGTGGTTAGCACTGCTGCCTAATAGTGCCAAGGGCCTGGGTTCGATTCCAGCCTTAGGCGACTGGGTGGAATTTGTATTTTCTCTCCATGTCTGCATGGGTTTCCTCCGGGTACTCCGGTTTCCTTCCGCAGTCCAAAGATGTGCGGGTTAGGTGGTTTGGCCATGCTAAATCATCTGTAATGTGCAGATTAGATGGGTTATCCATGGGAAATGCAGGGTTATGGTGATAGGGTGGTGCTCTGTTGGGATGCTCTTCTGAGGGTTGATGCAGACTCATTGGGCTGAATGGCCTCTGTCTGCACTGTAGGGGATCCTATTCTGTGATTGTACATGTGGTAATATGATAGATGAGAAACCAAGTGTAGTGTTTTTCTTGCCATGGTTACTTTACTTTCTTGGTTACTGAATAATGGTAGATATTTCTTAAATAAATATTGACCTGAAGTACATTCATCCGTAAGGTTTTTCTGCTAAGATCAGTGTAGAATGTCCAAAGCTGTGTGGCTTGTTGGTGATTTCTGCTGAACAACTTTTCTTTGCTGAAGAGCAACCCACACCACCACCCACTTCAACACTTCCCTTGGACCTTTAGATTTCCAAACGTGTTATTTATCCGTTATTGGAATGGATCACACAATTATGGCGATAATTCCTAGGGATGAATAATATACTGTGACCTTTGTTTGCATAGTGCTTAATAAAGCATGCATTGAACTTTGAGAAATCCCATACAAGTGGCTCAGTCAGCCTTTAAAAATTTGGTAGCATGGTGCTTACTGCTTGCATGAACTAGTTTGTCCTTTGCCAGTAATCACTTCTTAAAAAGAGGTATCTTACTTGTTACTTTAAATTGAATCTGCTTACGGACCAAATTAACCAGTGATCCAGTACAGTAACTCCACTGTGCCTTGCAAGTATTAATATATATTTAATGTCTGGCAGATGAAATTCAGTATTTTGGCCATGTGCAAGAATCCTTGCCAGTTCTATTTGATTATTTTTATTTTCTCATTATTTCGGTGTGGATTTTTTTCTGTTTATTTGATGCAAGTTTTTTCAAGTCAACTCCACAGGTAATTGTTTAAGGTCTGTAATTGATATTTGAATAACATTACCTGTAACAAAGTATGGTAGTTTTTGTTAAATAAATGTTATATCCGTAACAAATACCTTTTTATATGTCCATACTGGATATGGTGTGCTTTGAAAATGCCCTTTAAGTGTCCCATTTTCTGTGCATCCACAACCAGCTCATGAGTTTGGAGCTTGTTCTCAACCTTTTCAACATGACTAGTAATGAGGCATAAGAATAGGTTGATGTGATTCATTTGCCATCTGTCCCCTTCTGCTCTCGATGAGCAGAGACTCCATTTGAAAATTCCTTGTAACTCAATTGATACTGAGGGCTCACTGCTTGAATGTAGTTCCTCCATTCCAGACACAGCAAATTAGAGCACCAATTCATGATGTCATACTGTTTGATATTTAGAACTTTAAAGAGGTACTGTCTGGTTACTTTTGCTCTGTATTTCAATGGTCTTTACAAATGTTAATATATAGAAAGGAATAGTGCACGTGGAAAAGATACTTAAACTAAAATCCTTTGTCAGCATTTACATTCAATTGCTGCAGTAATTTAGCAATAATTGGTCATTATTGGATGTTTTGACAAGTAATCATAGAAGTTAATAAATGCAATTATCACTATTTTGTGATAATGTCAACACTAGAATAGTTAGCTTTCCAGGTAACACAAGTGTCCACTGCATAAATAATTTTAAGGGGAATACTAAATGGAATAAAGAAATACAGAAAGTGGGGAAAACATCAGACAAGCTACAGAAATCAGTTGAATGCCTGAAATATTTGTGATGTTTGATTGTTTTTTATACATAGTTAGAAATTATACATCAGTTTCCAAAACTCTTGTATGTCGCATTTTGTTTTGTATTATTATCTCAATGTCTGCATAACATTCCTACTTCAGATAGGAGCCTGTGAACTTAGGTACTTACAAATCTGTTTTTCCATGTTTAGTTACTGGCAAACTCAAACACTGCATGAAATGTAATTAAATTTTTGTATATACTGTAAAATGCATTCTGTTTACATAACAGAGATTGTTTTGTTATCTCTGGAGAATCTGTGCCACTATTACTAAAAAAAAAAGTGTATAGCAATTGTGTGAAGAGATAGAGCTACAAATTAGACTTCTATAACAGTCTGCTATTGAGTGATCTGAGCCGTGTTTTGGGCAAACCAACTGAGATTTTAACATTTCACTTAGGAATGTAGATAGTCTTCTTAAATTTGGTATATTTTGGACAATCCACATTAATATTATAACATCAAGCATGTAGTTTGCATTTGCCCAATAAAAAAATAACATTTTGATTTTAAATTCATTCATGGATAAAATTGGTGATTAGTGTTTTCATGAAGTTGGTGTTGTAATCAAGTCTTAAATCTATCATCCCACCCCCTTTTTAGGAGTACAGAAGAGCTAAATCGAGAGCTCTAGATCAATTGGCAGGGGAAAGTGCTTTACACAGGGTTTTGAGGTTGGGGAATTCACTTCAAGTTAGTCGTTGAGACAAAATTGGTTAACATTCAATAATAGATTAGATAGGTGAACTGAGAAAATAAAGTCGAATGGCTATGACTACAAGGTCATTACATACGATTGAATTAAATTAAAATGGGTGGAATAGCCTCCTTTAAATATTGTATCATCTATTATCTAAACTTAAAAGCAAATAATTTAGAATTTGTTAAAAGTAAAATTGGCAGAATCAAAATACAATAAACACAGACTTTAGTAATGATATTTTTATTTAGTGAATTGATTGGAAAAGGTCTCCTTTTGTTTTAATACATATTTTTCTCAGAGATAGTGAGTAAATAAAGAAAAAATAATCATGGAACACTGTATAGAGACCATACTATATGTGGTTACAGTTGGGCTGTGGGCTGATCCCAGAATGTACTTGTAATAATTATGATGACTGCACATTGGTATCTCTGAAAGCCACAAGCAAAGTGCGGAGCTGGAGGAACACAGCAGGCCAGGCAGCATCAGAGGAACAGGAAAGCTGAAGTTTTGGGTCAGGACCCTTCTTCGGAAAAGAGGAAGGGTCCTGACCCGCAACGTCAGCTTTCCTTTTCCTCTGATGCTGCCTGGCCTGCTGTGCTCCTCCAACTCCACACTTTCTTATCTCTGACTCCAGCATCTGCAGTTCTTGCTATCTGATGTGGCTTTCAGATTGTTTCCAACACAACAGCAGAGGTATTAAATTATTTGGGAGAAGAATATTTTTGTTTTTGCATAGAGTTGAAATTTCTTTTTACTTTAAAACATGTAATGCCTCCAGGGTTTCTGGGTTAACACAAAAGCAATTATCATTAACATTACTAAGACCATCTTGTCCTAACTCTGAAACATCATCTGACTCCACTTCTGCTTCAACCTATCTGCTGTTGAAAACCTTATTCATGCCTTTATTACGTTCAACTCAAAGATTCCAGTGCTTTTCTGGACTACCCACTACCTTCCATAATCTTCATCCACAGTTCTCCTGTTGTGCCCTAACTCTCACCAAATCCCAACCTGGCAACACTTACAATTTTAAAAACTTCATTTTGTGTTCAAATCTATCTATAGCCACATTCCTCACTAACTCCGCAACCTCATTCAGTCTGCAGTCTTCATTGTGCTTCTTCCAGGTCCTTGATTCCCTTCACTCCACAAATAATGTCTGTGTTCTGCTCTGAAATTCCCTTTCCCAATCATTTCTGCTCTATTTCTTGAAATCACTTCTTTTGAAATCTCGTCATTTAACCAAACTTTTGATCGGCTGTTAATTTTTTCACTAGTGCTCCTACACAGTGAGTTGAGATGATTTATTGGTTAAAGACAGTACATAAATGTAAGTAATAGTTTGTGAGAGGTATCTTCATGCAACGAATGCATAAAACTGTAATTCTATACCAGGTATATAGGTTGTTATTTGGATGCGTGTGATGTTTGCATAACTCAAGAATGCCTGGTAATTTTGTGAAAAATGGCATTAAATTATTAATTGGTCTCAGATGTGTTTGGTAGGAATGATGTTCAGAGACTAAGGTGGTATTTGGCAGTTTACCCGAGCTGGGGATATTTTAAATATGGTCTGATAAATGTAGAGTACATAATTCCATTCCAACACTAGTATTCCTCCCTTGTGGCCAAAAATTTACAAAATAATGGGCAGAACAGCAATAAAATGCCAGATTTCACTTTTTTTTTTAAAATATATAGTTGGGATATGATGTGTGTATTTTCTTTTGACAGGAAACAAGGCAGTGGGGATAGTCTGAAGGGTCCTGATCTGCCAGAAGTTGAAGAAGATGTGGTTCTGTCATGAAGTTAAAATGCAGTAAAGGACATTGTGCATGCTCATTGGGTTCTCCAACAAAAATGCATCAGTTGCAAGAGAATGACAGATGTGTCAGAGGCCAGATTAGTGCATTAGAGGAGAACGTCCTGAGGTATAAGTTATCAACAGCTGTCAAATCACGGGTTGTAATGTCTTTTGTGGTTTTGCATGAAAATTCTTTGAAATGTTTCATTGCCTCAAACACAAGTAACTGAACATAAGGCATGGAAATAGTCAATTTATGGGTACAGCTGTTCAACTGGTTTTTAATGTTTTAAATCTTTGTACAAAGTAACTTGCTTTCTTAAGATACTTATGCTGCATTTAATTGAGGTAGTTGTGCATGTTTCTTACAGGTGTTGTGGGACCCAGAATTTCTCCTCAAAATGGAGGAAATATAGGTACTTAAACTGACTGCCACAATATCACTTAAGATGCGTTATTATAGAATGTTTACAATATTGGCTCAATATTCTGATCTACATTTAATCTTTCTCAGCTCTGTAATTACAAGTTAATACCAATTTGGCTGAACTGTTACAACATTAAAAAAAAGTACCTTACACTTTTAGCTTATATACATTATCTTGCATGGTATTTGAGGTTAGTTT
The DNA here is from genome assembly GCA_024137785.1 of Ginglymostoma cirratum. Lineage (NCBI taxonomy): Eukaryota > Metazoa > Chordata > Chondrichthyes > Orectolobiformes > Ginglymostomatidae > Ginglymostoma > Ginglymostoma cirratum. Next base: position 20,076,601 of record JAHRHZ010000098.1, read on the forward strand.
ATATTGATGTAACTCTTAAAATACTTCCTAAAATGTACTGCATTAAATATAGTGGAGACATTTCAATATTTTGATCCATGTTCATAATTGCCATAAATAATCAGATTTTCTTCAGACATGCTAGACCTTTAGATGATCTAGATTGCATATTCACTGCATTTGATACTGTATATTAACCAGTGTACAAGATTTTATCATAGTACTACCTTGTCCAGAGTTTAAAAAAATTACTCCATTTTATGGGTATGGTCTCCCATATTGATTTTGATGACCAAAGCAAAACCCTTTTCATAAAAGTTGAACATATGATTACAAGTGCAAAAAAATCCAACAGTACATTTTTTATCCAGGTGGTACCAATTCACAAATATGCAACATGCATCATTTAATCAATGGAATGCTTTGAACAGGGCAAATGCTTTCAATAGTAGAACACAATAATGAGATTTCGTGGAAATGGTTTTTATTTGTAAATGCGAATAGAGGAATAAAAATGATGGTTTCTTGTGAACAGTCATGTGATTTTAATGCAGTTCTGTATTACATTTATATGGAAACTTTGTGCTGTTAATTATCTCATCATTGAAGAATGAGAAATATGAATTCGTAATGTAGAAAAGCCATGATTGTTATCTGCTTTACTCTGGGTAAAACCTTGCCTACTTTAAGATGCTCCTCAAAACCTACCTCTGCACGAACTTTGTCACTCATCCCAAAATCATCTTTAGCTGAAATGTCAATTTGTGTATGACTATTTCTGTGAAGCGCCTTTGTATGTTTAACTATGTCCAAGGCACTGTATTATTGTGAATTGATGTCACACTTTAAAATTGAAGGACATAGTGGCCTTTTATTCTTTTGTTGTATTGATTTTTCAGTGGTCAGCTACAAGTTACAATTATGCTACATTGCAATATTTCTGAAATGAATTGCCAAATATAATTTGTGCATTTAATAAAACTGATTCTCGTGCTTAAGTTTTATACTGTGGCCAAACATTCTCTGTTATGTACTTCTGGAAATAGTAGTTAAATTATCAGTTATAGCCTTGCATACTTAGGTGCTCCTTAAATGATTTTCAAGCACTTCTGCTGTTTCGTGGTGAACTTTCATCTGGTATTTCATAACTAAAAGCTGCTTTTTTATGAATAGGTAAAATATGTAAATTAATTACAAATATTATCTAATGTCTTGAAATACAGCCATTACTGCATCTGTTGAAAAACATCCAACTTTTTACTGTACTTTTCACGTAGTAAAGTGACATTTGTGAAAAATCTGAAGTTGTGTGATGGATTACGTAATGTAATGGCTGTTTATAAAAATGCTTGGTAAGTAATTTGTGTTGATTTTATTGATTTATAATGATTTACAGAAGTTAAGGCAATCATAAAACTTATTTATAATCTGTATTAAACTGTGAGATTTCATCAATAAAGCATTTATTAAGGTCATGTGTTTGATTTGGTACAGTTTATTCAAAACTAATTTACACCCTCCACTAGCACCTGTTGCAAATTTGTAGGACAGACTGCTCGATTTTAGTGAATCCTCTGTAAAGCTCAGATGGAGTTATTGGTCTTGAAACATTAACCGTCTTCCTCTCCACAGATGCTGCCAGACCTCCTGAGTTTCTCCAACACTTTGTTTTTGCCTCTGTCAAATATGTTCATTAATATAGAAATTACATCACAGAAGCCATTCTTTCATTACCAATCCACACAAGCATTAGGCCTGATCCTTTATATTTGCCCTGAATCTCTCTCCATCTATTGAAATTATTTTTCAAGATTATCCAGTATCAATTTTTATCAGTCTTGTTCCAACTGTTTTAACCTGGTTGGATCAAGTGAAAATGTCAACGTTGACCTTAAGAGCTACAAGATCTGCTGGGAACTTAGTTAGCTTTCTAACATTTTTGAATTGTGAATCAAAAATCTTGCTGAGTTGTGTCAATTAGTTTGTGTTCAGCAAATATAATTGGGTGGTAATGCATGATCTCTTACAGCCTTCTCATGTTCCGTACCGTGAATCTCTCAAAATGGGAGCCTAATAAACAGAAGTTGTGCCTAGATTTATATTAAAGGGGATATTTGACAGACAAACCACTTTAGGAGGATTACCAATCACTGGTATTCCTACTTCATCTGCGTGCTTCTACAATACCTACTTTTTTGGCACTCCATAACTAGTTCCGTCAAATTCACTTCTTCGATAATAGGTTCTGACACATGGGTTTCATGGCCTCATTGCTGCTTTCATTGTCAGTTCTAAACAGGGCTAAATCTGGCTTTTCACCGGTTTTTCTTTTCAGCTTTCTCAAAATTATAAGGTTTCCAGACACAGTAGATAAAGAGAAACCTTCCCTTTGACAAACAGCAGAGATTTGAGGCAATTAGCAAAAGTGACATGTGAAGCACCTAAAGATAAATGTGCAAGATTACAGCAAGAGAGCAAGTGTGTGTATCTAGTTGGATTTCCGGTGTTCTGTCCAACACAGACTAAATGACCTCATTTAGTGCTGTAATGAATCTAATTATACATTTGAGTATCCAGTCAGAAATTAGCAAAATTTCCCTTTTGAGACTATAAAAATTACAACATTTGTTCAGATTGCTGTTTATTTAAAATCTTACCAAAATGGGGGAGTTTTAATGAGTCTTGGCACAGGCAGAGTTTTGTGCCAGTGAAGGATTTAATTAGGCTTAGGCTTAGGATATTGGAAAGTGAAATTGGACTCATCAGCTTCTGAGTTTTACAAAGGTTGTGCAAGGAGAGAGTATCCAGCACACTTCCAAGGTAAACAGTTATTTTAAATGAGGAACCACAGATTTTAACCTTTACTGTTTTAATGTGGTTGGCTGGGTTTGCCAGCCTCCTTTAACAGTTGGAGCAAAGCTACAGCAGTTTTGGGAGAAGACACAAGAGCACTCCATGAACTGATCTCCAAGTTTTCCACTATCCCATTCTGCTATTCCATCTGTTCTCTCTTCAATTTCCTTAGTGCTACCAGAGCACCAGTCCATCCCCAATACCCAGTATTACTTCCAGAGTGTCAGCAAGCAAAACCCTCTGTTACTTACACCTTGATTGTTCATGTTCCACATTATGTCAATAATCATAACAAAAATAGTCACATTCAACAGGTTTAGTCTTTAATCATTTTTAAAACAACTGAGACCCCTTTCAAGTTGTTGATCAAGCTCTCAGATAAAACTCATTAATATTTATTTACAGTTATGATGGACCTGTTAGTCAAGTGCCAAGGTAGAAAATCAGTCTTGACTTCAGATTCACAGGACAGAAGTCAGTTTGTTTCCAGAATTCCATATGGCTCCTTTAATCTTCTGATTCAATCCCCTTTTAACACGAAATAAAGGCATTATTCATTTCCATAGATTTTGTTTCGTGTAATATTGCAATCCTAGTACTGTAATTCAGGAATATTATACGTTCCCAATAATTCTCCATTATACATTTGACACAGATTTTGCTTAAATTGTGACATTTGTTTTTAACTAGTATATTAAGTATAATTTTCTTTGCTTTCTACAGTAATATTCAAATGTTTATATTTCATGGCAAAGAAAACAATTAAGGTGTATTTTGAATATTTAATTAGACAAAATAAAATCCATTCAGCAATTCATCATGCAGAGATTACAAAACTCTTGGTCCACCAGCGATGATTCTGTTTTTATCCCTCACATACCTTCGTTATTGCCAATAATACTAATCATCTTGAATTGTTAAATAATTTGAATTGGTCATGACAAAAATGATATTTTAACACACATTAATTAGCAATAAAAAGAAACTGCATGAGGATGGAAAAATCGCATCAGCTGGCAAGATGAACAATGTTTTGTGCCTTACCAATTCATAGTCATCAACATACTTGTACTTCTTTTCTTTGTAATATTTGCTTTTCTTTAAGAAGTACAGGACAATTAGATCACACAAGATTGTTGCCTAAAAGGAAAGGTTTTAATTATATCGCTTGTTTTAATATAAAATAAAACAAAATAATTAGCAATGCAGTTCCTTAGGCTAAAACTTAAGTATTTAAATAAACTTTGTCTTATACAACAAAGAAAGCACATTTTAAATACACACACTGAATGAACAGGTTTTGCTATCATTCCAAATAATGGAAGCATAGATTGGGCTGAGGCAAGACTGTGATGAGCAACCAGTGCCAAGTCAAGATTTAGTATAGGTGGGATATGTGCAAAGGTATTCTTTTCCCATTACCTGTGGATGCTGGAAATCAAACAAAAATAGAAATTGCTGGGAAAACTCAGCAGATCTGGAAGTGTCTGTGGAGAGAAAGCAGAGTTACTGTTTTGGGTCCGGTGACCTTCAAAATTGATTGTAGCCAAGAAAATGTTGGTATATATGCTGAAGGTGGGATGGAAGGAGGAGTAAACAACAGGTAGACATGAAGCCCAGAGAGAATGGCAATTGGGAAGACAAAAGGAATGAGTTAAGGTCAGCTGGGAGAATCAATAGTTGCTGATGGGGATGATCAGTGGTTGCCAATGTGATGACAAGACCTGTTGTGTGGCAGTGGAGCAAGGACATAGCTGAAGGTACTCGGGCCCTTAAATTATAGAACTCTATACTGACTACTGAAGGGTGCAGGGTCCCAAATGGGGTAAAAAAACACAAGGTGCTGTTTCTACTGTGCTGAGCTTTTCAGGAGCATTGCAGCAAGCCTGAGACAAGTGTTCACTAGGGAATGTAATGGTGTGTTAAAGCAGAAGGCAACAGGAAGCTCAGGGTCATTTCTGCAGATAGAATGTAGGTGTTCTGCAAAGCAGTCACCCAGTCTGAATTTTGTTTCCCCAACATTGAGATCACATTATGAGCAGTGAATGCAATAGATTATATTTGAGTGAACTGCAGGTAAATTGCTGCTTCACTTGGAAAGTGTCTGAGGCTTTGGACAGTGAGGAGAGAGGAAGTAAACAGGCAGGTGATACACCATCTGCAATTGCATGGGATAGTTTTGTGGGGGTGTGAGGCGATGTTCGGAGTGGAGAAGGAGTGGACCAAGGTGTCCAAAGGAATGGCCCTTGTGGAAGGCTGACATGGGAGGGGAATGTGTCTGATGGTGGCTAATGATCCTTTGGATGTGGATGCTGGTGGGGTGATGAGAGGACTGGGGGACCCTGTCACTGTTGTGGGAGGGAAGAGAAGGGGTGAGGGCCAAAGTGTGGGAGATGGATCAGACATGACTGACAGCCCTGCCAACAGCTATTTTGTGCCAGTTTTATTATAAGTTTGCCTTTGGTGGGGGAAATCCTTAGTTGAGGAAGAAGATGGACATTTCAGAGGCGTCACTGGAACAGATGTGACGGAGGCAAAGAAACTGGGAGAATGGAAGACAGTCTTTACAGGAAGCAGGGTGTGATGATGTATACTCAAGGTAACTGTGGGAGTCTGGGTTTGTAATGGATGTTGGTGGCCAGTCTATCCCCAGAGATGGAAACACTTGAGGAAGGGAAGGGAGGAGTCAGGTGAACCAGGTGAAGGTGAGAGCTGGGTGGAAATTGGAAGCAAAATTGATTAACTTATCCAATTCTGGATGAGAGGGAAGCAGCATTGATGATGTCTTCATTGTATTGGAGAAACAGTTGTGGGTCACAACCTTCCACCTATCCCACAAAGACAGGCATAACTGGGGTCTATGACCATACTTCTGAGAATGTTGACGTGACGTTGATCAATGAACAAGTTGAGTGCAGGTGAAAGCCCAGAGGGGTCCAGGTAGAGGGATGCTCTTTTCAACTTCTAGTAACTTTTATTTGTTGGTCTCCAAGATCAGAGACTTGCTATGACTTGCTGAATGAATGTAATTACTACTACACCATCTTATTTAAATCAGTCCGTTAAGTCAATCCACTCATAATCAAGAGTCCCAGGTTAATGCTGTGGGGACATTGTTTCAAATCCCACCATGGCAGTTGGTGTAATTTTAAATTCAATGAATATCTGTGAAAGCCTGTCTCACTTGCATGTTCCAGGGTTTCTATCATCAATTGTTGTTAAAACTTATTTAGGGAAGGAAATCTGCCATCCTTGCCCAAAAATGGTCTACGTGTGACTCTAGATTGACAGGAATGGTTTCTCTTCACTGCCCTCAGATGGTCTAGTAATCCCCTTAATTTAATTGCCTTCTTAAGAATGGACATCAAATGCTGGTGATTTCCATGTCCTATGAAAGGATGAAGTTCAGTCATTAGAAAGAGAATTTTTAAAGATATTAAACATGCAAACATTGATGTTCAAAGGGACTTTTTGAGTGCATTTGTGAAATACAAAATAGCATTCAGGTACTCCCCTTTATTGAAAGGGAATTGGCATTTAAGATTAAGACATTTTGCTAAAACTGGACAAGAGGTTTGGTGAGACCATATCTGAAATAGTGAGTAGTCTTCATTTTTAAAAAAAAGATATACTTGCATTGGAAGCAATACAGAAAAGATTCACAAGATTTGTCCCTGGAATAAAAGGGTTGTCTGCTGATGAAAATCTGTAAATTTGGCCTATATTCTGTAGAGTTTTAAAATGACAGCTGATTTCATTCAAATGTACATAAATCTGAGAGGACTTAAATGGATAGAGATTAAGGGGATTATTTCCACTGGCTGACTGAGGGCAATTGTTTAGGATTGAGATCATAGAATCCCTACAGTGTGGAAACAAGCCCTTTGGCCCAACAAGTCCACACCGAACCTCAGAGCATCCCACCCAGACCCATCCCCCTATAACCCACCTAATCTACACCTCCCTGAACACTACGGGCAATTTAGCTTGGCCAATCCACCTAGCCTGCACATCTTTGGACTGTGGGAGGAAACCAGAGCACCCGGAGGAAACCCATGCAGACACAGGGAGAATGTGCAATCTCCGCACAGACAGTCACCCGCAGCTGGAATCAAACCTGGTTCCCTGGCGCTGTGAGGCAGCAGTGCTAACCACTGTGCCACCATGCCACTTCGAAAGGATTGTGAATGTTTTGGCTTCTCCATGTCCACGAATTCTGGATGCTCCCTTGTTTACTTTAATAAAGCTTCAACAGAATGATTAGAATTGAAGCCCAAGATTCACCATCATACTGGTTGATAAAACATGCTCAAAGGGCTGTATGGTCTACTCCAATTACAACTCTTGTGATCTTCTGCTTCTCCTTTTGGTGGCTGTTCGCAATTATGGGGAGAAAATTCAATGCAAGTGTAATTTGTCCTTGGCTACCATCTCTTCAGTGCTTGGTTATTTTCAAAACACGATTTGATTGCTATAATCAAAGAGTTTTAGATCCTAGTGAGATGGATCAGAGTTTTTTCTTTAATTCAACAGACAGAGTTTGCTTCCCTTATTATCTGAATTTCTCTGCTTTGAAACACTGTGTTCTTGGAGGCAGAATCAATCTGAAAGTAGCACTGCTACTTTGAAGCGAATCTACTGTCAACTTCTTACAAAGCAAGGACAGGACCTGTGGCTATGTGGAAAGTAAAAATCCTTTAACCTCCTTGCTTTAAAAAGGAAATACAAAATGTGGTTTATATCATTCAAAATATTTATTGCATAGCCATCATTTTTGTTACATAAATGAACTTACCATTCCTAATAATGCTAACCCAGATCCGATATTTATCATTGTAGGGATAATGTCAAATTTTCCAGCCTGTACAAAACATATTGTTGTTAAAGCAGTGTACATCCATGTTTTAAAAAAACTGATGTTTATATTGTAAACTTTGTCCTCAATTTGTAACATGCAAGAAATTTGTAAATGTAGAACTCCTAAATTCACTGTTTGGCAACTGACAATGAGGCTTTGCCATTTTTGATATCTGCCCCTATTTTCCTTTTCTTGCCACATTCTATTCTTAGTAGACCATTTTATGTACCAGCCCAGCTCGTCCCCGCGTCCCTAACCTGTTCTTCCTCTCACCTATCCCCTCCTTCCACGTCAAGCCGCACCCCCATCTCCTATCTACTAACCTCATCCCGCCCCCTTGACCTGTCCGTCCTCGCTGGACTGACCTATCTCCTCCCTACCTCCCCAACTACACTCACCTTTACTGGCTCCATCCCCGCCTCTTTGACTCGTCTGTCTCCTCTCCACCTATCCTCTCCTCTATCCATCCTCTATCCGCCTCCCCCTCTCTCCCTATTTATTTCAGAACCCGCTTCCCCTCCCCCATTTCTGATGAAGGGTCTAGGCCCGAAACGTCAAGCTTTCCTGCTCCTATGCTGCTGCTTGACCTGCTGTGTTCATCCAGCTCCACACCTTGTTAACCTGAAGTACAAGTTACTCTATATGGTATTAGTAGTAATATGTCTGTTGAGTCCATTTGTTTGCACATTTTAGTGGAGATGCAAGGCCTTAAAGTAGTTTGAGTGGCTCCTACATTCCTTAGTATAACTGCAGGTTTACCTGCTTCATTTGAGTTACTTTACCCTCTGACAAGAATTCTATAGCCCTCAAGAATCTTATTTACCTGCCCTGCATTCATATCAGTGTCTGTATATAGCCTCAGCTGCAGTCAGAAGTACAATTTACCCTATGTACTCTAATCTGTCTGAGCCCCTTTACTTCCATACAGCCCTCTGAGCCTGTTTTACCATCCAGTATGTAGTCGGTGGATCTTGGGCTTCAATTCTAATTATTTGTTCCAGCCTTAATAAAGCAAAGGGAGGCGATGGCCTAGCGATATTAATCGCTGGACTGTTAATCTAGAGACCCAGATAACATTCTGGTGACCTGGGTTCAAATCCCGCCACAGCAGATGGTGGAATTTGAATTCAATAAATATTTGGAATTAAGAGTCTAATGACCATGAATCCATCGTCAGAAAAACCCATCCAGTTCACTAATGTCCTTCAGGGAAGGAAACTGCCATCCTTACTTGGTCTGGCCTCCATGTAACTCCAGACCCACAGCAATGTGGTTGACTCTTAACTGCCCTCTGGGCAATTAGGGATGGGCAATAAATGCTGCCTAGCCAGCAACACCCTCATCCCATCAACGGAAAAAAAAAGTAAGCAGTAGAGCATAGAGAATGCCCTCAGTAATGGAGATTCCAAAAGATTCACAACCCTTGAAAAAATTTCTTCTCACCTCATTTCTAAATGCTTGATTTGTATCCTGAGACGGTGCCCTCAAAGCAGCCAGTGGAAATAACCCTCTTAGTCGCTACCCTTTCAAGTCCCTTCAGAATCATACACATTTCAAATGAAATCAATCTTATGCACCCAATAAATACTGTGGATTTACCCGGAAACTTCAAAATATTTTTTCAGCTTATGATAACAACTTTGGCCTGTAAACATCACTTCCACACTCAGCACCTTTCTTCTTGGCAGATGAGATCCTGGGGCAAGTGAGCTGTTCTTCCTTTTCTAGCAACATGCCTTCCTTTCACTTCCCATTTTCTATCCTTCTTGGGGTTTGGGGGGGGTGAAGGAGAAAGAAAGAGTTTGAATTTGTGGACCAGGTCAATGATCAGCTACCTCATACCTGCCTTGCTTTTGCAACATTCTAGCTCTAAATTCTTACTAACAGAGGGCTGAAATTCTTCCAAGAGAATTATTTCCTCACGTGCTTCATAACTGGTCTCTACTGTTAATGCCCATATCCAATAGAATAGAATCCATACAGTGTGGAGACAGGCCCTTTGGCCCAACAAGTCCACACTGACCCTCAAAGCATCCCCCTAATCTACACATTCCTGAACAGTATGGGCAATTTAACATGGCCAATCCACCCAACCTCCACATCTTTCGACCGTGGGAGGAAACCCACGCAGACACAGTCACCCAAGGGTGGAATCGAACCCAGGTTCCTGGAGCTGTGAGGCAGTAGTGCTAACCACTGAGCCTAATGCTTCCTCAGAAAGAGAAGCATAAATCTTGTGACCTCATCAGCTGTTTGGCTATCTTTTCAAAATAAATAAATGCATGTTTTAATTCACTTTCATCAAATCTTGGGTTGGTTTGCATGTATTTAAGCAGCTTCCCACTCAGTCTTAGATCTTTCCTCACAATGGTCCCTAGAGTCCAGTCTCTCTTTTCTCTCTATGGTTTTGTTTCCTTGGACTTCAGCCATATCATCAAAGAAAGTTTTTTTTTACTCTAAAAATCGTTTTTTGCATTTAAAAAACAAATTAAAAACTGGTTAACTCACAGCTCATAAAAGTGTTTAACCCTGTTTTAAAAATTTAGCCCAAAAGATACCTGCCACACATACACAGAATTTGTCACTGTAGATTCAAAAAAACATTTTTGGCCAATAAAAAGGCAAAAAAGGATAAGGTTTAAGACACCGATAGCTGTCAGCTTGGCTATTCAGGTGCACAAAGACAGATACTGCTGCACATGTGCAGTCATCACCAGAGACCTTCGCAGACTTATTCAGTAAAAACTGACAAACTTCGAGGCTTTGCATGTGGCAGCAGGACTCTGGGTACCTCACTGAACCAATCGGTTCTTTTCCGGAAACAGGAAAGCTGAGCTAGCGTGCTTCTCAGCTACTCCAGACAATATCAAAAGCAGAAACGGGAACCTGGCAATTATAATTCCAGACAGGTAATCTCCATTACTCAAACAGTTATGAGATGTGACTAATTAGGAAATGTCTTTTTAAAAATAAAACAGCATCTACTATTCTCTAAATGCATGTTATTAAACATGAAACCTTCTGTGCTTCCTGTCTCGTGCCCTCAGTTTGAAGGCACAGGCTAAGGTATCAGTTTCAAAATGAACAATACTGGACAGCTAATTTCACTTGTTATATTGCCTGCCTCCATCTATGTCCATATCTTCCAAAGCTCTTCTGACCAGCCTCCTATCATCTACTTCTACGAAACATGAGGTCAACCAAACTTCTTTCACAGTAGGTCCCACACATCCATCCTCGTTTCATTACATTGACTTCTAGTTGCCCCAATACCTCCAATATTGGGTTTAGATGCTCTCATGTTCTTGATCCTGTTTATTTTTCTAACTGGCCCAGCCTTGGAATTAAGCCCTTCCCTCTACTCCTGTATTTTCCATCATCTGTACAAACATACGTGCAGCCAATTCATCATTACTAGCTGTGGCATCAGCAATCTCAATCCCATGCTGTGGATTTCTTAGACATGTTCATCTCTCCAGTATATCCTCTTACTTTAAGTTCCTGTTTGTAATCCTTTTTACAACTAAGGGTCACTACTTGACTATCTCCAACCATTCATGTGTGTCTGCTTGTACTAATGAAGCACTTTGGGATCTTTTCTATATTAAGGTTGTCAAAAGTGAAAATTATTATAGGATAATAATCATAGCACAATTTGAGAAAAACATAACTGTCTGGATTTAAACAAATACAATAATTGTGCTTTAGTTATTTCCTAGTTTGGAAAGACAGTATTTAAATATCAACAGAATGTTGATGTTTTCATGTTGCATGCATCAGGACAAATGCAACAATGCCAAATTTCAAACAAACAGTCACATAGAACCAGGTGCTAATGAGTTTGCAAACCAACTCTAGCTACAGCATTGCCATGTTGATGTTAGATATGATTCCACAATTTGACAGCATTTGAGAATGATCTTGTGTGTTAACAGCTACACAAACCAACCAATTTAAGATGGCCAGTCAAACTTTTGATACGACTCACTTTATGCTTGTTAGAAGAGAATATATTCATCACAGGGACTAGTTTTCTGCAAACAAATGGAAATTACTCAAGTCTTGCAATCTTTTTGAATTACCATTAGTTTCCCAATGATTTCTTAATACCAAGGTTTTTCTCTCCAGTAATAACCACTGATTTATATATCCTGCTACAAAGAGCATCTTACAATGAAAACAATGGACTTTTCTCACCTTATAGCTGCTAGCTGTTCAGTCTCACTTGTCAGCCTTCCACTTCAGGTCATTTTCCCCCCCAAGTTCACGGAAGCATTTTTGTCCACACACCCCCACATCAATAGCATTCATCACTCAAAATGAAACTCCTGAATTATTTTAGCCATTGCCCTTTGCTCAAAAATCTAACTCTGTTGCACGTTTTAAGTGCATATTCTTGATTTCCTATTAGTTTTTGGCGTCAGGAATTTTCAATCATAGTTGCACAGACGAATCCCCGAGTAATCTCTGTGGTGCAATTGGTTAACATGTTTGGTGGTTAACCGGAAGATTTGTGGTTCAAAACCAGCCAGAGATGATGGGCTCCCTCACTTCGGGGTGGCACGGTGGCTCAGTGGTTAGCACCAAGGACCTGGGTTCAATTCCACCCTCGGGTGACTGTCTGTGTGGAGCTTGCACATTCTCCCCATGTTGGCATGGGTTTCCTCCAGGTGCTCAGTTTCCTACTACTCAGTTAGGTGGGTTATAGGGGGATAGGTCTGGGTGGGATGCTCCAAGGGTCAATGTGGACTTGTTGGGCCAAAGGGCCTGTTTCCACACTGTAGGAATTCTATGACGATGATGATTCTATGAACGAGAGGGGAACATTTATTAGTTAAGCTACCCAAACAGTCCTTTTCTGATAGCTTATTGGAAGGCTAGGTAGGAACTAACATTGGTAGGAGGAAAGTACAATCTTAGACTCACCAGTCCTGACTTCATTCTGAGCTTAGCCTCTGTGAGAACTAAAAAGCCATTACAGTACAATATCCATGCCATTTGTAAATGGTTGGCTACACTTTTACCTGCAAATCTTTGTTATACAACTGGACCAGGATGACAACTAATACAAGTAACAATGGATGTGGAGAGTGTTAAATTTATACTGAATGCTCTCATGGCCTTTTTTTGGGGGGGTGGTATGGTGTGAAATAGTTTTACCTGTGCACCCAAATGCTCAACATCACAGAAAAATGAAGTTTACCATTCTCCTTTTGTTATTATGCTGGTGAGAGGAAAAAAAAATGACTACCACTTTTAAAGTCAGTAAGACCATTATTTTGCAACTAGGATCAGTAAAAATCAAAGCAACAGTTCTCTGCAGCGCTTTAGGTTCTGTGTAGAAATCATAGAAAACCACAAAGCTTAGAAATATAATGTATGAGTGGTATTATAAACTTCTTGTTAACCAGCACCTATGCAACCAGGAGTGACTGTGCTGATTGATCAAAAGGTCCACATAATCAATAATAAAAACACACACTAAGTAACAGAAACGTAACGAAGGGAGTATATGCACTGTTATACTTGATTTATAGAATAAATCACAAATGATAATGCCAACTTCACCTTAAATAAAGCTTACTGGCAGAGAACTTTCTCACACACCCTCAAGTGACTACTTGGACATTGAGACTGCAACAATACAGTAAATTTCCAGTATTTGGGGTACATAATTTTTGCCAGTTTATCAAGTGCCAGTTCATAAGGTACCAGTTAAAATAAAGTTTACTCATTACTTCTGCATTATAAATTTTGCTAAAAACACAGCTGTCAATCCAGGCATCAGATACTATGATTGTCTGGCGCAGCATTGTAATGTGACGTTTGAAAAAGGTTCTTAAAAAGTCATAAGTTAATAGCATTGAAAATACAGATAACGAGCATATAGGATTTTGGAAGACTAGTCAACTGCTTTGTAGCATTCCAGTGTACATCTGTTAGATTATTGTGAAGTGTCGTCATGACTCGCATTGTCAGATGTTCCACATAAAGTAGGAGTAAGGAAGCCAGACCCCTTCTCTGGGCTTTAGAAATATATAGTTGGATTTTTGTTTCTGGCCACGTTCCTTTGGGCTAGCAGTAGGTTTGAAAATCTTGTGACAAAAATGGATTGCTCTATACTTCAAGATCAAGAACTCCAATTAGCTCACTGGATATTTTTATTCTAAAACTGTCATTCAAAGCAACTAAAGGAAAATAGTAAACTTCTACTCACCTGTCCAAAAACTTCAACCTCAAATCGTATCCCATACGTCTTGAACAACATTCTTACTTCTGTTCCATTCGAATTCACAAAGTATCTAGCAAATCTGGTTTTAAACAAAATAATAAACAGTTCACAAATTATAAACAATGGCTTTTCTTCAGTTATTCTTATGAAACTCTAACCAAACATAAACCTTTACTCCTCACTATAATTGCAGCACAAAAGTAACCCTGTGCTGGAGAAATGCATTGAATGCAGAGCAGTAAAGAGAGGTCTGCAATCCTAACTGTGATAATAGAGAACTGCAAATTGAAAGAAGTGCAATAAATTGCATGATTGTCTGTTTCTCAAGTTAATGTGGAATATTGTCCAGTTTGGATCAGGTAGCTTTTTACAAACTTGAATGCACTCACATCATCTTGCTGATGTATTTGGGAGATAAAACAAAGACCAGCTTAGAAAAAGAGTGGGAGACATGGATACAAATGTTACACATGTAATTACGCCATATCCAAGTATTCTCCCACTTTTATACCCAACTCAGTATCAGTATCCAAATGTATCCCAATGCATTAGTCTTGATAATGATACATTATAAAAATCTATGCATTCAAATATACTTTCATTACACATATTCAAAAAGAAAATTTAAGCAAAGCAGAAAAAAAATCATTTTTAATGTGCACATACACTTAATATTTTCCTTATGGAAAGCTGAATTTTTAATGCTTTCATTAAAATGCACGTTTAAAAAAAAGGCTTCCATCATCCCATGTTCCTAAATTTGCTGTTCTTCATATGCATAAGTCAATAGCAACTGTAGCCTAGTGCTAGTGTTACTAAATTAGTAATCCAGAGCACTAAACTAATGCTCCAAAAGTTCAGTGCCACTAAAAACAGCTCAATTAAATGAATGCGGAATTTAAGAAGTTGGTAATAGTGGCCATGAAACTACCAAGTTGCCATAAAATCACATCTCAATCACTACTGTGAAGAAATCTCCCACTCCTGCCTAGTCTGACTCATTTGTGACTCCTATAATGTGGTTGATTCTTAATTGCCCTCTGAAGCTGCTTAGTAATCCACTCAACAACATTTACCAGCAAGTCAAAACAGCATAACACAGGAGAAACCGCATGGCATTGGATACATAAAAAAAACGCAAAGGTCAATTCACTTTACGTAGCAAAATTCGAGAGTTGTCTGTTACATTTCAACAAGTACTAAGAGGCTGATATCTTCAGCAAAAGTAGGAGCTTTATTAAGTAGGTCATTACTCTGCAGACAGCAACGTTAGACGGTTTCTTACCCAAAATGGTTACTGATGTCATTGTAATATCATGTGATCAGACTCTTAAAGAGATAGTCCACGGTCGGGACCAAATACACAACAGTCCTCACCCTTTACATCAGTTTCCTGTAATGAAGGCATTCATAATATTTACTATATATATATACACACACAATAAGCAATAGGTAAAAAATTCCAGAGGATGTCAATTCCTGTGTAGCTGTTGATGCACCCCTCAGATGTCTGTTTATTTTTCCTCATTGGTTTTAATATCCGCTGATTTAGGAACATTATCTGTTGTTGTCTTTTCCTGAGAGAAGTAAATGTGTGAATCTCTGAACAATGTCATTGTGTTCTGCATCAAGGTAATGTCTCCCTCAGATGCTTCAGTTAATGTTTTGTCCTTAGGTATATTCAGTTCTCGATTTGGCACAGTTATTTGTGGATCTTTAATGAATGGGTCAGAGACAACATTAACTGTTGCTGCCAAGAGTTTCCGTATGTCATCTCCATTCTACACTGTGACCTTTATGGTGTAGGAGACCAGTCCAGTCTGTGCTACAATGATGGCTGATATCCATTTCTCACTAGTGGTGTAATTCCTCACCAACACTTCTGGACCTGTTTGGAAAATGCAGCTTTTGGCTTTGTTCTCCCATAGGAAACTACAGAATCAGGTTTTCCAGTCAACAGTGTCCTTTGACGTGGATGGTTTCAGCAAATCCAGTGATGTGTGCAACTGAATTTATCATGAACAATGCTGGAGAATTTGAGTGGGATGTCTTCCCCAATACTAACAAAAATTGGCTGAAATCTTTTTGACAGTGATCTTTGTTCTTGAGTTACCTTTAAAAGGGTTTCATTCTCTGAACAAATCTTTCTACCAAAGAATTTGTGGCTTTAGACAATCCATAAACTGTTGTGATACAAACTGTGGACCATTATCAATAACAAGTTATTCCAGATAACCAAACCTTGCAAAGATCTCCCCTAATGTTTCATCTTCACGAGGTCATGTTCAGGTGATTTTGTATGTATGTAAACCCCTATGGAAAACATTCGTCCTTGAAAATGTCTGGCACGGTCAATATGGATTCTTTGTTATGGCCTTTCTGGCCATTCTCATGAGCGTAATGGCACTGATAGAGATAGGTTACAAACTCTTGTGCAAGCTGTACGTGTTCTCGCCTCCTCAATTGTGGAGTTGAGCACTAGCCAATGTTTATTTTTGATGGCCATCTCCTTCATTTTGACAATGCCACAGTGACCTTTGTACAGTTCATTTAACACACATTTTCTTAGCTGCGATGGAAAGATGACCATCATTTGCCATAGGAGACATCCTGGTTGTACAGATAGTTCCAGCTTTGAAGTGAAATGTGGCTTCAGTTCTGGGGTTGTTCCTGTGATCTTGTCACAAAGTGCCATGTCCATTACTTTGGATACAGTGGATCAGTTCTAGCATATTTCTCAACGTTCCTAGAAAAAAAAATCTACATAAGGACTGTTTATAGTCAACCCATATGACTATCAGCATTCCCACTTAAATTGGATTGTCGACACTGAATTATTACAGTATGATCTGACAGCAACAATGCCCACATCTGCTTAACTACTGAGGCTACGAGAGCAGGTCAGAGACTGGGAATTCTGCAGGAACCAACTTAGGTTTTGAAGAGTCAATATCTTTCTATCACCTACAAGGCACAAGTCAAGGAGATCAAGAAATATCTCCATGAGGCCAGAAGAGTCCAACTTCATTTCACTGAAGATCATTCAGGAGCAGCCCACTTTATTGGCAACCCATCCACCACCTTAAATATTCACTCCCTCCAATATTAGTAGCACATATACCATAACGTGTAATGCAGCAGCACACCAATGTTCCTTTGATAGCACCTTCCAAACTGGGGACCTCCACCAGCTAGGAGAACAAGGGCAACAGACAATATATGCAAGTTCTACTTGAAGTTGTACATCATCCTGACTTCAACTATCACTGGATCAAAATCTTAGATCTCCCTAACAACCTTTACCAAATGAACTACAGTTGTTCAAGAAGGCAACTCACCACCACTTTCATGTGTAACAAATGCTGAGATCAGAAATGCCCACATACCATTAACAAATAAAACAATGGTATTATGATTATTTGAAATTTCAATTCTAAAAAAGGAATAGTATTACAATGGGAGTTTGGTGCTTTCCTTAGCCCTCAACTGTTTATATTGATTTGGTTTCTTTACACCAGTTTCCAATCCATCATATGTTAATGAGATTGCAGGAAAATTGGATGTAGATAAACGGCAGTAAAACCTGCATGATTTTGAGTGTAAAACTTTCAGACTACAGCACAAGGAGAAATTTCATTCCAAAAATCTACCACAGAAAAACATGCATCAGTCCAGTGGAACAAAGTGAGCATTTAAGTGAGGGGGATGGGAACCGGAACTACAGATCAGCGGACGGGGTAGCCAGTGTACAGACAGATAGAGCAAGCAGAGAGTCGATGAGGAAGGATAAGCAGTTAATAGGGTGAAGTGTCAGTCAGTGCGACATGTTGAGGTTTGTCTACTTCAATGCAAGAAGTGTCAGGAATAAGGGTGATGAATTTAGAGAGCATGGATCAGTACTTGGAATACGATGTCGTGACCATTACGGAGACTTGAATAACACAGGGGCAGGAACGGTTGTTGGATGTTCTGGGAAATAGGTGTTTTTGAAAAAATAGGGAGGGAGGTAAAAGAGGTGGGGGAATGGCACTGCTGATCAGGGATGGTATCACAGCTGCAGAAAGGGAGGTCGTGGAGGAGGCTTTCTCCACTGAGTCAGTATGGTGGAAGTCAGAAACAGGAAAGGAGTAGTCATTTTGCTGGGAGTTTTCTACAGACACCCCAATAGCAACAAAGACACTGAGGAACAGATTGGGAGACAGGTTTTGGAAAGTTGTACAAGTAATAGGGTTGTTGTCATGGGCAACTTCAACTTCCCTAATATAGACTGGAACCTAAGTGCAAATAGTTTGGATGGAGCAGATTTTGTCAGGTGTATCCAGGAAGGATTTCTGACTCAATATGTAAATAGGCCGACTCGAGGGGAGGCCATATTGGATTTGGTGCTTGGCAATAAACCAGGTCAGGTGTCAGATCTCTTGGTGGGAGAGCATTGCGGTGACAGTGATCTTTATAATTGTCATGGAGAGGGATAGGAGCAGACGGTATGAGAAAGTATTTAATTGGGAGAGGGGGAATTACAATGCTATTAGGCAAGAACTACAGAGCACCAACTGGGATCAGATGTTCTCAGGGAAATGCACAATAGAAATGTGACGGGGGTTTAGGGAGCAGTTACTACAGGTACTGGATAGGTTTGTCCCACTGAGGCAAGGAAAGGATGGTAAGGTGAAGGAACCTTGGATGACAAGACATGTGGAATACCTAGTCAAGAGGAAGAAGGAAGCTTACTTAAGGTTGAGGAAGCAAGGATCGGACAGGGTTCTAGAGGTCTACAAGGTAGCCAGGAAGAAACTGAAGAATGGACTTAGGAGAGCTAGAAGGGGATATGAGAAAACCTTGGCGGGTAGGATCAAGGAAAACCCCAAGGGGTCCTTAATGAATACTTTGCTTCAGTATTCACCAGTGAGAGGGACCTTGACGTTTGTGAGGACAGCATGAAACAGGTAGATACGTTTAAACAGGTTGTTGTTAGGAAGGAGGATGTGCTGGAAATGTTGAAAAACATGAGGATAGATAAGTCCCCTGAGCCAGACGGGATATACTCAAGGTTATTGCGGGAAACAAGGGAAGAGATTGCTGCCCCTTTAGCAATGACCTTTGCGTCCTCCCAGTCCACTGGAGTAGTGCCAGAAGATTGGAGGGTGGAAAATGTCATTCCCTTGTTGAAGAAAAGGAATAGGGATAATCCTGGAAATTACAGATCAGTCAGTCTTAATTCTATGGTGGGCAAATTATTGGACAGGATTCTGAGAGATAGTATTTATGATTATTTGGAAAAGCACAGTTTGATTAGAAATAGTCAGTGTGGTTTAATGAGGGGCAGGTCCTGCCTCATAAGCCTTATTTAGTTTTTTGAGGATGTGACAAAACACATCGATGAAGACAGAGCAGTGGATGTGGTGTATATGGATTTTAGCAAGGCATTCGATAAGGTTCCAAATGGTAGGCTCATTCAGAAAGTAAGGAGGCATGGGATTCAGGGAAATTTGGCTGTCTGGATACAAAACTGGCTGTCCAGTAGAAGACAGAGGGTAGTAGTACATGGAAAGTATTCAGTGGTGTGCCGCAGGGATCTGTTCTGGGATCTCTGCTCTTTGTGATCTTTATAAATGACTTGGATAAGGAAGTGGAAGGGTGGGTTAGTAAGTTTGCCGATGACACGAAGGTTGGAGGAGTTGTGGACAGCGTGGAGGGCTGGTGTAGGTTGCAATGAGACATTGACAGGATTCAGAGCTGGGCAAAGAAGTGGCAGATGGAATTCAAGCCAGAAAAGTGTGAAGTGATTCATTTTGGAAGGTCGAATTTGAATGCAGAATACGGGGTTAATGGCAGGATTGTCGGCAGTGCGGAGGAACAGAGGGATCTTGGGGTCCACGTCCATAGATCCCTCAAAGTTGCCACCCAAGATGATAGGATCATAAAGAAGGTGTATGGTGGGTTGGCTTTCGTTGGCAGTGGAATTGAGTTTAAGAGCTGTGAGGTTATGCTGCAGCTCTATAAAACTCTGGTTAGACCACACTTGGAATATTGTGTTCAGTTCTGGTCACCTCATTACAGGAGAGATGTGGAAGCTTTAGAGAGGATGCAGAGGAGATTTACCAGGATGCTGCCTGGACTGGAGGGCAGGTCTTATGAGGAAAGGTTGAGGGAGATAGGGCTTTTTTCACTGGAGCGAAGAAGGATGAGACGTGACTTGATAGAGGTTTACAAGATGATGAGAGGCATAAATAGAGTGGATAGTCAGAGACTTTTTCCCAGGGTGGAAATGACTATTAAGAGGGGGCATAATTTTACGGGGATTGGAGGAAGGTATAGGGGAGATGTCAGACGTCAGTTCTTCACACAGAGAGTGGTGGGCGTGTGAAACATGCTGCCGGCAGTGGTCATGGAGTCAGATACTTTAGAGACTTTTAAGTGACTCTTGGATAGGCACATGGAGGATAGTAAGATGTAGGATATGCAGGGTAGATTGATCTTAGTAGGATAATAGGTTGGCACAACATCGTAGGCCGAAGGGCCTGTACTGTTCTATGTTCTTATACTCCACAAGTCTCCTTTCTCTTTAAAGGCATCCTCTTACTCTACCCCAATATCCTTCAAGCTTTCCCTTAACATGCAAACTGCTCCAAATGGTCCACGTGCCAGCAAGTTTAACTTTCTGGCCACATGTAAAGGAATTCCTTATTCCTTAATTGATCTGTTAGACCTACATAAATAAAAGATAGCCACTGTTCTAGACTCATCCACCATTGCTCTACAGCAGATAGAATGGTGCCACTATACTCATTAAGTATTAAATCATAATTTTAAAAGCCTCTATCAAATCTTTTTAGAGAGGTGTTTCAGGCTTCTCGGTCTTTCCTGACAGTTACACTCGAATTGTCATAGTATCTTTGTAAAACTTTTCTTCATCATGTACCTTTCTTCAATAACCATTTTATTGAAGTAGGAGGCCAGAACTGCACTTTGCCAATGTTGTACATAAACCTTAAATTATAGCCATGCTTTGTGTCCTACTTATCTAGAAACAAATCCTACCAGTTTTATAAAGCTTTTATGAATTCATATAATGTTATTACTTTTCGTGAATTATCTATAATGTTCCAGACGATACAAAGATCAGTAGAGTTGTCGATAGTGTAGGTTGTCAAAGTATAGAGTGGGATGTAAATCAGTTGCCGATATGGGCAGAGAAATGGCAGGTGGAGTTTAATCTGGGCAAGTGAGAGGTCCTGCACTTTGGGAGATCAAATGTTAGGATAAAGTATACAGCTAATGGCAGGACTTTGAACAGCATTGATGTACAGAGGGATCTTGAAGTTCAAGTCCATAGTTCCACAAAAATGGCCACTCAAGTAGATAGGATGGTAAAGAAGGCAAATAACATACTTGCCCTTATTGGTCAGGGAATTGGAGTACAAGAGTCAGGATTCAAGTTGCAACTTTATAAGACTTTGGTTAGGCCATATTAAGAGCATTGCATTTGATTCTGGTCACCACATGACAACAAGGATGTGGAGGCTTTGGAGAGGGTGCAGAAGAGGTTTACCAAGATGCTGCCTGGATTAGAGGGCATGACCCATAAGGAGGCAAGAAAAACTCATGTTGTTTTCTCTGGAATGGCAGTGGCTGACAGAAGACTTGAGAGAAGTCTATAAAATTATGAGATGTATAGATAGGGGTGACAGTCAGAATTTTTGTCCCCCCAGAGTTGAAATGTCTAATATTAGGGGGCATACATTTAAGGCAAGAGGGAGAAAGTTCAAAGGAGACGTGAGGAGCAAAGTTTTTCTTTTTACACAGAGTGGTAGGAGTGTGGTGGGTGGAGGCAGAAACGATAAGGGCATATAAGGGACTTTTAGATAAGCACATGACTGTGCAAGGAATGGAAGGATATAGACCAAGGGCAGTCAGAAGAGATTACTTTAATTTGGCATCATGTTCAGCACAACATTGTGGGCCAAAGAGCCCGTTCCTATGCCATGTTTTATGTTCCCAAATCTCTTCACTTCTCCACCCCATTTTATTTCTAATTTGCCAATGAATGCATGTTCATTTTATTCCCACAAAAATGAATCACCTCACATTTTGCCAATTAATTTGTGATTTACTCTATAAACCTATGGATGTGCATCCTGTATTTGGTTCAGTCTTGCACATTATTAACAATGCCCCTGATTTGGCGTCATCTGCAAATTTACCAGTGTTCTTCCAACGTTTGAATAAATAGCTCATAAAATTATAAGTAGTTCCAGCATTCATCCACGTGATATAGCACTTCCTACTCTCTGCAAGGCCAGAAAAAAAACTTCCCTTAACTTCTACCCTTTGGTTTCTTTAGTGTAAGATATTTCAATCCATTCTCCTGCACTGATGCTGAATCCATATGCTAGGATCTTTGCCATGAATTTCTCAAGTATATTTTACAGTTCTGAAACTCCACGTACATTACATTCACTACGTTGAAAAGATTACAAATAATTGACAAGGACAAAGAATTTAATAAAGTTAGACATGCTTTCAAAAGCCATGATTGATTATTTTCAATTCTCTATACACTTTGTTATCTGAACTTTTAACAAATATTGCAAAAGCTTTCCTAACACTGATGTTAACCTAACTAGTCTATATTTCCATGCATTTCTTTGATCGTCTTCTTTGGAGGCAAGTTTGTCAGTCTTCTGTTATTAATTCTTAACGTTTTTTGTATGGATACTCACCATCATGGGGTAGCCAGGGCACACCCCTGCATTTGACCCTAATTTCAAAGAATTGAGTACTCTGCCAACCAAAAATACTTAAATCCATTTGAGATTATCTAAACTAAATGATAGAAATTGCTTTGGCCAGTCCAGAAAATGAGAATTTTGGGATTGGTCTTTTCCAAATGCATTGCTGGAAGTGATATTCAGCCACAAGGAAAACTTTCATACATGTTGTAGGTTATACTCTTTTAAAAGAATGTCAATCAAGTTAAAAACAGCCCCGATGGGGAACTGTAACAAAAAACAAGAATTATCAGTCAACAGAAGTTTACAGAACTAAAACAGAAACTTATAAAAATCAAATCAAATATTGTTACTTGGAGATGATGATGCATCCTCACCCCGAAAGGTGCCTGCCGGTCTCTAAAGACAAAGTCACAGGTTCAATTCGGAGTTAATTGATCCCAACAGAGGTCTGGTCTTTATCATTTCAAAGGAATAGAGAAAATAATCACTAGATAACTCAACCATTCACAATCAAACTAATCCTCATTTCTTCAAACACTCACAAACGTACATTCCACCTACAACAATGAAACAGGAGTGTGAAATAAGAACAAAGAATGCTCAAAATGCTCAGCAGATCAGGCAGCATCTGTGGACAGAGAAACCTATCAGGTAAATTACTTTTAATCAGAATAGGAGAAAAAAAAGTCTTGCTGGTTTCTCCTCCTCTCCTTCCACTAGTCAAGCTCCAAGGAATTAAGACTAGACATTGTGGTCCTGACCTTCAGACTTTAACACCACAGTGGGAAGGGTACTCACCAACTGAACCCTTTGAGAAGTTTGAAATATTGAAATGTATTTTGCAGTTGTTTGACTTCTATTTGATAAATACTTTTAAGTGAATACATACCTAAAATTGTACCCAGGTGATAGTGCTGCAGCAAAGTTTTTGTTGTCAAGGCGCCGAAAGACATATTTTGGAATGCACTTAGATGAAGATTGATCTAAATTACAGTTCCACTCTATTAAAATTCCCATCACTCCACCCTGTAAAACAGATAATATCAAAAGGACAGATTGTATGTGAAATAAAAGTTAATTCAATTCCCTGTCTTTACCAAATATAGACAATTTTATCTTCCTATCATGTAGGTGGAATGAGAACTCCATTTTGAAAGCCGTGGTGTTTAGAAATCAAACTATTCTTTAGCTCAAATGTTAAGTCCAGTAATTTCTGCTAAATTTCTACATATTATAAAATGATAGGATTGGGGTCTGCTGTGATAGGACCTCACAGGACACTCCTCTGCCAATAATCATTTGGTCGTCATGTGACAACGATACAACCACCACTCAGGACAGTAAGATAACATTGGCCACTTAACCAGTGAGTTTCTCACTCCCCAGCTAATCAAGATCCATTTCTCATCAATTCTCCCATCCTCCTCATTCTGTAGGACGTACAGTGAAAACTAAAGTGGCTGAAGAGGGAAAAGTGATAAAAATTCAGAAGCAGACAGAAACATGATAAAAAGTAGTATCTGATGAAAGGGAGTTAGAAACCAAACCAGAATGAAATGAAAAGATTGAGAAATAAAGAAAAATGACAAGGAGAATTTTGTTGAGTGGACTTTCAGCAAAGACAAGCCAGTGTAATGTGCTGCATTCAATCGTCATTTTGACCGTTCTCATTTTGTCATCATTGTTGTCATTTCTGTAGGTGAAGGATAGCCATTTGGCAATATGCTGCATGGAACAAATGCTCATAGAACCAAGGTCATAATGATTCAGGGCTTTCAGGTGACAAAAAAAAAGCAGCAGTAAGGAAGAGACTAAATGTGCAACAATGTCTCACAACACATCTCTGTAAAGTAGAAAATTAGAATGACAGAGAGATACAAGAAGGAGAAAATTGAAGGTTATAGGCAAATAAGAACGGAAATTAATTTGTGACATGTTGATTCTAACAATAGGTTAGAAATTGTCCTATTCTGTGTCATTCCTTTAAAATTATACTTTTGACTTCCTTTTCACTCACTTTTTCCTCTGTAGCTATTTGTTTTGTTAGCAGATCGTAACCATGTTTGAATCTAGCTCGGTTTTTAACTTTTAATTCTGTTTTTAAAAATATAAAGTATTTATTTTTTCTGCACAGGATGTTAATTATTCAGCTGTTTAGACATCGTAAATCAAATTTCATGAGAAGCACCTAGTTTTGTGTAGTACTCATTTCAGTGAGTGTATTATGTAAACAATAGAGGTCTGTTAAGACTTACTAGATGAAGATTTTGGAGGTCTTAAACAAGTTTGATCTGAATAATGCAAAACAAACCTGAACAGCTAATTTTTGAAAATCCTCTCCTGATTCTTGAACCATATCTCCAAGACGAAATATTGGGCAGAAAGGGTCAGTATTCCGATTGAATCTACAAGATCTTAAGTAGCTGGCAGTTGCGTTTGTCAAAATATTTCTCCTACAGTAACAAAATTATTCTGTCAGTTTATCACTATATTGTGTACATGTACAAATGGGCAATTCATAGCATTGCTATACTTACTTTGAAAAACTGAACTTAGGGAAGGTAATGCTGTTCTTTATTAACACTGTGAAGTTTTCAGCTGCTCCAAGAATTGCAGGACTGTGAACAAAAAACATATTCAACATGAATATGAATACCACCATACTTTTATTTATGCTTTGATTTCCTTCTGTTCCGCTTAACGTATTCCATGAAGATGGAATTCTGGCTATTTATAATTGACTAACTAGAAGTGTGTCATATATTTGCATCCATTGCTTCATATGGGAGCTGGTGTCAAGGTTCAGGATAATCTCTGAAAATTGAAAACCAGCAATTGACTGAATTGAGGGATGCAATCTTTTACAGTTGACAAGCTCTCACTCATCAGTTGGAGAGCCAGCTGGAAACTCCCACTATTTCAGCTGAAAAGGGCTAACGGAATCAAGAATCCTACAGGCACTTAGATGGCCACTTATAGGCGTGCAATCACTCCCTTATTATTTTCTAATCAACCTCTTCAGGGACATTATTAAACACCTCTGGATCAAGTTGAACATGACCCAGGCCTTTGGCTCAGAAGAAGGGACAGTACCACGATGCTACAAGAGCCCACTTTCAGAGTTTAGATACTTTCCAATGAAACCTGTCAGACATGTTATGACACACCATTAGAGAAGGTGGGATTTGAACCTGGTCTTACTAATTCAGACGTAGAGACATTACCATGACAGCATTCCACTTTCAAAGTCTAGATATTTTCTAAATAGTATTTCCTGGGAGCAGCATCTCTATGCTCGCAGCAATAACAAGGGCATGCAAATAGCAGAGGATGGTTTCCATCCAGTGAACTCTTAGTTATGGGTCCAGCACACTATTGCTGCACAACTCTGCTACCACCACTTTCAAAGTTCATTACAGAGTTAGTTATACAGCAAGGAAACAGACCCTGTGGCCCAACCCATCCATGCCGGCCAGAAATCCTAAATTAATCCAGTCCCATTTGCCAGCATTTGCCCCCTATCCCTCTAAACATTTCTTATTCATGTACCCATTCAGATGCCTTTTAAATGTTGCAAATGTACCAGCCTCCACCACTGCCTCTGCCAGTTCATTCCATACACACATGGCCCTTTACATGAGGAGGTTGCCCCTTGGGTCCCTTTTATATCTTTCCCCTATCCTGGGTAAAAACCTTGGCTATTCATCCTATCCAAGTCTTTCATGATTTTATAAACTGGTGTAAGGTCACCCCTCAGCCCCCAACTCCAGGGAAAAGAGCCTCAGCTTATTCAGCCTCTTCCTCTAGCTTAAACCCTCCAACCCTGACAACATCTTTGTAAATCTTTTCCGAATCATTTTAAATTTACTGACACCTTTCCTATAGCAGAGATTTCAAAAGTGGCCTGACCAATGTCCTGTACAGCCGCAACATGACACTCCAACTCCTATACTCAATGCATTGACCAATAAAGGCAAATATAGAAATGCCTTCTTCACTACCCTGTCTATGACTCCACTCTCAAGGAACTACAAACCTGCACCCAAAGGTCTCTTTGATCGGCAACACTCCCCAGGACCCTACCATTAAGTGTATAAGCCCTGCCCTGATTTGCCTTATCAAAATGCAACCCCTCACATTTATCTAAATTAAACTCCATCTGCCACTGCTCAGCGCATCAGCCCATCCGATCAAGGTGTCGTTGTACATTTAAGATAACCTTCTTTGTTGCCCACTACACCACCAATTTTGGGGTCATTTGCAAACTTACTAACCACTCCCTTCATATTCGAATCTAAATCATTTATGTAAACGACAAAAAGCAGTGAACCCAACACCAATCCATCCAGTACACTGCTGGTCTCGGGCCTCCAGTCCAAAAAACAGCGCTCCACCATCACCCTCTCTCTAACATTCAATCCAATTTTGTATCCAAATGGCCACCTGTCCCTGGATTCCATGTGATCTAACCTTGCTAATTGGTCTACCATGCAGAATCTTGTCAAACATTTTGCTGAAGTCCATATTGACAATGCCACTGCCCGGACTTCAGCAATCTACTATGTCACTTCTTCAAAAAAAAAACTCAATTAAGGAGACATGATTTCCCATACACAAAGCCAATGTTAACTAGCCTTAATCAGTCCTTGCTTTTCCAAATACATGCAAATCCTGTCCCTCAGAATACCTCCAGCACCTTACCACCAGTGACATCAGAGTCACCAGTCTATAGTTCCCTTGCTTTCCCTTACCACCTTTCTTAAATAATGGCACCACATTAGCCATCCTCAGGTCTTCTGGCACCTCACCCATGGCTATTGATGATATAGGTTTCTCAGTAAGGAACACAGCAATTGCTTCCCATAAAATTCTGGGATACGCCTGATCAGGTCCTAGGGATTTATTCACCTTTATGTGTTTTAAGACTCGTTACCAGCTCAAGTGATAGATTTATTGCTGAAGGTTTTGAGAGAAGTACACACAGACTCCATTTAATCTCTATGCACCATTTAACTGCAGCACACTCAGGGATAATAGGTATATTTGTCTCAATAGTCAACCTAATTAACATTCCAGCAACACCAGTCAGGAATCCTGTGTCAGCCGCTCCTGCCCTCCCACTTAATTGTGGGAATTATTGCCACTACTGGGGGACTGACACAGGGTCTTTTCCAAGAGGGCCTAGCTGCCAAGTTTCACATATGGACTAAATAAAATCCAGCCTGATGGCTTATTTGTTAAACGACCAATCAACTATCTGATTGATTAAATATTAATGAATACATTAGTAAAATTCAGTTGGTTAAGAAAGAGTAACCAGTAGAGAGATGAGCAACTCATTAAACTTTTCTTTAGTTTTTATTCATGGGATGTGGGTATCACTGACTGTGCAAGCATTTGTTGCCTACTCCTCATTGCCCTTGACAAGATGAGGGTAAGTTGCCCTCTTGAACTGCTACTGTCCATTTAGTGTAGGTAGTCCCACAATCACATTTTAGGGATCGTGGGAATTCCATGATTTTGACACAGCAATGAACGTTACCTGCCTGTTGTCAGCTACACCTGGATACTGTCTAGATCTTGCTGCATTTCGACATGGACTACTTCAGTATCTGAGGAATCATGACTAATGCTGAGCATTGTGCAATCGTCAGTGAACATCCCTGCTTTTGAACTTATGAACGAGGGAAGGTCATAACTAAAGCTGCTGGTTCGGGTAGAAACCTCCGAGGAACTCCTGAAGCTGACATGACTGACCTCCAACAGCCACAATCATGTTCCTTTGTGCTAGGTATGACTTCTACTAGAACCAAAACTGAGTGTCAGTGAGCAGATTGTTGCTAAGCAAGAGTTGCTTGATGGTACTGTCGATGACACCATCCTTCACTTTACTACTGATCAAGAGTAGACTAGTAGGGCAGTAATTGGCCGGACTGGATTTGTCCTACTTCTTGTGGACATTTTCCACATTGTCAGATAGATGCCAATTTTGTGGTTGAACTGGACCAGCTTGACTAGGGACACAGCAAGTTTGGAGCATAAATCTCCAGTATTTTTGCCAGAATATTGTCAGAGCCTTTGCAGTACCCATTGCCTTCCATCATTTCTTGATATCAGAGAGTGAAACGGATTGGTTGAAGATGGTGATGGTGTTGTCTGGGACATTAGAAGATATGATCTATGATTATGCCTGTATCAGGCTGTTGCTTGACA
The DNA here is from genome assembly GCA_024137785.1 of Ginglymostoma cirratum. NCBI lineage: Eukaryota > Metazoa > Chordata > Chondrichthyes > Orectolobiformes > Ginglymostomatidae > Ginglymostoma > Ginglymostoma cirratum. The sequence continues at coordinate 20,105,471 of JAHRHZ010000098.1, forward strand.
GCTCTCCCAATTTTGGCACTAGCCCCCACGTTAGTAAAGAGGACTTGTCAGTGTCAATAGGGCTGTGATTGTCATTGTCAATTCATGCATTTGTCAATGCCATGTGGTCTGTCAAGTATTTTTTTAAATTTTTCAGTAGTTCACAGGGCAGTTAAAGTTAAAGACCTTGCCATAGGTCTGGCATCACACATGGGCTAGACCAAGTAAGGACAGCAGTTTCCTTCCCCGAAGGACATTAGTGAACTAGATTTTTTTTAATAACGATTGATAATTGTAACATGGTCATCATGATACTTTTAATTCCAGGTTTTTTTTTTACTTGAGTTGACATTCCACCATTTGCCATGGTGAGCTACCTATGTCTCTGGATTTCTATTCCAGCAACAATGCCATCAGTCTATCACACCCCACCCCAATACTATGGCCATTGCCTTTTGAATGGCTATTGCAGTACTTAACTATCAGGAAATGGGTATTTTAGGCTCAAACCTAATGTAACTACAGATTAGAAGGGTCTCGACCCAAAACATCAACTTTCCTGCTCCTCTGATGCTGCTCGGCCTGCTGTGTTCATCCAGCCCCACAACGTTTTATCTCAGATTCTCCAGCATCAGCAGTTCCTACTATCTCTGCAACTACAGATTAGTTTTTTTTCATATTTATTTGTTTATTTTGGAGAAGTTCAGAAGAAATTCTCCAATCTATTTCTGTTCCTCATGATACGATTTCGGTTGTTCATGGTATACAGTTTGTCGTACTTAAACCTAATGTAGTCAGACGGCCAACAGCAGAAATGGCTACGTGACTGGTCAAGAGCTACAGCCAAACACGCTGGGAATTTTGGTCAAGTTAGTTTAAACTGTGACCTAGGTTAAACCGGCAATCTGGACATGTTGTGACCTGTCCTGTAACCTGTAACCTACAGTTTCCTGTGTTGACCAAATAAAGGGAGGGGTCATGGTGGTCTGCTAGACATGCTGGCATCACCATTGACTTACATGGAGCATGGTAGGTGGCTGTTTTCAACTTGATGTAAACATTTGGGAATTGTTTACCAGTAAACTCCATTGGCTGGGATTGAACATTGTGATCAGGGTTTATTCAATTAATTGACTGAGTGCCAGAGAGGTTTCTAGAAACAAGCAATTTTGTGATTTTAAAAATTAGCAGAATAAAGGACTTTGAGATCGCATTTGAGAAGCATGAAGTCATCTTCAAAGAAGACAAAGAACACAAAGCGAAGATCTACACTGAGAGCAAAGTTGGGCACTTCGCTTGAATCAGGGTTGTATTTGTTTCAAGCCAAACTAATACAGTTAAATTTAAATTAAGGGTAAATTGTGGGTTAAGTTAAAGTAACGTAAAGTGAGGTTAAATGAACTGGGGTAATGCTGAAGTTAAATTAGATGATGAAGTATGAAGTAAATGTTGCAACAAGATGTATGTCTTGTATTGGTACTGAAGAGTTAAATAAAGAACGGTTTGTTTGTTTAAATTCTGAGTCAGTTCCCTGCCTTTTGTCTGTCACACAAGAGAAGAATATCTGGGTAAAAGGTTGGAGTACTCTTTTCAGGCAACACCAAACCATGAAAATCTTGCAGCATTGCACCATTGCAACATAATAACAATCTTAACCGTTGCAATCTAGTCATGTGAGACCTCTGGCAACTACCAACAACTTCAATACCTAATTGAGCGTACTTTTTTCTGGTTTTAGTTTCCTTTACCACATTTAGGAATGATATTCCTTCAATTGGGATTTTCATATCTGACTGTTGGCTTTTCTTTGAAGTATCGTTGTGATGTAGCTCCTCTTATACTTTTAACCAGAGTTTAACTCACTCAGAACCATTTCACAGAGTTAAAACTGTGCTGTGAGTGATCATAGTTTTATTGTCAACAACATTCTCATTGGTCACTAACTCATGGTTAACTTTTAATAGAATGGAAGAGATTGCTCACATCCTTCTCTCTGAAATTAGCTATTAGGCTGGAAATCCTCAGAATCACAAGTGAAAGCATATTAGAAAGGTTCAGTCTCTGACAATCCAATGGGCTACAAGTTGCCAGAGAGGATAGCAGATCCACTTACTAATATCTTTTTAAGGACATTGAAACTAAATAACAAATAAATGATTTGAAAAGTAACAACTGGAACTGTATCATTAAAAACACTGGCAAGCCTTGCCTTAATCAGGGAAGATATTCAAGACTTTGAGTAACAGCATAAAATGTTGGCTGGAAGGGAAAGGTCAGATTGGAAAGGTTCATTGGCTCATAATGGCGAGGTATTATTTGATCTGGATTTTATTTTCGGAGATGTGGATCTGATGGATGAGTATGTGGCAGGAAATAAATACCTGAATTTCAGAAAATGAATACTCTAAAGGGACTTTGATACTATAGTATAATGGATGGATAGGTAATAGATGGTATTCAACATGGATGTGTGAACCCCTGACAGGAGACAGAAGTGAGAACGTCAAATGCATTATGTGCATCAAATGCCATTAAGTGGCATTATGTTTGAAGTAACACAGTTGAAGCGATCAGGGACTTTGAATTTACAGTTCTACGTGTATCAAAGTTCGGCTACACAGTGGTGAAGAAAACAAACAAAATATTGAAATATAAGTGTAGGATGTGTTTATGCAGCTAAGATGCCTTGTCTAGATTTGATGAAGCAGCTGGATTATTCTGTTCAGTTTTTGTTTCTATAATTGTAGGAAATATATAGAATTATTAAAAGAAGTCAGAATCTTAAAGGCTCAAGTATCATGAATTTTCTGTTTTTTTAATTCTTAATAATTAATAAGACTTTTAACCAATATTTTACTTACTTAGGAATAACTGTATCATTCTCCATAGGACACCAAGCAAAAATCTCACAGGTTTTCACATTTACATCATATTGGACACATTTTCCAGTTAAAACCCCTACAAACAAAAATAAAAAGTCGCAGTAACATTTGTAATTAAAATGGAAGCCCTTTTTGCATTTCTCAATATAAATTTTACTAATTAGTTAAAAAGGCCCCCAACAACTCACCTTCACTATGGACATCCAATCCCTATAAAACTTGCATTCCCCACGCAGATGGTCTAAAAGCCCTCCGCTTCTTCCTCTCCCGCAGGCCCAACCAGTCCCCCTCCAGCAACAACCTCATCTGCCTAACAGAACTCGTCTTTACCCTTAACAACTTCTCCTTCAACTCCTCCCACTTTCTACAGACTAAGGGGGTGGCGATGGGAACCTGCATGGGCCCAAGCTATGCCTGCCTCTTCGTAGGCAGTGGAACAGTCCCTCTTCTGCAGCTACACTGGCACTATCCCCCAGCCCTTCCTCCGCTACATCGATGACTGTATCGGCGCCGCCTCGTGCTCCCATGAGGAGCTTGAACAATTCTTCAACTTTACTAACACCTTTCACCCCAACCTTAAGTTCGCCTGGACCATCTTCGATACCGCTCTCCCCTTCCTGGAACCTCTCTGGTGACCACCTCAACTGATATCTATTTCAAGCCTACCATCTCCTCTCACCCACCTTCCTGCAAGAAGGCGATCCCCTATTCCCAATTCCTCCACCTCCGCCACATCTGCTCTCAAGATGAGGCATTCCATTCCCGAACATCCCAGATGTCCTCATATTTCAAGGACCGCAACATCCTCCCATCAGTGGTCGAAAACACTCTCGACCGCATCTCTTGCGTTTCCCGCATCTCTGCCCTCACACCCCCTCCCCGCAACAAAAACAAAGATGGAATCCCCCTTGTCCTTGCATATCACCCCACTAATCTCTGGATTCAACACCAGAGGTTCTCCACCATCTGCAATCTGACCCCACAACGAAGGATATATTTCCCTCCCCATCCCTATGTGTCTTCCATAGGGACCACTCTCTCCGCGACTCCCTCATCCACTCCACACTCCCCACTAGCCCCACCATCCCCTGCAACTGCAGGAAGTGCTACACCTGCCACTACACCTCCCCCTTCACCTCCATCCCAGGACCCAAAAAACCTTCCACATCAGCCAGATGTTCACCTGCACATCCGCTAACGTGGTCTATTGCACCCGCTGCTCTCGATGTGGCCTCATCTACATCAGTGAGACCAAGCGGAGGCTCGGAGACCACTTTATAGAGCACCTGTGCTCGGTTCGCAACAAACGACAACACCTTCCAGTCGCGAACCACTTCAACTCCCTGGATGGCATGTCCATCCTGGGCCTCCTCTAGTGTCACAATGACCCCACCCAGAAACTGGAGGAGCAGCGCCTCATATTCCGCCTTGGGAGCCTACAACCCAATGGTCTCAATGTGGACTTTACTAGTTTCAAAATCTCCCCACCCCCAGCCTCATCCCATGACCAACCCTCCCTCTCAACCCCGCCTCCTTGACCTGTCCATCTTCTCTCCCACCTACTCGCTCCTCCCAACTCACTGACCAATCCCCACCACTGCCTACTTACACTCACCTATCACCATCCCACCTACCTTCCCCAGCCCCACCCCTCCTCTCTCTATTTATTTCAGAGGGCCCTTCCACCTCCCCCATTTCTGAAGAAGGATCCTGACTTGAAATGTCAGCTTTCCTGCTCCTCTGATGCTGCCTGGCCTGCTGTGTTCCTCCAGCTCCACACTGTGTTATCTATAAAGAAGAAAATCTATTCTTACATAGATATTGGCTTACGCAGAGCACTGGGGAGTTATTGGTGGGGAACGCGGAAATGACGAAGATCTAAATCAATAATTTGTCTCAATGTTCACGGTGGAGGACACTAATACCATCCTAATAATAAGAGTTAATGTAGAAAGGAGGAACTTACAAATATCATAATTACTAGGGGAAAAAGTATGGAACAAACTACTGGAATTGAAGATAGACAAGTCCCCAGAGCTTGGTGGATTCTATCCTAGGGTCTTAAAGGAAGTGATAGTGGATATACTGGTTATAATATTCCAAATTTCCCTGAATGCAGGAAAGACTCTTGTGAAATGGGAAAATGTAATAATACACCCTCATTCAAAAAAAAGGAAAGCAGAAAGTATGAAACTATGGGCCAGTTAGTTTAACATATGTCAGAATGAAATAGTTAGAATCCATTATTAAGGAAGTAATAATACGTTATTTAGAAAGTAAAAGCACAATCCATCAGAGTCAGCATGGTTTCCTTAAGGATAAGTCATATTTGACTGATTTGCTGGAGTTCTTCATAGATGTAACATGCAAAGTGGCTAATAGGGATCCTGTAGATATAGGATAACTGGACTTCCAGAAGGCATTTGATAAGGTGCCGCACAAAGGGTAATAGGGAAGTGTTGCTGCCACTGCACCTGGAGTATTGCTATAGTTTTGGCCCATTACCCAAGAAGGGATATATCTGAAGATAGTTCAGAGGGAATTCACTAGATTAATTCCAGAGATGAAAAACTTGTCTTATGAGGAGAGATTGAGCAGTTTAGGAATATACATGCACGAGTTGAGAAGAATGAGAGAAGATCTAGTTAAGGTACATAAGGTGCTAAAGGGGATTGGTAAAGTAGATGTTGAAAGAAAGTTTGTGGGCCCATCTAGAACAAGAGGTCATAATTTTAAAATAAAAGGTTAGCAGGTTTAAACAGTGAATTTGTAGGAGAAATATTTTTAATTCATAACAAGTTGAAGGGTTATGAGGAGCAGTAAGGAAAGTGGAGTTGATGCATTATGAAATCAGCCATGATCATATTAAATTGATAAGCAGGCTCAAGGGGCTGAATTGCCTACCCCTGCTCCTAGGTCACGTTCTCCCACCCCAGCACAACCCATTAAGATCACCCCAATTAGCAGTTCTGCACCATCAGCTGCCCTACACTCTGTTCCACCACAACCCTGGTTAAGGCATGGACAACATTAAACCTACACTGCACATCAGTCAGGAGATTGTGCAATAGGGAGTCTTGAGCCAAGGTCACAGTAGGTAGCCCTTGTCACCCAGAAACCAACCTTTTAAGAGCCCTGTACCCTCAAATACACCTGTACACGAGAGTACTCCAGGACGTATGAATCATGGCAGCTGCCAGGGTGGCAGGCACACACCTCCAGAAGTGGAATGGTGATCACATATTACCTGAACATTGAATGAATGGAACCCCTTTGTGTTGATGAATTCCACTGTATTGTAATGTGGCCTTTTCAGTACCATGTGTACAGTTGGTGGCACCCTGTACCTGGAGGAAACCAGCTTTCTTCCAGAATCCAACCATCCAAGCTGCAGCACTGACCTCATCTTGAAGGAACAAAAGTACCCAGTGATCTTGCACAGATGGCATCAGTCACTGTCTTGATGCATTTTGTGGATGTATGAGAGATCCCACACAGGTCACCTGTCATTCCTCAGGAAACGACTGGTCTCGCACAAGTTCAACACCACAGCAATCTTCACAGCCGCTGGGAGAGGATGGATTCCCACTTGCGCAGCCCTCACGTCCCGCTCCAGCATTCACCCCAGTTCTGTCACAGTATGCGACAACATACAGAGCCTGTGTCAGCACTCCAACTAGCTTGAGGCCAGTAAATGAAGTCTGGGTCAGGAAGCTCTGAGGTCCTGCACATCCCAGGTATTGAGGGGCCCTGCACCTGCAAGGTGTCCCTGAGCTGTTTGCTCCTCACCTTCTAAGGAGGCCTGCTGATGCTCCTGGTTTGGTGACAATCTTGCTCCTCCCCCAGTTGCCTTTGACCAGGATCTGACACCCTCAAATTAAATGCATGTGAAACGGGTGATACAATGATGACAGATTCAATGTAGCTGCTTTTGCAAAAGGGAAGTTCATGTTTTGGTCATCACAACGCACTGCTTTCAGTCATCAAACTGACATAGTCCACCCACCCTGGACATTGTTCTAGCCATTTTCTCGGAGCACTTCACCTCTAGAGAGGGAAAGTAGTGGCTGGCAACACAGATCATGCTGGATACTGTCAGAACCAGAACCAGAACCAGCCTGGTAGCCAGGACACCCCATCTCCGAATCTCTATGTCCTCTATTGCCTCGCACTAATCCAACAATCCATTTTGATCAATCTCCCTATTGTGGAGAGCCACCACACTGAACTTTACACACAACTGAACACCCTTCCCCAAAACCCAGCAATACACATTACTGATGCCCACCGTGCCCCTTTAAGTTCCCTCTGTGGAGGCCGCAGTCAATAATCCCTCTCCAATGTTGTTCCAAATTGTCACCGTTTCGAATGGAGATTCCCTAGCGCTATCCTTATTCTCACAATGACAAATGCTGCTGCTATTCTCCACCAAGCCAGGTCCCTTTCCATCATTGACTCTCCCATAACCCCAAACCCTCAGAAATATCAACAGACAGAGACAGAGACACAGTACTGTATTTGTCCCTGAGCTGTGACTGACTCTGATGATCAGCCCAAATGTAACTGACAGGATACTTAACTGCATGTTTGCAAATCCTAAACTAACAACACACAATTCCCCTTACTCCTTATGCTGGACCCAAGGACTGACCATTGACCCTCACTCCCAGACTGTATTGGGACATTTTCCTAGACTTTCGGTGTCCCAAACAGTCACATGACTGTGACAGAGCCTATAGACTGTGTTCATGACTGACAGTACCATCAGCCCCTCAAAAATTGCAAAATCCCCTTGACTTGACCAAGTACTTGTCTAACAGTTTCTACCACATTCATTTGGTTGAATGAACATGCAGAGCATTTGTCATGCAGGCAGTTGGCACATGCTGTAGGTGTAACATTGCTGTCTCAGTGTGCTGTATAACAAGAACACAACAACCCCCACTCCCATATGAGGACATTCCAAGCCTTTGTATGCCTATGCTAAAACGTCCTTTAGAATGGCATGGATGACAGCTTTTGGCACTGGCAAGCACCAATGCTCTCGCACAGCATGGAAGGTATGGAAGGTGAAAGACTAGTAAGCGCTAGGAGGGAAAGAAGGAGATCGAAGGTGCAGCCTGATCTATTCCATGAGTTGGGTCCCTGTTTGTCCATGCAAAGGTGTCCCTGCTGCAGCCTTCTTGATGCTAGTTACTACTCCACTTTGTTATGCATCTCTGTGCCACGTGAGTCACCTGCCAGTGTATCATGGTGGTGTCATGAGGGCTGTGCTGGGTTGGCAGATGCTGCATGCCTCTGTCTGTAGACAATAGAAGATTGCAACTGGTGCCCATGAATTGACCCCTGACCTGTTGCTGCCTGTCTTCCAGATGGTGGTGGTTTAGAACAAGTGTCGAGCTGAAACTGCCAGATATGCTCTCCGACTTCCTTGTCAAGTTTTCCTGGCATTCAAACTTGTTTGGAGAGTTTGGTAAAGTATGAATATTAATGAGTTGTGTTAACAAGGTGTTTTACAAGCACTTAATCCCTGTCATTTGGCATCTCATTGCTGCCTATCAAGAATCTCACCACGTACTTGTGCAAAGTCAGAAGTCAGATGACACTAGGTTATAGTCGAACAGGTTTATTTGAAATCACAAGCTTTCATAGCACAGCCCCTTTGTCAGGTGCAGCATTTATGCAATAGTGGGGGTGGAGATAGGACGTTAGTTCAGATCCACATTCTTATCACTTAATCTGAACTATCAACATCCTTTCTTGCCACCACCACCACTATTGCATAAATGCTGGCCCCTCCACACTTCACTTCAGCTCTGAAGAGTCATCTGGATTCAAAACATTAGCTTGCTTTCTCTCTATGGAAACTTCCTGACCCGCTGTGATCTCCAGACTTTTTCTTTTCAGACAAGATTTCAGCATCATCAGTAATTTGCTCCTATTTATTTGCTGACTTGTTTTTGTTTCTGTGCTATGATATATCTTATAACAGAGTAAAATTAGTCACTTTGGCCAGAATTACATGTTTCATAAACATGGTATTTTTCCACCAATTATAGAGATCAGGAATGCACAGTGGATAACCTGCACTATTTTCAGTATAATCCAGGGTTAAAGAGATATATTGTTAGCCCTAAGACACAGTAGAATTTAAGATAAAATAAATTGAAGGCTTTATAGATGGATGCTTTTTCTGCTGAGAGTAGATAGAAAAGAAACTGGGGACCTGAAGGTCAATCATTATAGTCAGAGCGGTTAGTAGTAATAAGAATGTGAAGGTCTAAGAAGCAAATATGATTTCCTACCTGCTGTCCTCCATCTTGCCTTCTCACTGCATTAAAATAAAGACTAAGTCAAGTTCAATCTACCTCCAGACCTCAAACTATGGATACTTTGCCTCTTTCAGTCTTTGCTTAATCCAACAACTTTCAAATCTTTTTTTAAAAAAAATGTTCAAAGTCACCTAGCTTGTGAGATAGCAAAAACTACAGATGCTGGAGTCAGAGATAACAAAGTGTGGAGCTGGAGGAACACAGCAGGCCAGGCAGCAGCAGAGGAACAAGAAAGCTGATGTTTCGGGTTGGGTTCTGAAGAACCCTGGTGCTGCCTGGTCTGCTGTGTTACTCCAGCTCCACACTTCGTTATCACCTAGTTTGTGTGTTGTTTTGAATTTTGCTGTTCCCTGTGCTTTGAATGTTGGCCAATCTTAAATTGTCAATTTCCAAAAGTACCTTCGCTAACACTGGTGATGTTGGGAGTTTGGTGGAAAGAGAAAGGGAAGGGTGATGCTGTCATCTCTGATCTAAAATCTTGCACCGGACTTTGGTTCTTTTCTCGACCATTACTTGATTCACTTAGTTATACCACAACTGGATCGAAAACTGCAACTTCAGTGATACATAGAAGGAGTGGGATTCACCATACATGCAGCTTTATTCAAGGATTCTATGTTATCACATGCATTTTAAAAAAGATGACTTTCCAAGTCAGAATTTGAAAACCAAGAACATTTATTTTTACAAAAACAGCTGTTAGTTGAAGAACTCCTGTCAAATACTGTGTTTAAGAGTAGTAAAGGACCAACATTACATGTTTACCAGTGGTATTTCATCCTGCATAACACCCTGACAGTAAAATTAAAATTAACATACCATTGCTATGGGAGTTGTACTGTCCAGCTGCACAATCATTGTCTGATTTACATCTTGTATTTTCATTTGGCAACTGAAAAAGATAAACATTACCTTTGAGCAAACATTTTAAACAAATTAAATTAAACAATCCTCATTCTCTACTTCCATTGTGTACAGTTGATTTGTCAGAGCACCTACGTGATAGAAACAGGTGAAGCACTGTGGCTCATGATTTCTCTTGCAGGCCCTGCTTTGTTTACCAGGGACTTAACAACCACTTAAACTTTGTTAATCAATGAGATTTAACTAAAAAAAATTAAGTACAGTAATTCCTCACTCAAAGTTGCAGTTGCATTCCTAAAAAGTGCAACTCGAGGTGAAATAATTTTAAACAATTCAGATTTTCCCATTGCAACCAATGTAAAAGCTGTAGTTACTTTTCTAGGACCGTTCTATCAAAAAAAAGAATAGAGTCATAGAATCCCTACAGCACAGAAAGAAGCCATTCAACCTATCAAGTCTGCACCCACCCTCTAAACAGCATTCCACCCAGACCTACACCACCCTATTGCCGTAACCCTACATTTACCACAGCTAACGCACCAAACCTGCACATCCTTGGACACTGCATGGCAATTTAGCATGGCCAATCCACCTAACCAGCGCTTCTTTGGACTATGGAAGGAAACTGGAGCACCTGGAGGAAACCCATGCAGACAGAGGGAGAATGTGCAAACTCCACACAGACAGTGACCCAAGGCTGGAATTGAACCCAAGTCCCTGGTGCTCTGAGGCACCAGTGCTAACCACTGAGCCACCATGTGCCCCAAACGTTCAAAAAATATTTTAAAATATTTAAAAACATTATACTGTAAGTTTAAATACTGTGCACTCCTAAATACCTATTTTGATAAATGAAATAACGGATTTAAATTTATAATTTTGATAAGAAATGTTAACTGTTTCCTCTTAACTCCAGCTCCTGGTCTTTCCCACATACATTCTCTCCCTGTCCAACTTCCCTGCTCTCCATTTAGTCTCTGAAACCCTCACTGAGAGGGAGGATGCAAGAAAGGGACTAAAAGGAGTCATGAGTGGAGCAGGGAAACAACAAGTGGGAGAGTGAAAGGGAGAGAGAGGGAGAGATTGTTAGATGGTGAGAGAGGCCACTCCAAAATGGTACTGATCAGATCACGCAGTCTGCCAGCCCTGGCACAAAACACTAATGCTAAATTTCTGATTTTAAATGCACCATATTGGTCCCATTCTATGATCCTAAAGCAAAGCAAAGCAAAGCTGAATAAGACAACTTAAAAAGGGACCATATTGTACCACATCACCTGGTCCATCCCCTCAAACACAAAGCCATCCCTTAAATACATACTGCACATCCACCAATTGGTCCCCATCAATTCACGCCTTTGCATTCATCCACAAGCACTGAAAAGTGTTGCTGAAAATCAATGACACATGCAAAGGCCATAGCTAATGAATTAGTCATCCTATCAATGTTGGAATCCACTCTGCATAGCTATGGACAGAATGTGTATTGACTTATTTGACTTCTGGAACTGAAGTTCCACAGGAGGCAGGGGGAAGTCTGTCTGAAATCATCTTTGTATCAACCTGTTAAATATGATCTGGACTCCTCTATCCTTTCTGCTGTGATGGACAATGTGTGATTGCCGGTTCTCTACAGATATGCGACCGTATCTGTGGCGCTGTGTTTTTCATCACTGATCCCTGAGTTTCAGCATTTATGTCCAGCAGCATACAGCTTGGAGTGGAATGCACCCTCCATTATGGATTCACCACAGGTACCATAGCCAACACATTCTGTTCATGCTAACTTGTGAACTGTGAATCCCCAAATGAAAACTCTGTTCCCTAACAGGAACCATTTAAACAAAACTGTGCTGATACCTGCTAGGATTATGTTCTTTAACACTGTACCCTCAGAAGAAACAAGTGTCTCCACAGATCAGTCACCTAATAAGTCCATGGACTGCTGTTCTACGTGTGATGGCCCAAGCAGAATTTGCAATGTAAAACTACTTCTACTTTGCATAATTAAAATGATCAAGTGCATCCATTGCTAAAATGAAGTCAACATGATGTGAATTAAAGCAAAATACTCTGGAGGCTGGAGATCAGTGCTGGAGAAATGCAGCATGTTTGGCAGCAGCTGTGGAGAGAGAAATAGAGTTAACTTTCAATGTTTGAGGAGTCATATTGGACTTGAAATGTTAACTTCTGTTTCTCTCGCTGCCAGACTTGTTCAGTTTCTCTAGCACTTTGTTTTTATCAACATTACGTGAGTGTTCAATAAAATGTGGATTGTAAATATTTAATTCTGTCAGCAAGGAGCTGCAATGTCTCAGCATGCCCATCACAATTGGTTACAGATGCAGATATACCACTGATTTCTGTGGACTATTCCTCTAATATCAGTCGCATTATTTGTGGCAGCCCACAACTGATTCTCTCCCTCCTTGTCTTTTATGTTCTCTCCTTCAGTAATAGGGGAACTAACTGTTAATTTTTGTAAGGCATGTCTTCACCCAGTAGCTCCCCTATTGCTGAAGGGTGACTAGAAGGTGTGAACGGATAACTGGTAAGTTGAGGAAATGCAGAGCAAGTGAGTAAGTGATTATGTCCAAAATTAAGTGACTGAGAAAACTAATGCAATTATTTGACAAACAAAATGAGAGTGTGAGACGACGTGATGTAACTGAATTCACACCTGCTTGTATTTCTTGATATGGTTAGGTCAGTAAACCACTTCCTGCATTTGATCTTGGTGTGAAGTACAATACTTCTGCCAACTTCTTCCACCAACTTTAACCAGGCCTTCTTCTGACAGCAGCAGGTTTGAAGTTTTTTCAGCAATGGAAAACTATCTCCTTCCAGTTCCTTACTATACCCAGCAATACTTTACAGGAGATACAATTAAATTAAAGCAAAAAAAAAAAAAATTGATCATCCAGAGTCCATCCAATAAGTTTGCCACTCTTTCCTAAACTTCCCAACTCCTCCAAATGCCATCTTTGAACTGGTCCTTTAAAAGGACGGAGTTGAGATTAAATCACACGGGTTAGCATCATGCTCAATGACATGTGAAATTCAAGACAATGACAATATCAACAATGCTACCTAATTTAAAATTCCAACCTGGTGAAAATCTCTCTCTGGTTTTGCACACACCATTGCTCCCTGCCATTCACAGTTCTCTGTTTTTATTGGATTCATGTTATTTAAAAGTCTATTTAACTTGCGCTGATGCTGAATACAGCAAACACAATTACATCACACTGTTGAAAGAGCACTACTTTGTCATATTGCTAAACAAGGTGGACCAGAAAAAGATTTGGATGGGAAAGTTTAGCAAACGTTTAAAGAATTGTCACATTGTACGATAGTGGAATAAATTAGTGCAAGTTGAGTGACAGAATATGTGGATTTTAGAAAGACAATACTGACAATGTTTACTTGTATATCCTCAGTGTTTTGTTGTGTCTAATTTAGCTCCCATGTTCCAAAAAGTCATAATTACCTTGACAAAAAGTCAAAAGCAAGCAAGCAAATTGGGTAACATCAAACCGTGTGATATGAGCCTTTGAATACTTAACACGTTTACATGAGATTCCTTTGTACTTTTGTCTGAGCTGATCACCTAGGCTGGGGAAGAAAACAGAACTTGTAGCACAGGGACCTTCGGCTCCTCTGGCATAGCCAGTGGTTTTAAAAGGTGGATGGAGGCTTTGCCCCTTTTAAGATAAACTGGAATTCAAATCAGACTAGGACAAGACATTTTTGAATCTATAATTTTTATTACTTTACAGCACAGGAGTCGTCGATTGGGCCAGGGCATTAATATACTTGTAACTAGTGGAGTGCCACAGGGATCGTTACTTGGGCCACAATTATTTGTAATAATTAATGACTTAAATGAGGAAAGTTTGCAGATGACACAAATAGATGGGAAGGCAACTACTGGGAATGACAGAGTCTGCAGAGGGATATAAACTGCTTACGTAAGTGGGCAAAATATTCCATCTCCAATTTAATACAGGAAACTGAGAGGTTATGCACTTTGGCAGAAGAATACAGGAGATGAATATTATTTAAAATTGAGAAAAAATGCAAAAAGCTGTAGCTGAGAAGGGTTTTGGAGTCCTTGTGTGTGAATCATAAAAGGTTCACCAGGTAATAGGGAAGGCAAATGGAATATTGAGGTTGTCGGCTTGCTTGCCGAGTTGGCTGGTTATTTTACAGACATTTCATCACCATGCTAGGTAATATCATTAGTGCAGCCTCCGATGAAGCAATTTTGTTCTACTCCACTTAGAATTTATATGATCCGGTCTATTAAGTTGGGTTGTGTCATTTCCAGTTCTTTTTTGCATGGGTTTGAATATGGGGTCTAACTCCACATGTTTGTCGCTTGTATTGCAGGATGAAAACCAGGCCTCTAGGAATTCCTGTGCATGTCTGTGGTTGTCTTGAGTAGAATAACATCTCTTCATCGAAGGCTGCACTGATGATGTCACCTAGCAAGTTAATGAAACATCTGTACAATTAACCAACCAGCTCAGCAAGCAAGCCAACAACATCATCTACAACCCGAGCTACAAATCTTCGTAAGAACATTAAATGGAATGTTGCCTGACAGGTCAAAGGGAATAGAACTTAGAACAATACAGGCTCCATGTGCCTATCCAAGAGTCGTTTAAAAGTCTCTAAAGTATATCACAGAATCCCTGCAGTGTGGAAACAGGCCCTTCGGCCCAACAAGTCCACACCGAACCTCAGAGCATCCCACCCAGACCCATCCCCCTATAACCCACCTAATCTACACCTCCCTGAACACTATGGGCAATTTAGCATGGCCAATCCACCTAACCTGCGTATCTTTGGACTGTGGGAGGAAACCGGAGCACCCAGAGGAAACCCACGCAGACACGGGGAGAATGTGCAAACTCCACACAGACAGTCACCCCAGGCTGGAATCGAACCCAGGTCCCTGGCACTGTGAGGCAGCAGTGCTAACCACTGTGTCGCCCTGAAACATCTTTACGTATCTGACTCCACTACCACTGCCGGGCAGCACATTCCACACACCCACCACTCTCTGTGTGAAGAATCTACCTCTGACATCTTCCCTATACCTTCCTCCAATCCCCTTAAAATTATGCCCCCTCTTAATAGTCATTTCCACCCTGGGAAAAAGTCTCTGACTATCCACTCTATTTATGCCTCTCATCATCTTGTACACCTCTATCAAGTCACCTCTCATCCTTCTTCGCTCCAATGAGAAAAGCCCGAGCTCCCTCAACCTTTCCGTGTAAGACTGCCCTCCAGTCCAGGCAGCATCCTGGTAAAACTCCTCTGCATCCTCTCTAAAGCTTCCACATCTTTCCTGCAATGAGGTGACCAGAACTGAACACAATATTCCAAGTGTGGTCTAACCAGAGTTTTATAGAGCTGCAGCATAACCTCACGGCTCTTAAACTCAATTCCACTGCCAATGAAAGCCAACCCACCATACACCTTCTTTATGATCCTATCAACTTGGGTGGCAACTTTGAGGGATCTATGGACGTGGACCCCAAGATCCCTCTGTTCCTCCGCACTGCCGACAATCCTGCCACTAACCCTGTATTCTGCATTCAAATTCGACCTTCCAAAATGAATCACTTCACACTTTTCTGGCTTGAATTCCATCTGCCACTTCTTTGCCCAGCTCTGAATCCTGTCAATGTCTCATTGTAACCTACAACAGCCCTCCACGCTGTCCACAACTCCTCCAACCTTCGTGTCATCAGCAAACTTACTAACCCACCCTTCCACTTCCTTATCCAAGTCATTGATAAAGATCTCAAAGAGCAGAGGTCCCAGAACAGATCCCTGCGGCACACCACTGTTCACAGAGTTCCAGGCTGAATACTTTCCATGTACCACCACCCTCTGTCTTCTATTGGACAGCCAGTTTTGTATCCAGACAGCCAAATTTCCCTGAATCCAATCCCTGCTTACTTTCTGAATGAGCCTACCATGTGAAACCTTATTGAATGCCTTGCTAAAATCCATATACACCACATCCACTGCTCTGTCTTCATCGATGTGTTTTGTCACATCCTCAAAGAATTCAATAAGGCATGACCTTCCCCATATAAAGCCATGCTGACTATTTCTAATCAAACTGTGCTTTTCCAAATAATCATAAATACTATCTCTCAGAATCCTGTCCAATAATTTGCCCACCACAGAAGTAAGACTGACTGGTGTGTAATTTCCAGGATTATCCCTATTCCTTTTCTTCAACAAGGGAATGACATTTGCCACCCTCCAATCTTCTGGCACTACTCCAGTGGACAGTGAGGATGCAAAGATCATTGGCAAAGGGGCAGCAATCTCTTCCCTCACTTCCTGTGCTAACCTTGAGTATATCCCGTCTGACCTAGGGGACTTATCTATCCTCATGTTTTTCAAAATTTCTAGCACATCCGCCTTCCTAACAACAACCTGTTCGAGCATCGAACAACCTGTTTCATGCTGTCCTCACAAATGTCAAGGTCCTTCCCACTGGTGAATACTGAAGCAAAGTATGCATTAAGGGCTTCCTCTGACTCCTCACACAAGTTCCCTCCGCTATTCCTGATCAGGTCTTCCCTCATTCTGGCCATCATCTTGTTCCTCACATAAGTATGGGAAGCCTTGGGGTTTTCCTTGATCCTACCCGCCAAGGTTTTCTCATATCCCCTTCTAGCTCTCCTAAGTCCATTCTTCAGTTCCTTCCTGGCTACCTTGTAGACCTCTAGAACCCTGTCCGATCCTTGCTTCCTCAACCTTAAGTAAGCTTCCTTCTTCCTCTTGACTAGGTATTCCACATGTCTTGTCATCCAAGGTTCCTTCACCTTACCATCCTTTCCTTGCCTCAGTGGGACAAACCTATCCAGTACCTGTAGTAACTGCTCCCTAAACCCCCATCACATTTCTATTGTGCATTTCCCTGAGAACATCTAATCCCAATTGATGTTCCGTATTTCTTGCCTAATAGCATTGTAATTCCCCTTCCCCCAATTAAATACTTTCTCATACCGTCTGCTCCTATCCCTCTCCATGACTATAGTAAAAGTCAGGGAGTTGTGATCACTATCACCAAAATGCTCTCCTGCCGAGAGATTTGACACCTGACCTGATTCGTTGCCAAACACCAAATCCAATATGGCCTCCCCTCTAGTCGGCCTATTTACATATTGAGTCAGAAATCCTTCCTGGATACACCTGACAAAATCTGCTCCATCCAAACTATTTGCACTTAGGTTCCAGTCTATATTAGGGAAGTTGAAGTTACCCATGACAACAACCCTATTACTTGTACAACTTTCCAAATTCTGTCTCCCAACCCGTTCCTCAGTGTCTCTGTTGCTATTGGGGTGTCTGTAGAAAACTCCCAATAAAGTGACTGCTCCTTTCCTGTTTGACTTCCACCCATACTGACTCAGTGGAGAAAGCCTCCTCCACGACCTCCCTTTCTGCAGCTGTGATACCATCCCTGATTAGCAATGCCACTCCCCCACCTCTTTTACCTCCCTCCCTATTTCTTTTGAAACATCTATACCCCGGAACATCCAACAACCATTCCTGCCCCTGTGTTATTCATGTCTCCGTAATGGTCACAACATCGTAGTTCCAAGTGCTGATCCATGCTCTGAGTTCGTCACCCTTATTCCTGACACTTCTTGCCTTGAAGTAGACAAACCTCAACATGTCGCACTGACTGCCACTTTGCCCTATTAACTGCTTATCCTTCCTCATCGACTCTCTGCTTGCTCTATCTGTCTGTACACTGGCTACCCCATCCTCTGATCTGTAGCTCCAGGTCCCATCCCCCTGCCAAACTAGTTTAAACCTTCCCAAAGAGCTCTAGCAAACCTCCCACCCAGAACCAGTTCAGGTGCAACCTGTCTGAAATACAAAAAAAATGAACATTGCTAGCACTACACTAGGTATTAGTTCTCACCTGGAATATTGTGAACAGTTTTGAACCCCTGTCTGAAGAAAGATATACTGGCATTGATGGCAATCCTGAGAAGGTTCACTACGTTGATCCTAGGTATAGGTGGTTTTTCCTATGAGACATTGAGTAGGTGGGACCTGTACTCATAGAAATTTAAAAGAATAGCAGACAACTTTGTTGAAACATACAAGATTCTGCATAAAGAGTTTCCCATTCAAGACAAATATTTTCCTGAGGGTAGTGAATGAGTGGAATTCTTTATCACACAGAGGTGTTGAAGATGGTCATTAAGAATATTCAAGGCTGAGCAAAGAGATTTTTAATCAGCAAGGGAATCAAGAGATTTTGGGAAAAGGCAGGGAAATGGAGTTAAGGATTATCAGATTTACTCAGCTGATTCCTGTTTGAAGAGGTTAATATGTCAAGAATGGCTGAACGGGTTAGGCCTTTATTCATCTGAGTTTAGAAGAATGAGGGGTGATTTTTTTGAAATATGACTCTGACGGGGCTTGACAGAGTAGATTTTGAGAAGATATTTCCATCAGCATTCCCTCTAATGTTATTAAATAAACTGCACAGCCCACTGAAGCACAAGCACAGCAAAGACGACCAGAACCAAAAGATTGCCATGTATGGAACATTAGAATGGCTGTGCACTCGTGTAGCCTTGCGGCTTACAGGGAATATTGGTTTCCATTAGCAGCGGGGGAGTCTTGAACGAGGGGACATAGTTACAGAATAAGGAGACACTCATTTAAAACTCAGATGCGAAGGAATTTCTTCTCCCAGAGGGTATTTTATGTCTGGAATTCTCTTCCCCAAAGAATTGTGCAGGCTCTATCACTGCAAGTATTTAAAGAGGAAGAAGATTTTTTTCGCAATGGCAGGGAATCGAGGGCTATGAAGAACTTCTGAGCTAGCAAATATGGAGGAGTTGAAGTCTGGGGCAGATCAGCTACAATCTTGTTAGATGTCTGGATTGTTTTTGACTGCATTGTTTCACTGATCATACATGCTGGACTGTCTGTGAAATACACCAAGGAGGATTAGCTCTCGGACATTCTAATTAACAGGAAAATGTTTCATGTGGTGGTAGGTTTGATATGATATAGGTTTCACTATAAAAAGCAGCAGAATTGAAGCTCAATAGGTGGAAGAAGGGTCAAGACCAATCACTCTGACTCAGGCCTATAATCAACTCCAGATGGACCAGTCATGTTGGGGATTATAAATGTTCCAGTTAAATCACTGTGATCTTGGTCTGGAAGGGTCTGCAGTCGGAAGGAGGGTCAGGAACCATTAACCTGGCTCTTGGACCCACAGTTCATATCAGAAGGACCAACTATGTTATCAGCCAAATTCATTGGTATTGGGGTTTAGAAATTAAAGTAACCTAAGAGTAACAAGCAAATCAGGGTAAAATACAGAATTTGACAAAAGCAAAAATAAAACTGAGGTGCGAAGTTTGCCAGTGTAAATTGAGCCTATTTTCTCTGCAGCTCAGAAAATTGAGAGGTGGTAAATCCAGAACAAGAGGTACAGTCTCAAAACAAATGAAGTAGGCAGTTAGTAGACCACATACTCCTGCCGTGCTATGTTAACTCAAGCTTATTAAAATTATGCCATTTCTTAAATTTTCCCTACTTGGTTGATGTTTTACAAAACAAATGGAAAAAAAATCTTTTCGTATTAAGAGCTTCGATCATACTGAGGAAACATCAGACCAACCTACATCGAAACCTCTGCCCTGAAAACTCTGTTCACACTTTGACGGCTGTGACAAGTTGCACCACAGCAGCTGACAGAACGAACAATATTTTAAATCCATGACACTCAAAGAAATAGATCAATTTGTTCCACCTCCTGACTTATGAAACAATATGGAGAGTGGGCCAGAGAGTGGAGTTCAGACTAGGTTAATTATGATCATATTGAATGATGGAAGGGACTTGGAGGAGTGAGGGTTGTGGAATGGAAATTTGGTCTATTCTTGCTCCTATTTCTTAATTTCTTTAAGGTTAGTAAGGGCTAAACTGTTCGAATGAGAGAATTTAATTTTCACACTTTGGGAGGAACAAAGCAGCTCAAGTAGCTCACTTAATTTCTGTTAAGTATTAGACACATTTTTCAAGAACAATGTAATCGACATGGTAAGAAACAAGACTGGATTAAGCGATAAGTAACCAACCAATATTAGTTTAAGAATTAGGGAGCAACTACCAAACAGTGACCGAATGATTTAAAGTTGATATTAAGTTTCAGAAGGAAAATCACAAGCCAAGATTTAAGTATTACAAATTTTGATGGAATTAAATAAATTGATCACAGGATACCAAGCACAACTGTTGTGGGTAAACCTACAAACAAACAGTGGAAAGTGTTCAAATAAGTATTTGAAATTATTAAAAACCAATGCATACCCCTCAAAAAAAAACATGGCCTCAACTTTGGTGTTTAAGCATTCATAGTCAACAAGTGAGGCAAGATACAGGGGCAAGCTAAAAAGGAATAGAAACGGACATAAATGCAAAGGGAAATGGAAAACCTGCGACTGGCAGAACTATAAAAAGCAACAAAGGATTACAAAGAAAATAATTCAGATAGCAAATTTTGAGAAAAACTGCCAAAGCTACCAGGCAAAAATTGTATAAATATATTAAGAAAATTCAAGTGGTAAAGGGAACGCAGGTGAGACGACGAAGGATAGTAAGGAAATAGCAGTTTTGTTAATTGAATAATTTGCATCCATTCTCAGTGAAGAAACAGAACAAAATATCAAGGGCATCAGGGACCTACAAATAAGTACATTTACTGCATTTAATAAAATTAAAATATTGAAATGAGTAATTAAAGTGAGTATTTAAATGAAGCAAATGCCCAGGTATTAAAGAAATGAAATACACAGGCAAAGCAAGTGGACAAAACTATTATAAGAGAAGGATATATTAGCCTTGGAAGGAGCACAATGCAGATTCACTCAAATTATAACAGGAAAGTAGGGTTAACTTGTGAGGATAGAATACACATTCTCAGATTGTATTCCCTTGAGTTTAGTAGGTTCAGGGATGATCTAAGAACTGTTTCAAATGACAGTAGTTCCATATACACCAACAAACCTCTTTCTCCTGCAAATGTGAACTCAAAGTTTGAGGTTGGCCATTTAGCAGGGAAATTAAAATGCATTTTTTCACACAGAGGATAACGAAAATCTGGAATTCACTCCCCATTGCAGCTGTAGATATTAACTCAATTACAATTTAAGGTTGAAACCAATGGGTTAGGCAAGGATATCAAGGGGTTATAGAACAGAGGTATGTAAAATTAAGATGAGGCAGTATCAGATCACAAAAGCCATATGGACTCTTTCTGCTCGTGTGTTCCCATGAATAATAACTTTGAAAATACATTGAAAACAACAAACAGAGAGGGGGTATCTTAATTTTGCGCCAGCACAGGAAGGGAAAACAAGAGCTCTGAAACAATGGGTGTTTTAAAAATGGGATTTCTGATATCGTTTGTGGTTGTCCTTTCTGATAAAGATGTGTACATTATAGCTATTTAAGTATACTTATATACACTCAGTCAGTTGCACTCTTGTGTTACATTAACCTATTTATGCCATACTTGTGGTTTCATCAGATAAATATACATTTTATCTGATGAAACCACAAGGATGGCATAAATAGGTTGATGTATCATAAGAGTGCAATTGATTTGATTTAAATGTGATATGATTAATGTTCAATTACAAAATGACTATGGTATAAGCTCTGCTCAGATTGCAAACATTCATGTGAATTTACATGTTTAGTTGTTAAACCAATCATGGCAATTAAGTATGTAGAATAGCTGCTGAATTCTTACCTCAGCACACCGACCTTGCATTTGATTCTTGGTAAGAATAAAATTAGTCATGACAAAGAAGGAGTTCTCTTGCTGTTAAGTGAGAAGAAAAAGTTCAATTATATATAATGTAAAGAAATAGCAATGTTTGAATTTCTAAGAAGTGTTTTCATACCAAAAATTGCACTTTAATAAAGCTTTAGTAACTATTTCAAAAAGAAAATATTTTTACTGCTTAGGATCAACGATGTAAATAACTACAGATGGTTATTATTAAAAATCACACCACAAGAGCTGAAAAGGGAGGAGCAGAAATAGGCCATTCAGCCCATTGAGTCTGGTCCACCATTCAATAAGATCAGGGCTGATCTGATAATCCTCAACTCCACTTACCTGCCTTTTCCCATAACTCTTGATTCCCTTACTGATTACGATCTGTCTATCTCAGCCTTGAATATGCTTAACAACCCAACCTGCACAGCACACTGTGACAAGGAATTCTGCACCTTCAAAAATTTATAAGCAAAAACACAGAAATGCCCTCCAAGAATGAAACATAACCCCCACTTCTCTTGCGTCTCTCCTCAGGTTAACACACAAAGCTACCAGAGGATGAAATGTAGTTAATATCCCACTGCAAACATAAGAAAATGAATAGACAAGTTCAAGGTGAAGAAAATAATGAATTGATTATCCCAGAGAAAACAATACACAAGAAAAGCTAATTCCCTCAATCTCTCTGGCTTTTGCAGCTCAAATGTCTCATTTCAGCATTGTGTGAGCACTCGTTTCATGCAATGTTAAGAAACAATATACTTTTGGTAACAAATCATCATAAGAAAATGTGGTTTTCAAAGTTTTTGGTTTTCAAAACCATACCTGTGAAGGAATAACATAATCAGCTACATCCCATATGCGTTCTTCATGTGGAGATGAATTTGTGATGGCAACACCTTTTACTTTGGTTGTAACTGAGCCAATGGTGGAATCAAATTCTTGGTAACCTTTCTGCCACACAAGTACCCATCTGGAATACAGTTTTTAAAAAATTGATAATAATCATTTTGTCATGTTTGGCAAACTTTTCAAACAGCAATGAATATTTAGTGGCTCTAAAGAAAGTGACATAATTATAGTCGACAGCAAAACATTAAAAGTCTGACTATATGCTGTGCCTTGGGCTTGTACTTAAATTTATATGTTGTGTATTTGAAGGTGGCTTATCACCTTCTCAAGGGTAACTAGGGACAAGCAATAATTACTGCTCTTGCCAATTATGCTCAAATCCCAAGAACAGTCTTTTTTTAAAATCCTGGTTCGAAAGTCAAAGATAGTCTGACATATATATACGGCATATGGATGACTAATGGTTGTGATCTGCGAATTGAACAAAAAGCATTTGAATAGTGCTTAACACATAATGGAAACTAGAGTGGACAAAAGGCCAAAGCTCAAAATTTTGTTGCTGGAGACAAGGTAATAGTGTTACTATCCAACTCTAGGAACCATTAAAAGCAAGATTTACTGGATCTTATCAGATTGAAAAGGAACGCAATGATATGAATTATGTACTAAGTACTCCAGACAGGAGGAAAAAAAAAATCAGAACAGAACAGATAATAAGAACAGAAGTGTATTTACAGTAGTGAAAGAAACAGGGAGTGAAGTAAAAATAAGAACAATTTGAGAAGGAATCAGAAATTAAATATTCAAAAGTTGACTCTCCAGTAAGCAGATTGGATATTACTGAGGGGTGTGAAAAGCTTGATAGCATGATATTCTACATCATGGAAAACTCCTGAAGGGTCAAACAACAGATATTAAAGACTCAGACTGATTTGTGTAAATCAGCTAAGAAGAATGTCTTTCACGATACATGATGCTAATGTAGGGAATGCATTGTCATTAAAATGAAAAACTTACAGATTCAACCTAGAGAAATTCCTCAAGTGAGGGAGGACATTAAGTTCATGTAGCAAAGTTACATTATTGAACTGAGTGATACCAGCATGGAATTCATCTATCATGATGGTGCCATACCATATGGATCACAAAGTTTGTGAGCTGGATTTTTACAGTCCTTCATAAACACAGGCAAAGGCATTTCAGCTGGGAACATACAGCGAGATCTGGCTTGGGCCGGATGCCTTTTAAGGATGGTTACTGGGAGACAAGGGCTACCCTTTGCCACCGTGGCTAATGACTCAATTATACAAACGCCTCACTGAGACTGACATAGATACAATGCACTTAATCACGCTGAAGATATTGTTTCTCCTTGAAAGACTGCTGCTGCTCCTCAGATCTTCAGAGTCTATCACATCCTCTTTTTGCCTGCTGCAGCTAAGCACAGCACATTAGGATCATATGGCACACTCAAGTGCACTGCAAGGTCTCCTCAGGCCAATCCAAGTATTTTCTTAAGGGTCTAGGCCTGAAACGTCAGCTTTCCTGCTCCTCTGATGCTGCTTGGCCTGCTGTGTTCATCCAGCTCTACACCTTGTTATCATAGGTACAGCCCATTTTCCCACAGGGACCAACTGGAGCTGATGATAGGTTCTGATACTTGGATTGGTCTGAGGAGACCTTGCAGCGCATTTGAGTGTACCACATTATCCTAATGTGCTGTGCTCAGCTACAGCAGGCAAAAAGAGGACGTGATAGACTCTGAAAATCTGAGGAGCAGCAGCAGTCTTTCAAGGAGAAACAATATCTTCAGCGTGATTAAGTGCTGTAGTGTCTGGCATAACAAGCCAGACAGGACATAATTGAAACTCAGTGAAATAGATGTGAGCTGGGTGTAGTGAATACTTATGGAGTGTAAATTTGATGTGGCTTTATAAACAAGCAGGCCTTTTTGTTTCCAGAAGCAAATGCACTTTTTATGTATGTTTTTTTCTTAGCTATTGTTGATGTTCAGTTGACATTAATGTTTTCAACCTTTTGAAGGCTTTCCAGCATGTGATGCTCCTTCATTGAACGATGACAAGATATTATGCCAAGCTGGGCTATAGGGAAACAGTAGCTCTTAGAAAGGGTTCCAACATGACTTAATGGACAGTTAGCCTGAGTATCTGATTCTTGTAGCTGCAGTTAAATGACTATCGATTAGATAGGTCATGATATAAAATACCTAATATATTCACAAATGTGAACTCCGTGCTACCTATGTGCTCTCAGAAGCTTTTTTTTAAAAAAGATTTTCCTCCCACTACATGTACAGTGTATCAGAGATAATAGGTACTGCAGATGCTGGAGAATCCGAGATAACAAGGTGTGGAGCTGGATGAACAAAGCAGGCCAAGCAGCACCCTAGGAGCAGGAAAGCTTGACGTTTCAGGCCTAGACCCTTCATCAGAAATGGGGGAGGGGAAGAGGGTTCTGAAATAAATAGGGAGAGAGGGGGAGGCGGATAGAAGATGGATAGAGGAGAGGATAGGTGGAGAGGAGGCAGACAAGTTGAAGAGGCGGGGATGGAGCCAGTAAAGATGAGTGTAGGTGGGGGGGTAGGGAAGAGATAGGTCAGTCCAGGGAGGACGGACAGGTCAAGGGGGCGGGATGAGGTTAGTAGATAGGAGATGGGGGTGGGGCTTGAGGTGGGAGGAGGGGATAGGTGAGAGGAAGGACAGGTTAGGGAGGCAGAGATGAGCTGGGCTGGTTTGGGATGCGGTTGGGGGAGGGGAGATTTTGAAGCTTGTTTGATAGAAGCGGGCAGTGCGGGGTTGGGGAACGATGAGGTTGGAGGCGGTGGGTGGGAGGTCACCTGAGGTGATGAGGTTGTGGATGGTTTGGGAGATGATGGTTTGGTGCTCGGTGGTGGGGTCATGATCCAGGGGGCGGTAGGAGGTGGTGTCGGAGAGTTGGCGCCTGGCCTCAGCAATTTAGAGGTCAGTGCGCCATACTACGACTGCGCCTTCCTTGTCCGCGAGTTTTATGGTGAGGTTGGGATTGGAGCGGAGGGAGCGGAGGACTGCACATTCTGCGGTGGAGAGGTTGGAGTGTTTGAGAGGGGTAGAGAGGTTGAGGCGATTGATGTCTCGACGGCAGTTGGAGATGAAGAGGTCGAGGGAGGGTAGGAGGCCTTGATGTGGTGTCCAGGAGGAGGGCTTGTGTTGGAGGCAGGAGAAGGGGTCAGTAGAGGGAGGGTTAGATTCGCGGTTGAAGAAGTAAGCTTGGAGGCGGAGGCGGCGGAAAAACTGCTCAATATCCAAGCATAAGCGGTATTCGTTGATTTTTCTTTTTTGATAGAAGCGGCCTCTTTGACTTGTCTGCCTCCTCTCCACCTATCCTCTCCTCTATCCATCTTCTATCCGCCTCCCCTTCTCTCTCTATTTATTTCAGAACCCTCTTCCCCTCCCCTATTTCTGATGAAGGGTCGAGGCCCGAAATGTCAAGCTTTCCTGCTCCTATGGTGCTGCTTGGCCTGCTGTGTTCATCCAGCTCCACACCTTGTTATCTCACATGTACAGTGTACACTACATGTACAGTTCCTGGCTGGCAGCGCTTGATCTAATGCACAGCTGAGCTTTACATGTGGTGCTGGAAATTCTGAAAGATCCCAGCAGTGGTCAGCACTTCTGCCACTGGTGAAAACATGACAGTGCACACACAGAACTGCATAAGAAAACACGATGGGGATCATGGAGGAAGACTGTCCATGAATCTACCCAAAACTGAGCGGCACAGTGGCTCAGTGGTTAGCACTGCTGCCTCACAACACCAGGGACCCAGGTTTGACTCCAGCCTTAGCCGATTATCCGTGTGGAGTGTGCACATTCTCCCTGCGTCCGCATGGGTTTCCTCCGGGCATTTCTGTTTCCTCCCACAGTCCAAAGATACACAGGTTAGGTGGACTGGCCATGCTAAATTGCCCATAGTGTCCAGGGATGTGCAGGCTAGGTGGATTAGCCATGGGAAATGCAGGGTTTCGGGTCTGGGTGGGATGCTCTTCAGAGGGTCGGTGTGGACATGATGGGCCTAATGGCCTGTTTCCACACAGTAGGGATTTTTAAAAAATACTGATACTTTGGTGATGTTTAGTAAAATTCAGCTTCATGTATCTATTAAAGCAAACTCAAGGTCAGCAGTCACACAACACCAGGTGTGACTTCTAACTTTGTCCGCCCCAGTCCAATACTGGCACCTCCACATCATGGCTAGCAAAGTCAATACAGTTACAAAAGCAGATTCCTATCCAAGTTCACGATTGGAAGATTCTATCGAAAGGAGTAGACGGGCACAATTTATTTTTTAAAAAATTACTTGTTAATAAGGATATCGGCAAGTTCCACCGACTGACAAAGCTAAAGAATGTTTCAGCTTATGGTACACCGGATGAATTTTAGCGAAGTCAAGTCATGCAGTTTGGAACGCAAAATGCATAAGCAACCTTTTAACAATTAACCAATCAAATCACAAACCTGAATGCCCTGGTCGACCCATTGTCTCCGCCTGCTCCTGTCCCACCGAACTCATCTCCACCTACCTAGACTCCATTTGCACCCCCTTGGTCCAGGAACTCCCTACCTACGTCCGCGACACCACCCACGCCCTCCACCTCCTCCAGAACTTCCAATTCCCAGGTCCCCAACACCTCATTTTTACTATGGACGTCCAGTCCCTATACACCTGTATTCCCCATGCTGATGGCCTAAAGGCCCTCCGCTTCTTCCTGTCCCGCAGAACGGACCAATCCCCCTCCACCGACACCCTCATCCGCCTAGCCGAACTCGTCCTCACCCTCAACAAATTTTCTTTCAATTCCTCCCACTTCCTACAGACAAAGGGGGTGGCCACGGGTACCCGCATGGGCCCAAGCTATGCCTGCCTCTTTGTGGGTTATGTGGAACAATCCCTCTTCCGTACCTACACTGGCCCTAAACTCCACCTCTTCCTCCGTTACATTGATGACTGCATCGGCGTCGCCTCGTGCTCCCACGAGGAGCTCGAACAGTTCATCCAATTCACCAACACTTTCCACCCCAACCTGAAGTTCACCTGGACCATCTCCAACACTTCTCTCTCCTTCCTGGACCTCTCTGTCTCCATCTCGGGCAACCACCTAGAGACAGATGTCCATTTCAAGCCCACTGACTCCCACAGCTACCTGGAATACACCTCCTTCCACCCACCCTCCTGCAAAAATGCCATCCCCTATTCCCAATTCCTTCGCCTCCGCCGCATCTG